>JAREIK010008798.1:0-449333 GCA_029783825.1 Sapria himalayana
GATTTATCTTTATTATTAGGATATACATGTTTAATTTAAATTAGATCTGTATTACTAATAATTTATTTTATAATTAATATTTCTATAAAAATAATTAAATATAAATATAATTAAAATGATACTGAATAATTAAAATAATTTATTTTGTTCCTCTCTCTACTCTAGAATGATTGCTAAAGCTCTAACCAACATAATATCAACTTTTACTTTATATCTATTATGTCTCATCATTTTTGATGTTGAATCACTAGGCTATCAAAGATAATTTGAATCGTGTATGCTAACAGATTAAACCAAAGTTGTACCCCTATGTGTTGAAATAGCTAGTTGTTGAGGATGCTATTTATATTGATTATTGTAATTTATTCTAAAATAACTCTCATGCACACACTCAAAGCAATTTTTTTAAAACATAGTTCACTTCTAAAAAAATAACCACCTTGTAGCCTATTAGAACAAACTAGCCCAGGGTAGTTTAAGAAGGGCAAGAAGTATGGGCTCTCTTTCAATCAAGAATCAAAAATTTTATTTTATTGGCATGTCTAAGCCTTTTTTTATATCCTCATGGATATGAAAAGTATCATTTCTTTCTATTTATAGTAAATGAGTTATGTATACAAGCTCACAATACCCAAAAAGGTGTAAATGAATCATATTCAAATGTATAAAGGTTTTAATCTTTGCTCAAAATATTAGTCTTGCATATTGACACATGAGGTCACAAATCAAAGGAAAAAGGCATAGTGATATTTCCAATCCTAAGAATTTTAGCTATAGAAAGTTATAAAGAGTAGTATTCGAGCTTTAACTATTTCTAGGGTCATGACTTTTGCTATTCAGGAATGTCCAAAGTTATAATCATTCCTAGTGCAATGACATTGCAATATAAAAATAAAATGCACAATCTATGGTCATATCCAATATGGTGACCCAATATTATACTGATTAAATATGTTTACATGATCATTCTTAGTGCCATAACAATATGTTAAATAGAGAGACACAAGTTATGGCATATTCTCATCGATATGATTTTGTGTTCTATAAACAAAATATACAATCATGACCATTGCTAATGCTACAATAATCTAAAGCAAGAAAGAGACTGAATCCATAACTCACCCCTTGAGTCATGACTTTGTGTTACATATACAAAAAGATAAATCTGTGAAATTCCTAAAAGTTGTGAATTCCAATTTAAATTTAACACTTAGTCATTTGATTATAAACGTGCAAAACATGAGATTTATGATTTAGGGTTTATGGGTTAGGCTTATAATTATTGGTTTAAGGTTTAGGATTTAAAGTTTAAGGTTTATGGTTTTTTTTGTTTTTTTTGGAAAATACAGACTTTATTTATCATTTAGGCACACAACTTACAAGAGACTAATAAGCTGATTAATATAGGCCAGCCCACCAAATCCTATGCACCTTAATGATTCTATGCATAAAATACATAAAAAACATAATGCCAAATAATTCCAAGAGTACGAATACAACTAAAATCACCTGTCATTCCCTGACTTCAGAGTTGACATTGAGTCATTATGCGCACTGCGTCCTTTCCATTCAGATTTTTCAAAGCCTTTCGGAGGAACCTGAATGATGCACCATATTAAAAACTATGCAAATATAAGATTCTACATGTGTGTGAACATCCAGCATCAAGCATTTGCCTTGTCATTTGCTATGCAATGGAATACATGTAAAACTGAATACCATAAATCCACAAGTCCATATCTACGGCACTTTGTAATTCATTCCCACCTCTGAATTCCACATTCTTTTGCTCCAATGATCCTCAAAAGAGTATCTCTTGGTTAAAATGCTTCTTATCGAGCTCCAAGAAGGGCTGTATGTTGCACCGAGAAAATATCAACAAAATAGGCATGCATCGGTGTGCATGTGTGATGAAGTCCAATTCATAGTCTAATTATCTACACGTACACCAAGCTAGAATACAAGTAAAATACAAAATGCTATAAAGATGGGTTCTTCTGCTCCCAGGAGTGTAGCACTCGCCTATTGGGTATTTACAAAATGCATTAGTGGCCCCCCACTTAGAGATAATTATGGGTCCCGTTGCCTTAATTGCATGCTACATAGAGAGCAGACAAGATTTTGTGTGGTGAGTATGTCATGATCAATCTCTACAAGTACATGGTGCATACAAAGTCCAAAATACAATAAAACTACAAACATAAACTACAAGTTTGAATCTTTCACTCCCGTGTGGCTGGTCTGGACTCATTGCTTTACTGGCCCTGCTTGGTGATGCTTCAGATTTTGCCGGTCTCTCTAATTAAATATGGATTACCCGCTACCTCCTGTTGGGTGATGGTTGGGTGGCCCTCTATGCTGCCTGATAGGGCTAGTGGGACCCACTACTAGCTACTCCTGGGTTTATTCCCGACCACTTGCTTGGATCTCGTCAGTTGTCTGAATGTTATCATCACGGCTTTGCTAGCGGGGCCCTCTACAAACCTGGTGACCCATACTTCTGGCTGCTTCCTGGACTTGCTGGCCCCTCTAAAATGCTACACCAAATTGGACAGGATATGTGCAAGTGTTTACTATGGTCCGTCGCTATGTGTGTTTGGTTCAGTAGTATCAGGGTTTAGGAGTTTAGTAATTTAAGGTATTAGGTATTTTGTGGTTTTATAGGTTTTATTTAAAATAATTAAATAACAAAAAATATATTTTTATGATTTTTTCTCATTTTCAAGGTTATAACCATCGAAAATATTATATTTTTATAATTTTGTTTCAAATGTTAATACAATATTTAATTATAATAATCATAGAAATTAAATATATGTAAATTAATGTAAATATTTTTATTGATCGACAATATAATACTGATCATAAAATAGATTAATAACCTATTATTAATAAGATAGATATTAATTTAAATATATTTACAAAACCTAAAACGATTCAAAATCTAAGTAAAATATATTACTAAATAATAATTTTTTATTTTTAAATTTTTATTCTTTTTATAAGCTTATAAATTTTTTTGATGAAGATAAATTATTTAAATTATATTTGTCTCATTCATAATTCTATTTTGCAATTAATATTTTTATAAAAATAAACTTATAAATAATTATAATAAATATTAAAATTATAATGAATACAAATAAAAATGAGATTTATGAATAATTATTTATGGTATACCGGTTTAATGGTTTAAGTATTTAGTAATTTAGGAGTATATTGATTAAAGTGTTTAGGCATTTAGTAGTTTATATGTTTTATTTAAATAATGAAATAAAAAAATTATTTTTCAAAGTTTTTATCAATTTTGAAGGTTATAATCTTTATAAATATAATAATTTTTAAATTTTTTTCAAATGTGAATACAAAATTTAGTTATAATAAACTTAATAATTATATATCATGTAAATTAAAAATAAACAATTTTATTAATAGATATTAATAAACAAAATATAAATATAAATATAATAATGATCAAAAAATAAATTAATAACCTATTATTTATTGATAGATATTTATATATATTTATAAATACTTAAACCTTTAAAGATGGTTTAAATGTTTAATTATTTAAGAGTTATGGGGTTTATGAGTTTAATGATTTAAGCGTTTATGCATTTAGTAGTTTATAGGTTTTATATAAACAATAAAATAACAAAAAATTTATTTTTGTGATTTTATCTCATTTTCAAAGATGATAACCTTTGAAAATATAATAATTTTTAAATTATTTTCAAAAGTAAATATAATATTTAGTTATAATAATCTTAATAATTATATATCATGTAAATTCATTATAAACAATTTTATTGATAAATATTCTAATAATGATCAAGAAATAAATTGATAATTTATTATTAATAAGATAGATATCAATTAAAATATAATTACAAAACCTAAAATGATTCAGAAGTAAAGCAATATATATTACTATATAATAATTTTTTGTTTTGAAATTTTTTTTTCTTTTATAAAGTATATCTATAATTTTTGATGAAAAAAATTTATATAAATTATTTTTGTCTAGCTCAAGTTATTTGTAATTAATATTTGTATATAAATAAACAAATAAATAATTAAAATGAATATTTAAAATTATAATAAAAAAATGAGATTTATTATTATTATTTAGGGATACTGTATTAATTTAAATTAGATCTATCTCACTAATAATTTATTTTGTTATTAATATTTCTTTAAAAATAAACTGATAAATATTTAAAATAAAAATTTAAAATTATACTTACTAAAAATTAAATTGAGATTTATGATTTTTTATTAATATACACCTTTTTAATAGTTTAAGTATTTAAAGGTTTTGTTATTTAGGAGTTAAGCAATTTATGTTTTTAGGTATTTAGTGGTTATAGATATTTAGTTATAATAATATTAATAATTATATATCAGATAAATTATATATAAATAATTTATTGATAGATATTATAATAATGATAAAATTTAAATTAATAAACAATTAATGAAAAGATTGATATTAATTAAAAAATATTTACAAAACCAAATTGTTTCAAAATAAAGTAAAATATATTACTGGTAATAATTTTTAATTTTTAAATTTTTACTTCTTTTATAAGCATATATTTTTTTGATTAAAAATAAATTAATTAAAATATATATGTCGCTCTCATAATTTAATTTGTAATAAATATTTCTATAAAAAAAAATAAATAATTAAAATGAATATTTAAAATTATAATAAATAGAAATAAAAATTAGATTTATTAATTATGAAGTAGTATATAGCAGTTTAATGGTTTCTATATTTAGGCATTATGAGGTGTAGAAGTTTACTGATTTAATTGTGTATGGATTTAGTGGTTTATAGGTTTTATTAAAAAAATAAAATAATAAAAAAATTATTTTTATTATGTTTTGATTTTCAAATGTTATAACATTTGAAAAATAATAATTTTTAAATTTTTTTTAAATGTGAATACAATATTTAGTTATAATAATCATTATATTTAATTTCATATAAATTCAATATAAAAAATTTTATTGATAAATATTCTAATAATGATCAAAAAATAAATTAATAATATATTATTAATAAGATAGATATCAATTAAAATATAATTACAAAATCTAAAATGATTCAGAAGCAAAGCAATATATATTACTATATAATAATTTTTGTTTTGAAAATTTTTTTTCTATTAAAAAGTATATCTATAATTTTTTGATGAAAAAAATTTATATAAATTATTTTTGTCTAGCTCAATTTTTTTTGTAATTAATATTTGTATATAAATAAACAAATAAATAATTAAAATGAATATTTAAAATTATAATAAAAAAATGAGATTTATTATTTATTATTTAGGGATACCAGTTTAATTTAAATTAGATCTATCTCACTAATAATTTATTTTATAAATAATATTTCTATAAAATAAATTTATAAATAATTAAAATAAAAATTTAAAATTATATGAATAAAAATTAAAATGAGATTTATGATTTATTAATAATGTATACCAGTTTAATGATTTAAGTATTTAGAGGTTTTGTCGTTAAGAGTTTAGTGATTTATGTTTTAAGGCTTTTAGTGGTTTATAGGTTTTATTTAAAAAATTAAAATAACAAAAAAAATTTTATAATTTTTATCATTTTCATAGGTTATAACATTTGAAAATATAATAATATTTAATGTTTTTTGAAATTTTAATACAATATTTTGTTATAATAATATTAATAATTATATATCATATAAATTTAATATAAATAATTTCATTGATAGATATTATAATAATGATGAAAAATTAAATTTATAAACTATTAATATTAAGATATATATTAATTAAAAAATATTTACTAAACCCAAATTGATTCAAAATTAAAGTAACTTATATTACTTGATAATTTATAATTTTTAAATTTTACTTCTTTTATAAGCGTATATATTTTAGATAAATAATAAATTATTTAAATTATATTTGTCCCACTCAAAATTATTTTGTAATAAATATTTCTAAATAAATATACTAATAAATAATTAAAATAAATATTTACAAATATAATAAATAGCAATAAAAAATAGATTTATTAATTATTAAGTAGTATTTAGCGGTTTAATGGTTTATGTATTTAGGTATTACAGGGTTTAGTAGTTTATAGATTTAACTTTATATGCATATACTAGGGCTGCTCACGGGACTCGGAGATTCACGACCCTACCCGAAGTCTTGTCCCGAAAGAATCGGGACTGAGAAAAATCCGTTGACTTTGACTTTTCCCACCTCGTTCTATCACGTATATTTTCTTTTGGGGCGGTTGTGGATCTTAAGCAATATCCATCCTGAGAACCATCCCATCCTAAAAAACCGATACTAGAACCAGGAATATATATATAACATGAAGATGCCACCAATTCCGCTACTGCCCATCTAATTCTGACGCACCTATTGCTATTCTGACGATTTCCAGGCAACCTCATGCCGTTCCGACTGAGTTCAGTTAGGCCTTACCCTTGTCCATCGCACTTCTGGTTGCCTCCACCATGTCCCAGATGCCACCAGCCTTTTGGTTTGTTTTTCTGATGAGAAATGAGTGATTAATTATTTTATTATGTGTCTCAGTCTGTTTTGTTGAGTATTGGTTGTGGTATTGTGGTTGGGCCAAATGAGTGGGCTAAATGTGTTACAGTATGTTTTGTAGAGCTTGCTTATTTGTAATATTTATTTGTATTTATGCTTAGTATATCATATTAATTAATGGCAATGCAGATGGCACAATCCAGGGTAAAAGAAAAATAGAATAAATTGAAGATGATCACATCTCAAATGATCAAAGTACTGGTAAATCCAATCATCTTCCTTTCACGAACCCTCCTATTGTTATTGCAGGTTCTTTAATTCCAATTGTAAAAGAAAGTCAAGGTACATTTGAACCTCAAGCTCATAAAAAGTATAAGTCTGCTGTTTGGGAAACTAATGAGATATTAATTGATTCAGAGGGAAATGAAACTGGTAGGGCAGCTTGTATATGGGTAGGAAAGAATAATTGGCAAAAAGTGATCAAGGTACTTCGGGTTTATGGAAATACTTGAGAGAGATTTGTAGGAAATTTTCACACAAAAAAGAATTAATAAAAGCTCACAAAGGTAAAGACAAGTCACAATCTTTGTTGAGTTTCACTAAAGGTACTAGTTCAGAGGATAACAAATTAACTTGTTGGAAATTTGATCAACAACTAGTTAGGAAGGCTTTGGTGAAAATGATCATAAAAGATGAATTGCCTTTTTGTTTGTTGAGAGGGATGAGTTTAAGTAGTTTTGTGAAGTTAGTGTGCCTCAATTTAAATTTCCATCAAGGCACTCTATATCAAGGGATTGTTTCTTTGTTTGTGAAGGAAAAGAAGAAATTATTTGATAGCATATCAAGTCATTGTGTAGAGTTTCATTGACTGCTGACACTTGGACTAGAATTCAAAATTTATCTTATATATGTTTGAATGTTCATTTAATTGATTCTCAATGGAATATGCATAAAAGGCTTTTGAACTATTGGGTAATTATGAGTCAATCTGGAGTTAATATTAGAAATGATATTGAATTTTGCATGAATGAATGGGGTTTGAGAAAGTTGATGTTCATTACTATTGACAATGCATCAAATAATGATGTTGCAGTTGAATAATTGATAAAACGGCATGCGAAGAAAAGTGTTGTACCTTTGAGAGGAGAGCATTTTCATATGAGATGTTGTGCTCATATGCTAAACTTAATTGTCAAAGATGACATTGCAGTAGTTGAGGGTGCTATTCAAAAAATTAGAGGTGTGGTGAAATATGTGAGGAGTTGTTCTAAAAGGTTTGATATGTTTAAGTTATGTGTTGAAGAAGCAAACTTGACATATGGATCTTCATTGCAATTAGATTGTCCTACAAGATGGAATTCACATATTTGATGCTACAAACTGATATAAAATATCAAAAAAATTTTGATAAGTTGGAGGACAAAGACAAACGGTTTTGAAGGAGTTTTGTTCCAACGTTCCAACTGAGAGAGACTGAACAAATAGCAAAATTTTGGCTCGTTTCATGAAAACTTTTTATCAGGTAACTTGCAAATTTTCTGGCTAATAATATTCTATCTCTAGTGTTTATTTTCTTGAGATTATTCGAATTTTGAAAAAAATTGAGCTTTGTGAAAATATTACAGATACAATGGTGTTTGAAATGGGTATGAAAATGAGGCATAAATTCAACAAATATTGGGGTTCTCTTAAGTCAACAAATATTATGCTTTTTGTAGCAGTAGTGTTGGATCCTAGATATAAGTTCAAATATCTCAAAGGCTAAGTACACTTAGCATTATGGAGAGGAATTGGCTAAAAATTTGGTGAAAAAGGTTATAAATGCTTTAAATGAGATGATGGATGATTATAAAGATTTAAATGAAGATGAATAAAAAGAAGATTTCTCTTCTACTGTATGAAAAAAATGATGATTTCTTTGATGGTAGTGATACTTATGTTGATGATTTTTTAGTTTAATTGGAGAAAGAACAAGAAGTTGCAGCTTTGGAAGAGTTGGATAAGTACTTGGAGGAAAAACTTGAAAAAAATAGAATTGATTTTGATCTTCTAAAGTGGTGGAAGGTAAATGAGGTCAGGTATCCTTCTTTGGCAAATGTAGCAAGGGATGTATTTGCTATCCTAGCATCTACTATGGCCTACAAATCTACATTTAGCACTGGGGGGAGAACTTTAGATAAATTTAGGAGTTCTTTAACACCTATTACAGCTGAAGTTCTCATATGTCTACAGGATTTATTGAGAAGCTCAAACAAACTTATTTAAATTAAAGAATTAAATAGTAATTTTACTTTACTTATTCATTTATTCTTTAATTAAATAAGTTTGTTTGAGCTTCTCAATAAATCCTGTAGACATATGAGAACTTCAGCTGTAATAGGTGTTAAAGAACTCCTAAATTTATCTAAAGTTCTCCCCCAGTGCTAAATGTAGATTTGTAGGCCATAGTAGATGCTAGGATAGCAAATACATCCCTTGCTACATTTGCCAAAGAAGGATACCTGACCTCATTTACCTTCCACCACTTTAGAAGATCAAAATCAATTCTATTTTTTTCAAGTTTGTCCTCCAAGTACTTATCCAACTCTTCCAAAGCTGCAACTTCTTGTTCTTTCTCCAATTAAACTAAAAAAATCATCAACATAAGTATCACTACCATCAAAGAAATCATCATTTTTATTCAATACAGTAGAAGAGAAATCTTCTTTTTATTCATCTTCATTTAAATCTTTATAATCATCCATCATCTCATTTAAAGCATTTATAACCTTTTTCACCAAATTTTTAGCCAATTCCTCTCCATAATGCTAAGTGTACTTAGCCTTTGAGATATTTGAGCTTATATCTAGGATCCAACACTACTGCTACAAAAAGCATAATATTTGTTGACTTAAGAGAACCCAAATATTTGTTGAATTTATGCCTCATTTTCATACCCATTTCAAACACCATTGTATCTGTAATATTTTCACAAAGCTCAATTTTTTTCAAAATTCGAATAATCTCAAGAAAATAAACACTAGAGATAGAATATATTAGCCAGAAAATTTGCAAGTTACCTGATAAAAAGTTTTCATGAAACGAGCCAAAATTTTGCTATTTGTTCAGTCTCTCTCAGTTGGAACGTTGGAACAAACTCCTTCAAAAACCGTTTGTCTTTGTCCTCCAACTGATCAAAATTTTTTTGATATTTATATCAGTTTGTAGCATCAAATATGTTGAATTCCATCTTGTAGGACAATCTAATTGCAATGAAGATCCATATGTCAAGTTTGCTTCTTCAACACATAACTTAAACATATCAAACCTTTTAGAACAACTCCTCACATATTTCACCACACCTCTAATTTTTGAATAGCACCCTCAACTACTGCAATGTCATCTTGACAATTAAGTTTAGCATATGAGCACAACATCTCATATGAAAATGCTCTCCTCTCAAAGGTACAACACTTTTCTTCGCATGCCGTTTTATCAATTATTCAACTGCAACATCATTATTTGATGCATTGTCAACAGTAATGAACATCAACTTTCTCAAACCCCATTCATTCATGCAAAATTCAATATCATTTCTAATATTAACTCTAGATTGACTCATAATTACCCAATAGTTCAAAAGCCTTTATGCATATTCCATTGAGAATCAATTAAATGAACATTCAAACATATATAAGATAAATTTTGAATTCTAGTCCAAGTGTCAGCAGTCAATGAAACTCTACACAATGACTTGATATGCTATCAAATAATTTCTTCTTTTCCTTCACAAACAAAGAAAACAATCCCTTGATATAGAGTGCCTTGATGGAAATTTAAATTGAGGCACACTAACTTCACAAAACTACTTAAACTCATCCCTCTCAACAAAACAAAAAGGCAATTCATCTTTTATGATCATTTTCACCAAAGCCTTCCTAACTAGTTGTTGATCAAATTTCCAACAAGTTAATTTGTTATCCTCTGAACTAGTACCTTTAGTGAAACTCAACAAAGATTGTGACTTGTCTTTACCTTTGTGAGCTTTTATTAATTCTTTTTTGTGTGAAAATTTCCTACAAATCTCTCTCAAGTATTTCCATAAACCCGAAGTACCTTGATCACTTTTTGCCAATTATTCTTTCCTACACCATATACAAGCTGCCCTACCAGTTTCATTTCCCTCTGAATCAATTAATATCTCATTAGTTTCCCAAACAGCAGACTTATACTTTTTATGAGCTTGAGGTTCAAATGTACCTTGACTTTCTTTTACAATTGGAATTAAAGAACCTGCAATAACAATAGGAGGGTTCGTGAAAGGAAGATGATTGGATTTACCAGTACTTTGATCATTTGAGATGTGATCATCTTCAATTTATTCTATTTTTCTTTTACCCTGGATTGTGCCATCTGCATTGCCATTAATTAATATGATATACTAAGCATAAATACAAATAAATATTACAAATAAGCAAGCTCTACAAAACATACTGTAACACATTTAGCCCACTCATTTGGCCCAACCACAATACCACAACCAATACTCAACAAAACAGACTGAGACACATAATAAAAATAATTAATCACTCATTCTCATCAGAAAAACAAACCAAAAGGCTGGTGGCATCTGGGACATGGTGGAGGCAACCAGAAGTGCGATGGACAAGGGTAAGGCCTAACTGAACTCAGTCGGAACGGCATGAGGTTGCCTGGAAATCGTCAGAATAGCAATAGGTGCGTCAGAATTAGATGGGCAGTAGCGGAATTGGTGGCATCTTCATGTTATATATATATTCCTGGTTCTAGTATCGGTTTTTTAGGATGGGATGGTTCTCAGGATGGATATTGCTTAAGATCCACAACCGCCCCAAAAGAAAATATACGTGATAGAACGAGGTGGGAAAAGTCAAAGACAACGGATTTTTCTCAGTCCCGATTCTTTCGGGACAAGACTTCGGGTAGGGTCGTGAATCTCCGAGTCCCGTGAGCAGCCCTAGTATATGCATATAAAGTTAAATCTATAAACTACTAAACCCTGTAATACCTAAATACATAAACCATTAAACCGCTAAATACTACTTAATAATTAATAAATCTATTTTTTATTGCTATTTATTATATTTGTAAATATTTATTTTAATTATTTATTAGTATATTTATTTAGAAATATTTATTACAAAATAATTTTGAGTGGGACAAATATAATTTAAATAATTTATTATTTATCTAAAAAATATATACGCTTATAAAAGAAGTATAAATTTAAAAATTATAAATTATTATCAAGTAATATAAGTTACTTTAATTTTGAATCAATTTGGGTTTAGTAAATATTTTTTAATTAATATATATCTTAATATTAATAGTTTATAAATTTAATTTTTCATCATTATTATAATATCTATCAATGAAATTATTTATATTAAATTTATATGATATATAATTATTAATATTATTATAACAAAATATTGTATTAAAATTTCAAAAAACATTAAATATTATTATATTTTCAAATGTTATAACCTATGAAAATGATAAAAAATTATAAAATTTTTTTTGTTATTTTAATTTTTTAAATAAAACCTATAAACCACTAAAAGCCTTAAAACATAAATCACTAAACTCTTAACGACAAAACCTCTAAATACTTAAATCATTAAACTGGTATACATTATTAATAAATCATAAATCTCATTTTAATTTTTATTCATATAATTTTAAATTTTTATTTTAATTATTTATAAATTTATTTTATAGAAATATTATTTATAAAATAAATTATTAGTGAGATAGATCTAATTTAAATTAAACTGGTATCCCTAAATAATAAATAATAAATCTCATTTTTTTATTATAATTTTAAATATTCATTTTAATTATTTATTTGTTTATTTATATACAAATATTAATTACAAAAAAAAATTGAGCTAGACAAAAATAATTTATATAAATTTTTTTCATCAAAAAATTATAGATATACTTTTTAATAGAAAAAAAATTTTCAAAACAAAAAATTATTATATAGTAATATATATATTGCTTTGCTTCTGAATCATTTTAGATTTTGTAATTATATTTTAATTGATATCTATCTTATTAATAATATATTATTAATTTATTTTTTGATCATTATTAGAATATTTATCAATAAAATTTTTATATTGAATTTATATGAAATATAAATATAATGATTATTATAACTAAATATTGTATTCACATTTAAAAAAAATTTAAAAATTATTATATTTTCAAATGTTATAACATTTGAAAATATCAAAACATAATAAAAATAATTTTTTATTATTTTATTTTTTTAATAAAACCTATAAACCACTAAATCCATACACAATTAAATCAGTAAACTTCTACACCTCATAATGCCTAAATATAGAAACCATTAAACTGCTATATACTACTTCATAATTAATAAATCTAATTTTTATTTCTATTTATTATAATTTTAAATATTCATTTTAATTATTTATTTTTTTTATAGAAATATTTATTACAAATTAAATTATGAGAGCGACATATATATTTTAATTAATTTATTTTTAATCAAAAAAATATATGCTTATAAAAGAAGTAAAAATTTAAAAATTAAAAATTATTACCAGTAATATATTTTACTTTATTTTGAAACAATTTGGGTTTTGTAAATATTTTTTAATTAATATCAATCTTTTCATTAATTGTTTATTAATTTAAATTTTATCATTATTATAATATCTATCAATAAAATTATTTATATATAATTTATCTGATATATAATTATTAATATTATTATAACTAAATATCTATAAACCACTAAATACCTAAAAACATAAATTGCTTAACTCCTAAATAACAAAACCTTTAAATACTTAAACTATTAAAAAGGTGTATATTAATAAAAAATCATAAATCTCAATTTAATTTTTAGTAAGTATAATTTTAAATTTTTATTTTAAATATTTATCAGTTTATTTTTAAAGAAATATTAATAACAAAATAAATTATTAGTGAGATAGATCTAATTTAAATTAATACAGTATCACTAAATAATAAATAATAAATCTCATTTTTTTATTATAATTTTAAATATTCATTTTAATTATTTATTTGTTTATTTATATACAAATATTAATTACAAAATAACTTGAGCTAGACAAAAATAATTTATATAAATTTTTTTCATCAAAAAATTATAGATATACTTTATAAAAGAAAAAAAAAATTTCAAAACAAAAAATTATTATATAGTAATATATATTGCTTTACTTCTGAATCATTTTAGGTTTTGTAATTATATTTTAATTGATATCTATCTTATTAATAATAAATTATCAATTTATTTCTTGATCATTATTAGAATATTTATCAATAAAATTGTTTATAATGAATTTACATGATATATAATTATTAAGATTATTATAACTAAATATTATATTTACTTTTGAAATAATTTAAAAATTATTATATTTTCAAAGGTTATCATCTTTGAAAATGAGATAAAATCACAAAAATAAATTTTTTGTTATTTTATTGTTTATATAAAACCTATAAACTACTAAATGCATAAACGCTTAAATCATTAAACTAATAAACCCCATAACTCTTAAATAATTAAACATTTAAACCATCTTTAAAGGTTTAAGTATTTATAAACAATATATAAATATCTATCAATAAATAATAGGTTATTAATTTATTTTTTGATCATTATTATATTTATATTTATATTTTGTTTATTAATATCTATTAATAAAATTGTTTATTTTTAATTTACATGATATATAATTATTAAGTTTATTATAACTAAATTTTGTATTCACATTTGAAAAAAATTTAAAAATTATTATATTTATAAAGATTATAACCTTCAAAATTGATAAAAACTTTGAAAAATAATTTTTTTTATTTCATTATTTAAATAAAACATATAAACTACTAAATGCCTAAACACTTAAATCACTAAACTCCTAAACTCCTAAATACTTAAACCATTAAACCGGTATACCTTAAATAATTAATCATAAATCTCATTTTTATTTGTATTCATTATAATTTTATTATTCATTTTAATTATTTATTAGTTTAATTTTATAAAAATATTAATTGCAAAATAAAATTATGAATGAGACAAATATAATTTAAATAATTTATCTTCATCAAAAAAATTTATAAGCTTATAAAAAGAATAAAAAATTTAAAAATAAAAAATTATTATTTAGTAATATATTTTACTTAGATTTTGAATCGTTTTAGGTTTTGTAAATATATTTAAATTAATATCTATCTTATTAATAATAGGTTATTAATCTATTTTATGATCAGTATTATATTGTTGATCAATAAAAATATTTACATTAAATTTACATATTATTTAATTTCTATGATTATTATAATTAAATATTGTATTAACATTTGAAAAAAAATTAAAAAATTATAATATTTTCGATGGTTATAACCTTGAAAATGAGAAAAAATCATAAAAATATATTTTTGTTATTTAATTATTTAAATAAAACCTATAAACCACAAAATACCTAAATACTTAAATTACTAAACTCCTAAACCCTGATACTACTGAACCAAACACACATAGCGACGGACCATAGTAAACACTTGCACATATCCTTGTCCAATTTGGTGTAGCATTTAGAGGGGCCAGCAAGTCCAGGAAGCAGCCAGAAGTATGGGTCACCAGGTTGTAGAGGGCCCCGCTAGCAAAGCCGTGATGATAACATTCAGACAACTGACGAGACCAAGCAAAGTGGTCGGGAATAAACCCAGGAGTAGCTAGTAGTGGGTCCCACTAGCCCTATCAGGCAGCATAGAGGGCCACCCAACCATCACCCAATAGGAGTAGCGGGTAATCCATTATTAATTAGAGAGCCGGCAAAATCTGAAGCATCACCAAGCAGGGCCAGTAAGCAATTGAGTCCAGACCAGCCACACGGGAGTGAAAGATTCAAACTTGTAGTTTATGTTTGTAGTTTTATTTGTATTTTGGACTTTGTATGCACCATGTACTTGTAGAGATTGATCATGACATACTCACACACAAAATCTTGTCTGCTCTCTATGTAGCATGCAATTAAGGCAACTGGACCCATAATTATCTCTAAGTGGGGGCCACTAATGCATTTTGTAAATACCCAATAGGCGATGCTACACTCCTGGGAGCAGAAGACCCATCTTTATAGCATTTTGTAATTTTACTTGTATTCTAGCTTGGTTGTACGTGTAGATAATTAGACTATGAATTGGACTTCATCACACATGCACACCGATGCATGCATATTTTTTGATATTTTCTCGGTGCAACATACAGCCACTTCTTGGAGCTCGATAAGGAAGCATTTTAACCCAAGAGATAATCTTTTGAGGATCATTGGAGCAAAAGAATGTGGAATTCAGAGGTGGGAATGAATTAACAAAGTGCCGTAGATATGGACTTGTGGATTTATGGGTATTCAGTTTTACATGTATTCCATTGCATAGCAATGACATAGGCAAATGCTTGATGCTGGATGTCACACACATGTAGAATCTTATATTTGCATAGTTTTAATATGGTGCATCATTCAGGTTCCTCCGAAAGGCTTTGAAAAATCTGAATGGAAAGGACGCAGTGCGCATAATGACTCAATGTCAACTCTGAAGTCAGGGAATGACAGGTAATTTTAGTTTATTCGTACTCTTGGAATTATTTGGCATTATGTTTTTTATGTATTTTATGCATAGAATCATTAAGGTGCATAGGATTTGGTGGGCTGGCCTATATTAATCAGCTTATTAGTCTCTTGTAAGTTGTGTGCCTAAATGATAAATAAAGTCTGTATTTTCCAAAAAAAACAAAAAAAAACCATAAACCTTAAACTTTAAATCCTAAACCTTAAACCAATAATTATAAGCCTAACCCATAAACCCTAAATCATAAATCTCATGTTTTGCACGTTTATAATCAAATGACTAAGTGTTAAATTTAAATTGGAATTCACAACTTTTAGGAATTTCACAGATTTATCTTTTTGTATATGTAACACAAAGTCATGACTCAAGGGGTGAGTTATGGATTCAGTCTCTTTCTTGCTTTAGATTATTGTAGCATTAGCAATGGTCATGATTGTATATTTTGTTTATAGAACACAAAATCATATCGATGAGAATATGCCATAACTTGTGTCTCTCTATTTAACATATTGTTATGGCACTAAGAATGATCATGTAAACATATTTAATCAGTATAATATTGGGTCACCATATTGGATATGACCATAGATTGTGCATTTTATTTTTATATTGCAATGTCATTGCACTAGGAATGATTATAACTTTGGACATTCCTGAATAGCAAAAGTCATGACCCTAGAAATAGTTAAAGCTCGAATACTACTCTTTATAACTTTCTATAGCTAAAATTCTTAGGATTGGAAATATCACTATGCCTTTTTCCTTTGATTTGTGACCTCATGTGTCAATATGCAAGACTAATATTTTGAGCAAAGATTAAAACCTTTTATACATTTGAATATGATTCATTTACACCTTTTTGGGTATTGTGAGCTTGTATACATAACTCATTTACTATAAATAGAAAGAAATGATACTTTTCATATCCATGAGGATATAAAAAAAGGGCTTAGACATGCCAATAAAATAAAATTTTTGATTCTTGATTGAAAGAGAGCCCATACTTCTTGCCCTTCTTAAACTACCCTGGGCTAGTTTGTTCTAATAGGCTACAAGGTGGTTATTTTTTTAGAAGTGAACTATGTTTTAAAAAAATTGCTTTGAGTGTGTGCATGAGAGTTATTTTAGAATAAATTACAATAATCAATATAAATAGCATCCTCAACAACTAGCTATTTCAACACATAGGGGTACAACTTTGGTTTAATCTGTTAGCATACACGATTCAAATTATCTTTGATAGCCTAGTGATTCAACATCAAAAATGATGAGACATAATAGATATAAAGTAAAAGTTGATATTATTTTGGTTAGAGCTTTAGCAATCATTCTAGAGTAGAGAGAGGAACAAAATAAATTATTTTAATTATTCAGTATCATTTTAATTATATTTATATTTAAATTAATTTTTATAGAAATATTAATTATAAAATAAATTATTAGTAATACAGATCTAATTTAAATTAAACATGTATATCCTAAATAATAAAGAATAAATCTCATTTTTTTTTCATTTTAATTTTAAATATTCAAATTTAATTATTTATTTGTTTATTTTTATATAAATATTAATTACAAAATAAATTATGAGTTACACAAATATAATTTATATAAATTATTTTTCATCAAAATAATATAAATAAACTTTTTAAAAGAAAAAAAAATTCAAAACAAAAAATTATTATATAGTAATATATTTTGCTTTACTTCTGAATCATTTTAGGTTTTGTAATTATATTATAATTTATATCTATCTTATTAATAATATATTATTAATTTATTTTTTGATCATTATTAGAATATTTATCAATAACATAGTTTATATTGAATTTATATGATATATAAATATAATGATTATTATAACTAAATATTGAATTCACTTTTCAAAAAAATTTAAATTTTATTATATTTTCTAAGGTTATAACCTTTGAAAATATCAAAACATAATAAAAATAAATTTTTTGTTTTTTTATTTTTTAAATAAAACATATAAACCACTAAATGCATACACAGTTAAATAAGTAAACTTTTAGACCCCGTAATGCCTAAATACAGTAACCATTAAACCAAAATATAATACATTATAAATAATAAATCTAATTTTTATTTCTATTTATTATAATTTTAAATATTCATTTTAATTATTTATTAATTTATTTTTATAAAAATATTTATTACAAGATAAATTATGAGTGCGACAAATATAATTTAAATAATTTATTTTTAATGAAATATTATATATTCGCATATAAAAGAAGTAAAATTTAAAAATTAAAAATTATTATTAACTAATATATTTTACTTTAATTTTGAATCAATTTGTGTTTAGTAATTATTTTTTAATGAATATCTATCTTATTATTAATAGTTTATTAATTTAATTTTTGATCATTATTATAATAACTATCAATAAAATTTCTTATATTGAATTTATATGATGTATGATTATTAATAATATTATAACTAAATATTGTATTCACATTTCAGAAAATTTTAAATCTCAAAACCATTAAACTGGTATACATTAATAATAAATAATAAATCTCATTTTAATTTTTATTTAGTATAATTTTAAATTTTTATTTTAATTATTTATCAGTTTATTTTTATAGAAATATTAATTACAAAATAAATTAATAGGGAGATAGATATAATTTAAAATAATTATATTTCATCAAAAAAAAATATAAGCCTATAAAAATAGGCACAATTTTAAAAACAAAAATTTATTATTTAGTAAAATATTTTATTTTGATTTTGTATCATTTTAGATTTTGCATTTATATTTTAATTTATATCATTCTTTTTAAAAATAGTTTATTAATTATTTATTGATCATTATTATAATATCTATTAAAAAAATTATTTATTTTGAGTTTACATTATATATAATTATTAAGATTATTATAACTAAATATTATATTCACATTTAAAATAAATTAAAAATTATTATATTTTCAAAGGTTATAACCTTAGAAAATTAAAAAAAAAACAAAAAATGTAATTTTTTGTTTTTTCATTCTTTAAATAAAAACTATAAATCACTAAAGGCATAAACACCAAAATCACTAAACCCCAAAACACCTAAATACCTACACCATTAAAACAGTATATCCTTAATAATAAATAATAAATCTCACTTTTATTTGTATTCATTATAATTTTAAAATTTCATTTTAATTATTTTTTAGTTTATTTTTATAGAATTATAAATTACAAAATATTTTATAAGGAAGACAAATATAGTTTAAATAATATACTTTTAAGAACAAAAAATAAAAACTTATAAAAAGAAGCAAAACATCAAAAACATTATTATTTAGTAATTTATTTTACTTTGATTTTGAATAAATTAGTTTTTCCAAATATATTTTAAATAATATCTATCTTATTTATAATAATTTATTAATTTATTTTTTGATCATTAATATAATATCTATCAATATAATTGTTTATATTGAATTTATATGATATATAAATTTTAATATTATCAAAACTAAATATAGTATTCACATTAAAAAAAAATTTAAAAATTGTTATATTTTCAAAGGTTATAACCTTAAAAAATGAGAAAAAATAACAAAAAAAATTTTGTTATATTATTGTTTAAATAAAACTTATAAACCATTAAATACATAAACACATAAATATATAAACTCCTAAACCCCGAAGCCCCTAAATACTTAAACCTTTAAATTCATAAACCTTAAATATAATTTAAATAAATTATTGAAATATTAATTACAAAATAAATTATGAGTGATACAAATATAATTTAAATAATTTATTTTTAATCAAAAAACAAATAATCTTATAAAATGAGGAAAAAAATAAAAAACAAAAATTATTATTTAGTAATAAATTTACTTTGATTTTTAATCTTTTTAATTTTTGTAATTAAATTTTAATTTATATCTATTATATTAATAATAGTTTATTAATTTATTTTTTGATAATTGATATAATATCAATCAATAAAATTGTTTATATTTAGTTTATAATATATATTGTAATAATAATTATTAATACTAAATATTGTCTTCACATTTTTAAAAAATTTTAAAATTATTATATTTTCAAAGGTTATAACTTTGAAAATTTGAAAAAATATCAAAAATAATTTATTTGTTATTTCATTGTTTAAATAAAAACTATAAACCACTAAATGCCTAAATACTTGAATGAATAACTTCTAAATCTCTAAAACCCTAAATAGATAATTTTTTAATCAGATATATAAATAAAACCTTTGAAATTCACTATTAAATTTATTTTTTAATCACATATATGAATCAATAAAATTGTTTATATTGAATTTATATGATATATAAATATAATGATTATTATAACTAAATATTGAATTGACTATTGGTAAAAATGTTAAAATTATTATATTTTCAAAGATTATAACCTTTGAAATTGAGAAATTTTTTTTTTTGATATTTCATTGTTTAAATAAAACCTAGAAACCACTAAATACCTAAACACTTAATTTAATAACTCCTAAATCTCTAAAACCCAAAATAATATATAATAATCCTTTTAAACCGGTAACCCTAAATAATAAATAATAAATCTCAAAATTATTTTCTTTATTATAATTTTAAATATTCATTTTAATTATTTATTTGTTTATTTTTATATAAATTTAAATTACAAAATAAACTATGAGTTAGACAAATATAATTTATATAATTATTCTTCATCGAAAAATATAGATAAACTTATTAAAAGAATAAAAAATTTAAAAACTAAAATTTATTATATAGTAATATATTTTGCTCTCATTCTGAATCATTTTAGATTTTGTAATTACATTTTAATTGATATCTATCTTATTAATAATTCTTTTTAAATTTATTTTTTGATCATTATTAGAATATTTATCAATAAAATTGTTTATATTGAATTTATATGATATATTATTATTAATATTATTATAACTAAATAGTATATTCAAATTTCAAAAAAGTTTAAATATTAATTTATATTTAATGGTTATAACGTTTGAAAATCAGAAAAAATCTAAAAATTTTTTTTTTTATTTTTATTATATAAATACAACCTATAAACCACTAAATGCCTAAAAACATAAATTGATAAACTCCTCAACGATAAACCTCCTAAATAATCAAACCATTAAATTGGTATACTGCAAATAATAAATCACAAATCTCATTTTAATTTGTATTCATTATAATTTTAAATATTCATTTTAATTATTTATTAGTTTATATATTAATTACAAAATATTTAAAGAGAGAGACAACAATAATTTTAATAATTTGTTTTTAATCAAAAAAATATATAAGCACATATAAAGAAGTAAAAATTTATAAACAAAAAATTATTATTTAGTAATATATTTTACTTTGATTTTGAATCATTATATATAGGTTTTGGAATTATATCTTAATTGGTATCAATCTTATTAAAAATAGTTTATTAATTTATTATTTGATCAATTTTATAATATCTAACAATAAAATTACTTATATTGAATTTAAATGTCTTATAATTATTATGATTATTATAACTAAATATTATATTTACATTTGAAAAAAATTTTAAAATTATTAGATTTTCAAAGCTTATAACCTTTGAAAATCAAAAAATTCATATAAATAAATTTTTGGTTATTTCATTGATTAAATAAAACCTATAAATCAATAAATAAAACCTAAATGTGTATACATATAAATCAATAAACTCATTAACCCCAAAACCATAATAAACTTAATCCATTAAATAGGTATACCCTAAATAATAAATCATAAATCTCATTTTTATTAATTTTCATTATAATTTTATATATACATTTTAATTATTTATTAGTTTATTTTTATAGAAATATAAATTAAAAAATAAATTAATAGTTAGACAAATATAATTTAAATAATTTATTTTTCATCAAAAAAAATATAAGCTTATAAATTGATACAAAATTTTAAAAATTTAAAATTAATATTTAATAAAATATTTCACTTTGATTTTGAATCATTTTAGGTTTTGTAAATATATTTTAAACAATATTTATCTTATTAATAATTGTTTATTAATCTTTTGTATGATCATTATTATAATATATAAAAATATAATTTTTTATATTGAATTTACAAGATATATAATTATTAAGATTATCATAACTAAATATAGTATTCACATTTAAAAAAAAATTTAAAAATTGTTATAGTTTCAAAGGTTATATTAAATTTTATGTTATTTTATTTTTTAAATAAAACCTATAAACCACTAAATGCTAGGGGTGCTCATGGGACGGGATGGGATTGGGATTACAAATCTTCAGTCCCTTTCCATAGTTCAAAGATTTTTTTTTTAAGATTTAGACTCGTCCCATATGTTGAAAATATCGAGATGGGACTGGACGGAAATCGGGGATTTTGGGTAGGAGAAAACGGTTCCGGGACAAAATGGAGTTTGGACATTTTTTTCAATTTATTTTCTTCAAACCGGTCTAGTTAGTTCATGTCAAAACCTTTTGATGTACCATTTATCATTCCTTAGTTATGTATATTGCAAACTCAAATTGGGCCAATTTTGTTTTGTCAAATAGGCTGAATACAACAAACGAGTTCCATTACCTTGTCAAAAGCTTTGGTGTGCAGAAAAGGATAGAAATGTTAAATAGAACGGGACCAAGTTGTGTGCTTAATTTGGTTATTTGTTTTTTCACAAGTTGGCTTTGTTCAGCCGAGTGAAAGTTAACCATAATAGCAATATTACATTTTTTTAAACAATTACTTAAAATATTAAAGAATAGCTAAAGATGAACACAAACATTAGTAGCATCAATTACTACTTAAGTAATTGCTAAAATTAGGCAGCTTAATATAACAAAAAAATACAACTAATAACCATGATCATAATCATTTCAAAACTCCATCCCGGAACAGCAATGAAAATCCAAACCCAATTAATTATCTCTTCTACAACTCCTCCCTTTTCTTCATCCAATGTAGAAGTACAACGAAAGATGAAAACATGTTAATCATGTAGACATAAATTTCCAAGATGAAATAGTAATAAAAAAACAAAATATTACCTTATAAAATTTAATACACCCATTCCAAATTTAGTTGGCCAACTATAGTTGGAAGAATATTTTGATCGAGACCGCTCTGAAAATGGTAATTGAACCATATTTTTATTAAATTGAATGAATAAAATAAGTAAAAGTGAAATTAAAATTTACAAGATTTGTATACTAACCTGATTCAATATCATCAAGGTCTTGAACTAATTCTTCAATTTCAATAGTTTTGTTTGAGCAACTCAACCAATCTTGTAGACATATGAGAACTTCAGCTGTAATTGGTGTTAAAGACTCCTAAATTTATCTAAAGTTCTCCCCCCAGTGCTGAATGTAGATTCGTATGCCACAATTTAGGCTTGGATAGCAAATACATCCCTTGCTACATTTGCCAGATAAGGATCCCTAACCTCATTTTCCTTCCACCGGTTTAGAAGATCAAAATCAATTATATTTTTTTCAAGTTTGTACTCAAAGTACCTATCCAACTCTTCCAAAGCTGCAACTTGTTGTTCTTTCTCCAATTCAACAAAAAAAATTATCAACATAAGTATCACTACCATCAAAGAAATCAATATTTTTCTTCAACACAGTAGAAGTGAAATAATCTTATTTTGATTCATCTTCATTTAAATCTTTATAATCATCCATCATCTAATTTAAAGCATTTATAAACTTTTTCACCAAATTTTTAACCAATTCCTCTCCATAATGCTCAATGTACTTAACCTTGAGATATTTGAGCTTATATCTAGGATCCAACACTACTGCTACAAAAAGCATAATATTTGTTGACTAAAGAGAACACCAATATTTGTTGAATTTATGGCTTATTTTCATACCCATTTCAGACACTATTGTATCTCTACTATTTTCACAAAGCTCAATTTTTTTTCAAAATTCGAATAATTTCAGGAAAATAAACACTAGAGGTAGAATATTATGACCCAGAAAATTTAAAAGTTACCTCATAAAAAGTTTTCAAGAAACGAGCCAAAATTTTGGCGTTTGTTTAGTTTCTCTCAGTTGGAACGTTTGAACCAAACTCCTTCCAAAACATTTTGTCTTTGTCCTCCAACTTATCAAATTCTTTTTGATATTTTATATCAATTTGTAGCATCAAATAAGTTGAATTTCATTTTGTAGGACAATCTAATTGCAATGAAAATCCATATGTCATGTTTGCTTCTTCAACACAACTTAAACATATCTAATCTTTTAGGACTGCTCCTCACATATTTCACCACACCTCTAATTTTTTGAATAGCACCCTCAACTAATGCAATGCCATCTTTGACAATTAAGTTTAGGGTATGAGCACAACATCTCATATGAAAATGCACACCCCTCAAAGGTCCAACACTTTTCTTCACAAGCCATTTTTTCAATTGTTCAACTCCAACAACATTATTTGATGCATTGTCAATAGTAATGCACATCAACTTTTTCAAACCTCATTCATTCATTCAAAACTCAATAGCAATTCTAATATTAACACCAGAATGACTTTAATTAGATAAAATTTCGAAAGCCTATGATGCATATTCCATTGAGAATCAATGAAATGAACAGTCAAACATATATAAGACAAATTTTGAATGCTAGTCCAAGTGTCGTTAGTCAATGAAACTCTACAACAATGAGATGATATGCTATCAAATAATTTCTTCTTTTCCTTCACAGACAAAAAAAAACAATCCCTCGGTATAGAGTGCCTAGATGGAATTTTAAATTGAAGCACACTAACTTCACAAAACTTCTTAAACTCATCCCTCTCAACGAAACAAAAAGGCAATTCATCTTTTATGATCATTTTCACCAAATCCTCCCTAACTAGTTGGATGGGCAGTAGCGGATTTGGTGGCATCTTCATGTTATATATATATATATATATATTCCTAGTTCTAGTATCAGTTTTTTAGAATGGGACGGTTCTCATGATGGATATTGCTTATGATCCGGAACCGTCCCAAAAAAAAATACGTGACAGAATGGGACGGGAAAAGTCAAAGTCAACGGATTTATCTCAGTCCCGATTCTTTCGAGACAAGACTTCAGGTCGAGGTGCAAATCTCTGAGTCTCCTGAGCTTCCCTATTAAATGCATATAAAGTTAAATTAGTAAACTCTAAAACCCCGTAATGCCAAAATACATAAACCATTAAACCGCTAAATACTACTTAATAATTAATAAATCTAATTTTTATTGCTATTTATTATATTTTAAATATTCATTTTAATTATTTATTAGTGTATTTATTTAGAAATATTTAATACAAAATAAATTATGAGTGGGACAAATATAATTTAAATAATATATTATTTATCTAATAAAAATATACGTTTATAAAAGAAGTATAAATTTAAAAATTAAAAATTATTATCAAGTAGTATAAGTTACTTTAATTTTGTATCAATTTGTGTTTTGTAAATATTTTTTAATTAATATATATCTTAATATTAATAGTTTATAAATTTAATTTTTCATCCTTATTATAATATCTATCAATAAAATTATTTATATTAAATTTATATGATATATAATTATTAATATTATTATAACAAAATATTGTATTAAAATTACAAAAAATTTTAAAATTTATTATATTTTCAAATGTTATAAACTATGAAAATGGTAAAAAATTATTGAAAATTTTTTTGTTATTTTATTTTTTTAAATAAAACCTATAAACCACTAAAAGCCTAAAAACATAAATCGATAAACTCTTAATGACAAAACCTCTAAATACTTAAATCATTAAACTGGTATACATTAATAATAAATCATAAATCTAATTTTAATTTTTATTCAGTATAAATTTAAATTTTTATTTTAATTATTTATCTATTTGTTTTATAGAAATATTATTTTCAAAATAAATTATTAGTGAGACAGATCTAATTTAAATTAAACCGGTATCCCTAAATAATAAATAATAAATCTCATTTATTTTCATTATAGTTTTAAATATTCATTTTAATTATTTATTTGTTTATTTATATATAGATATCAATTATAAAATAAATTGAGTTAGACAAATATAATTTATATAAATTATTTTTCATCAAAAAATTATTGATAAAGTTTTGAAAAGAAAAAAAAAATTCAAAACAAAAAATTATTATATAGCAAATATTTTGCTTTTCTTCTGAATCATTTTAAGTTTTGTAATTATATTTTAATTGATATCTATCTTATTAATAATAGATTATTAATTTATTTTTTGATCATTATTAGATTATTTATCAATATAATTGTTTATATTGAATTTATATGATATATAAATATAATGATTATTATAACTAAATATTATATTCACTTTTGAAAAAAATTTAAAAATTATTATATTTTCAAAGGTTATAACCTTTAAAAATATCAAAAAATAAAAAAAATAAATTTTTATATATATTTTTTTTAAATAACACCTATAAATCACTAAATGCATACATAGTTAAATTAGTAAACTATAAAACCCCGTAATGCCAAAATACACTAACCATTAAACCACTATATCCTAATAGTAATTATTAAATCTAATTTTTAATTCTATTTATTATAATTTTAAATATTCAGTTTAATTATTTATTATTTATTTTTATAGAAATATTTATTACAAAATAATTTATTAGTGCGACAAATATAATTTAAAAAATATATATGCTTTTAAAAGAAGTAAAAATTTAAAAGTTAAAAATTGATATCCAGAAATATATTTTACTATAATTTTGAATCAATTTGGGTTTTGTAATTAATTTTTAAATAATATCTATCTTAATATCAATAGTTTATAAATTTAATTTCAATCATTATTATAATATATATATATATGAATAAAATTGTTTATATAGAATTTATATGATATATAGTTATTAATATTATTATAACTAAGTATTGTATTCACATTTCAAAAAATTTTAAAAATTATTAAATTTTCAAAGGTTATAACCTATGAAAATGAGAAAAAATTATAAAATTTTTGTTTATATTTTGTTTTTTTAAATAAAACGTATAAACCACTAAAAGCCTAAAAACATAAATCGCTAAAAACCTAAATGAAAAAACCTCTAAATAGTTAATCCATTAAACTGGTATACATTAATAATAAATCATAAATCTCATTTTAAATTTTATTCAGTATAATTTTAAATTTTTATTTTAAATATTTATCAGTTTATTTTTTTATAAATATTAATAACAAAATAAATTATTAGTGAGAAATATATAATTTAAATTAAACAGGTATCCCTAAATAATAAATAATAAATCTCATTATTTTTCATTATAATTTCAAATATTCATTTTAATTATTTATTTGCTTATTTTTATAAATATATTAATTACAGAATAAATTGAGTTAGACAAATATAATTTATATAAATTATTTTTCATCAAAAAAATATACATAAACTTTTTAAAAGAAAAAAAAAATTCAAAACAAAAAATTATTATATAGTAATATATTTTGCTTTGCTTCTGAATCATTTTAGGTTTTGTAATTATATTTTAACTGATATCTATCTTATTAATAATAGATTATTAATCTATTTTTTGATCATTATTAGAATATTTATCAATAAAATTGTTTATATTGAATTTACTTGATATATAATTATTAAGATTATTATAACTAAATATTATATTTACATTTGAAAATAATTTAAAAATTATTATAATTTTAAAGGTTATAATCTTTGAAAATCAGATAAAATCACAAAAATAAATTTGTTGTTATTTTATTGTTTATATAAAACCTATAAACTAAGAAATACCTAAACGCTTAAAGCATTAAACTCCTAAAGCCCAAAACCCCAAAACCCTTAAATACTTAAACATTTAAACCATCTTTAAATGTTTAAGTATTTATAAATAATATATAAATATCTATCAATAAATAATAGTTTATTAATTTATTTTTTGATCATTATTATATTTATATTTATATTTAGTTTATTAATATCTATCAAAGAATTGTTTTTTGTAATTTAAATGATATATAATTATTAAGTTTATTATAACTAAATATTGCATTCACATTTGAAAAAAATTTAAAAATTATTATATCTATAAAGGTTATAACCTTCAAAATTGATAAAAAATTTGAAAATTTTTTTTTTGTTATTTCATTATTTAAATAAAACATATAAACTACTAAATGCCTAAACACTTAAATTAGAAACTCCTAAACTCTTAAATACTTAAACTATTAAACCACTATACCCTAAATAATAATCATAAATCTCATTTTTATTTGTATTCATTATAATTTCAATATTCATTTTAATTATTTATTAGTTTATTTTTATAGAAATATTAATTGCAAAATAAAATTATGAATGAGACAAATATAATTTAAATAATTTGTCTTCATCAAAAAAATTTATAAGCTTATAAAAAGAATTAAAAATTTAAAAATAAAAAATTATTATTTAATAATATATATTACTTTGATTTTGAATTGTTTTAGGTTTTGCAAATATATTTTAATTAATATCTATCTTATTAATAATAGTTTATTAATCTATTTTATGATCATTATTATATTATCGATCAATAAAAGTATTTATATTGAATTTATATGATATTTAATTTTAATGATTATTATAATTAAATATTGTACTAACATTTGAAAAAAAATTTAAAATTATAATATTTTCAATTGTTATAACCTTGTAAATGAGAAAAAATCATAAAAATAATTTTTTTGTTATTTAATTATTTAAATAAAAACTACAAAATACCTAAATACTTAAATTACTAAACTCCTAAACCTTGATACTACTGCACCACACACATAGCAACGGACCACAGTACACATGTGCACATATTCTTGTCCATTTTGGTGTAGCATTTAGAGGGGCCGGCAAGTCCTTGAAGCAACCAGAAGTATGCACCACCAGCTTGTAGAGGGCCACAATAGCAAATCGGGATGATAACATTTAGACAACTGACGAGACCAAACAAATTGGTCGAGAGTAAACACAGGAGTAGCTAGGAGTGGGTCCCACTAGCCGTATCATGGAGCATAGAGGGCCACACAACCGTCACCCAATAGGTGTAGCAAATAATCCATGATTAATTGGAGAGCCGACAAAATCTGAAGCATCACCAAGCATGGCCAGTAAGCAAAGGAGTCCAGACCAGCCACACGGGAGCGAAATATTCAAACTTGTAGTTTATGTTTGTAGTCTTATTTGTATTTTGGACTTTGTATGCACCATGTACTTGTAGAGACGGATCATGACATACTCACACACACAATATTTTATGTTCTCTATGTAGCATGCAATGAGGGCAACTGGACCCTTGAGTATCTATAAGTGGGGCCCAAATGCATTTTGTAAATACACATTAGGTGATGCTACACTTTCAGGAGCAGAAGACCCATCTTTATAGAATTTTGTAATTTTACTTGAATTCTAGCTTGGTTGTACGTGTAGATAATTAGACTCAGAGATGGACCTCATCACACATGCACACCGATCCATGCATATTTTTTGATATTTTGTCGTGCAACATACAACCACTTCTTGGAGCTCGAGGAGGAAGCCTTTTAACCCAAGAGATACTCTTTTGAGGATCATTGGAGCAACATAATGTGGAATTTAGAGGTTAGAATGAATTGACAAAGTGCCGTAGATATGGTCTTGTGGATTTATGGGTATTCAATTTTACATGTATTCAATTGCATAGCAATGACATATGCAAATGCTTGATGCTGGATGTCACACACATGCACAATCTTATATTTGCATAGTTTTAATATGGTGCATCATTCAGGTTCCTCCAAAATGCTTGGACAAATCCGAATCGAAAGGATGCAGTGGACATAATGACTCAATGGCAACTATGAAGTCTGGGAATGCAAGGTGATTTTAATTGTATTCGTGTGGTTGGAATTATTAGGCATTATGTTTTTTTCTGTATTTTATGCATAGAATCATTAATGTGCAAAGGATTTGGTGGGCTGGCCTAAATTAGTCAACTTTTTAGTCTCTGGTAAGTCGTGTGCCTAAATGATAAATAAAGTGTGTATTTTCAAAAAAAAAATAAAAAAAACCCATAAACCCTTAACTTTAAATCCTAAACCTTAAACAATAAACTATAACCATAATCCATAAACCCTAAATCCTAAATCTCATATTTTGCAATTTTATAATGAAATGACTAAGTGTTAAATTTAAATTGAAATTCACAACTTATAAGAATGTCACAGATTTATCTTTTTGTATATGTAACACAAAGTCTTGACTCAAGGGGTGAGTTATAGATTTATTCTCATTCTTGATTTAGATTATTGTAGCATTATCAATGGTCATGATTGTATATTTTGTCTCTAGAACAAAAAATCATATCGATGAGAATATGCCATAACTTGTGTCTCTCTGTTGAACATATTGTTATGGCACTAAGAATGATCTTGAATACATATTTAATCACTATAATAATGGGTCACAGTATTGGATATGACCATAGCTTGTGCATTTTATCTTTATATTGCAAAGTCATTACACTAGGAATGATTGAAACTTTGGACATTCCTCAAGAGCAAAAGTCATGACCCTAAAAATAGTTAAAGCTTGAGTACTACTCTTTATAACTTTCTATAGCTAAATTATTGGGATTGGAAATATCACTATGGCTTTTTTCTTTGATTTGTGACCTCAAGTGTCAATATGCAAAACTAATATTTCGAGCAATGATTACAACATTTTATACATTTGAATATGATTCATTTACAACTTTTTGGGTATTGTGAGTTTGTATACATAACTCATTTAATATAAAAAGAAAGAAATAATACTTTTCATATCCATGAGGATATAAAAAAAGGCTTAGACGTGTCAATAAAATAAATTTTTGATTCTTCATTGAAAGAGAGCCAATACTTCTTGCCCTGCTCAAACTGCCCTTGGGCTAGTATGTTCTAATAGGCTACGAGGTGGTTATTTTTATAGAGGTAAACTATGCTTTTTAAAAATTTCTTTGAGTGTGTGCATGAGAGATATATTAGAAGAAATTACAATGATGAATATAAATAGCATCCTCAACAACTAGTTAATTCAAACATATGGGTACAACTTTGGTTTAGTCTGTTAGCGTACATGAGTCAAATTACCTTTGATAGCATAGTGATTCAACATCAAATATGATGAGACATAATAGAGAAAAAGTAAAAGCTCCTATTATTTTGGTTAGAGCTTTAGCAATCATTCTAGAATTGAGAGAGGAACAAAATAAATTATTTTAATTATTCAATATAATTTTAATTATTATTTTAATTATTTATCCATTTATTTTTATAGAAATATTAATTACAAAATAAATTATTAGTAAGATAGATCTAATTTAAATTAAACTAGTATATCCTAAATAATAAAGAATAAATCTCATTTTTTTAATTTTAATTTTAAATATTCAAATTTAAATATTTATTTGTTTATTTTTATATAAATATTAATTACAAAATAAATTAAGAGTTACACAAATATAATTTATATAAATTATTTTTCATCAAAATAATATAGATAAACTTTTTAAAAGAAAAAAAAATTCAAAACAAAAAATTAATATATAGTAATATATTTTGCTTTGCTTCTGAATCAATTTAGGTTTTGTAATTATATTATATTTGATATCTATCTTATAAATAATAGATTATTAATTTTTTTTTGATCATTATTAGAATATTTATCAATAAAATAGTTTATATTTAATTTATATGATATATTAATATAATGATTATTATAACTAAATATTGAATTCACTTTTGAAAAAAATTTTAAAATTATTATATTTTCTAAGATTATAACCTTTGAAAATATCAAAAAATAATAAAAATAAATTTTTGTTTTTTTATTTTTTAAATAAAACCTATAAACTACTAAATGCATACACAGTTAAATAATTAAACTCCAAGACCCCGTAATGCCTAAATATAGTAACCATTAATCCGATATATAATACATAATAAATAATAAATCTAATTTTTATTGCTATTTATTATATTTTTCAATATTCATTTTAATTTTTTTTAGTGTATTTATTTATAAATATTTATTACAAAATAAATTATGAGAGGGAGAAATATAATTAAAATAATAAATTATTTATCTAATAAAAATATACGCTTATAAAAGAAGTATAAATTTAAAAATTAAAAATTATTATCAATTAATATAAGTGACTTAAATTTTTTATCAATTTGGGTTTTGTAAATATTTTTTAATTAATATCTATCTTAATATTAATAGTTTATAAATTTTATTTTTGATCATTATTATAATATCTATTAATTAAATTATTTATATTAAATTTATATGATATATAATAATTAATATTATTATAACAAAATATTGTATTAAAATTTCAAAAAATTTTAAATATTATTATATTTTCAAATGTTTTAACCTATGAAAATGATAAAAAATTATAGTAATTTTTTTTGTTATTTTATTTTTTTAAATAAAACCTATAAACCACTAAAAGCCTACAAATTTAAATCGCTACACTAATAACGACAAAACCTCTAAACACTTAAATCATTAAACTGTTATACATTAATAATAAATCATAAATCTCATTTTATTTTTTATTCAGTATAATTTTAAATTTTTATTTTAATTATTTATCACTTTATTTTATAGAAATATTAATTACAAAATAAATTATTAGTGAGATAGATCTAATTTAAATTAAACCGGCATCCCTAAATAATAAATAATAAATCTCTTTTTTTTTTCATTATAATTTTAAATATTCATTTTAATTATTTATTTGTTTATTTATATATAAATATTAATTACAAAATAAATTTAGTTAGACAATTATAATTTATATAAATTGTTTTTCATCCAAAAATTATAGAAAACTTTGTAAAAGAAAAAAAAATTTTAAGCAAAAAATATTATATAGTAATATATTATGTTTTGCTTCTGAATCATTTTAGGTTATGTAATTATATATTAATTGATATCTATCTTATTAATAATAAATTATTAATTTATTTTTTGATCATTATTATAATATTTATCAATAAAATTGTTTATATTAAATTTATATGATATATAAATATAATGATTATTATAACTAAAGATTGTATTCACTTTTTAAAAAAATTTAAATATTATTATATTTTCAAAGGTTATAACCTTTGAAAATATCAAAAAATAATAAAAATATATTTTTTGTAATTTTATTTTTTAATTAAAACCTATAAACCACTAAAAGCCTAAAACATAAATTGCTAAACTCGTAAACGACAAAACCTCTAAATACTTAAACCATTAAGCTGATATACATTAATAATAAATAATAAATCTCATATTAATTTTTATTCAGTATAATTTTAAATTTTTATTTTAAATATTTATCAGTTTATTTTGATAAATCATTAATTACAAAATAAATTATTAGTGAGACAGATCTAATTTAAATTAAACCGGTATCCCTAAATAATAAATAATAAATCTTATTTTTTTTTCATTATAATTTTAAATATTCATTTTAATTATTTATTAGTTTATTTATATATAAATATTAATTAGAAAATATATTGAGTAAGACAAATATGATTTATATATATTATTTTTAATCAAAAAATTATAGATAAACTTTTAAAAAATATATATCTAAACAAAAAATTATAATATAGTAATATATTTTGCTTTGCTTCTAAATAATTTTAGGTTTCATAAATATATTTTAATTGATATCAATCTTTTTTTTAATTGATATCTATCTTATTAATTTTAGATTATTAATTTTTTTTTTGATCATTATTAGAATATTTATCAATAATATTGTTTATATTGAATTATATGATATATGAATATAATGATTATTATAACTAAATATTGAATTCACTTTTGAAAAAAATTTAAAAATTATTATATTTACAAAGGTTTATAACCTTTGGAAATAATAAAAAATAATAAAAATAAATATTTTGTTATTTTATTTTTTAAATAAATCCTATAAACCACTAAATGCTTACACAATTAAATCTGTATACTCCTAAACCCCATAATACCTGAATACATAAACCATTAAACAACTATATAATACATAATAATTAATAGATCTAATTTTTATTTCTATTTATTATAATTTTTAATATTCATTTAATTATTTATTAGTTTATATTAATAAAAATATTTATTACAAAATAAATTATGAGTAAGACAAATATAATTTAAATAATTTATTTTTAATCAAAATATATATATATATATACGCTTATAAATGAAGTAAAATTTAAAAATTAAAAATTATTATTTAATAATATATTTTACTTTAATTTTGAATCTATTTCGTTTTTGTAAATATTTTTTAATGAATATCTATCTTATTATTAATATTTTATTAATTTAATTTTTGATCATTATTATAATATCTATCAATAAAATTGTTTATATTTATTTTATATGATATAGATTATTAAAATTATTATAACTAAATATTGACTTCAAATTAAAAAAAATTTAAATATTATTAAATTTTCAAAGGTTATAACATTTGAAAATGACAAAAAATTACGATATTTTTTTTCTTATTTTTGTTTAAATAAAACCTATAAATCACTAAATGGCTAAAAACATAAATTACTAAACTTTTAAATGACAAAACCTAAAAATAAATAAACCATTAAACTGGTATACATTAATAATAAATCATAAATCTCTTTTTAATTTTTATTCAGTATAATTATTAATTTTTATTTTAATTATTTATCAGTTTATTTTTATAGAAATATTAATTACAAAATAAATTATTAGTGAGATAGATATAACTTAAATCAAATTTGTATACCCTAAATAATAAATAATAAATCTCATTTTTTTATTATAATTTTAAATATTCATTATAATTATTAATTTTTTATTTTTATATAAATATTAATCACAAAATAAATTATGAGTTAGACAAATATAATTAATATAAATTATATTTCATCAAAAAATATAGATAAACTTAAAAAAAGAATAAAAAATTTTAAAACTAAAATTTATTATATAGTAATATATTTTACTCTCCTCCTGAATCATTTTTTGTTTTGTAATTATATTTTAATTGATATCTATCTTATTAATAATTGTTTATTAATTTATTTTTTGGTCATTATTAGAAAATTTATCAAAAAAATTGTTAATATAGAATTTATATGATATATAAATATAATGATTATTATAACTAAATATTGAATTCACTTTTGAAAAAAATTTTAAAATTATTATATTTCCAAAGCTTATAGCCTTTAACATATATGAAAAATTAATAAAAATAAATTTTTTGTTATTTTATTTTTTAAATAAAACCTATAAACCACTAAATACATACACAGTTATATCAGTAAACTCCTAAACCCCATAATGCCTAATTACATAAACCATTAAACCTTTATATACTACTTAATAATTAATAAATTCAATTTTTATTTCAATTTATTATTATTTTAAATATTCATTTTAATTATTTATTAGTTTATTTTTATAAAAATTTTTATTACAAAATAAATTATGTGTGCGACACATCTAATTAAATAATTTATTTTTAATCAAAAAAAAATATATAAGCTTTTAAAAGAAGTATAAAAGAAGTATTATTAAAAATTAAAAATTATTATCAACTAATATCTTTTAATTTAATTTTGAATCAATTTGGGTTTTGTAAATATTTTTTTTAATATCTATCTTATTATAAATAGTTTATTAATTTAATTTTTGATCATTATTATAAAATCTTTCAATAAAATTGTTTATATTTATTTTATATGATATAGAATTATTAAAATTATTATAACTAAATATTGTATTTAAATTTCAAAAAATTTTAAATATTATTAAATTTTTAAAGGTTATAACATTTGAAAATGACAAAAAATTACAATTTTTTTTTGTTATTTTATTATTTAAATAAAACCCATAAATCACTAAATACCTAAAACATAAATCACAAAACTCCTAAACGACAAAACCTCAAAATACTTAAACCTTTAATCTGGTATACATGAATAATAAATCATAAATCTCATTTTAATTTTTATTCAGTATAATTTTAAATTTTTATTTTAATTATTTATTAGTTTATTTTTATAGCAATATTAATTACAAAATAAATTATTAGTGAGATAGATATAACTTAAATTAAACTGGTATACCCTAAATAATAAATAATAAATCTCATTTTTTTATTATAATTTTAATTATTTATTTTAATTATTAATTTTTTATTTTTATATAAAAATTAATTAAAAAATAAATTATGAGTTAGACAAATATAATTTATGGAAATTATTTTTAATCAAAAAATATATAGATAAACTTTTTAAAATAAAAAAAATTTCAAAACAAAAAATTATTATATAGTAATATATTTTTATTTGCTTATCAATCATTTTATGTTTTGTAATTATATTTTAATTGATATCTATCTTATTAATAATAGATTATTAATTTATTTCTTGATCATTAATAGAATATTTATCACTAAAATTGTTTATGTTAAATTTACATTATAAATATAATGATTATTATAAATAAAAACTGTATTCACTTTTGAAAAAAATTTTAAAATTATTATATTTTCAAAGGTTATAACCTTTGAAAATGTGAAAAAATAAAAAAAATATTTTTTCATTGTTATTCTATCGTTTAAATAAAACCTATCACAACTAAATGCCGAAGCACTTCAATCATTAAACTACAAAATTCTGATACCCCTATATAGATAATCCTTTAAATCGGTATACCCTAAATAATAATTAATAAATTTCATTTTTATTTGTTTTCATTATAATTTAAAAAATTCATTTTGATTGTTCAGTTTTTTATTATTATATATGAATTAATTATAAAATAAATTATGAGTTAAAAATATAATTTATAAAAATTATTTTTCATCAAAAAATTGATAAGCTTATAAAAAGAATAAAAATTTAAAAACAAATAATTATTATTTAGTAATATATTTTGCTTTGATTTTAAATCATTTTAGGTTTTGATATTATATTTTAAGTAATATCAATCTTATTCATAATAGATTTTTAATTTATTTTTTGATAATTATTAGAATATCTACCAAAAAAATTGTTTATATTGAATTTATATGATATATAATTATTATGATTATTATAAATAAATATTGTATTTACTTTTGAAAAAAATTTAAAACTTATTATATTTTCAATGATTATAATCTTATAAAATGAGAAAAAATAATAAAGATAAATTTTTAGTTATTTTATTTTTTAAATAAAACATATAGACCATTAAATGCTTACTTACTTAAATTAGTAAGATCATAAACCCCGAAACCCCTAAATACATAAACATTTTAACAACTATATACTATTTAATAAATAATAAATCTCATTTTTATTTCTATTTATTATAATTTTAAATATTCATTTTAATTATTTATAGTTTAATTATTTAGAAAAATTAATTACAAAATAAATTTCGAGTAAGACAAATATTATTTAAATAATTTTTTTTTAATCAAAAAAAATATAAGCTTATATAAAGAAGGACAAATTTAAAAATTAAATATTATTATTTAGTAATATATATTGATTTGATTTTGAATCATTTTGTGTTATGTAAATATATTTTAATTAATATTTATATTATTAATAATAGTTTATTAATTTAATTTTTGATCATTATTATAATATCTATCTTTAGAATTGTTCATATTGAATTTATATGATATATAATTAGTAATATTAATATAATTATACATAGTATTCACATTTCAAAAAATTTAAAAAATTTTTTTATTTTTAAAGGTTACCTTTGAAAATCAGAAAAAATCTAAATTTTTTTTTTATTATATAAATAAAACCTATAAACAACTAAATACCTAAAAACATAAATTGATAAACTCCTAAACAACAAAACTCTTAAATAATCAAACCATTAAACCAGTATACCACATATAATAAATCATAAATCTCATTTAATTTGTATTAATTATAATTTTAAATATTCATTTTAATTATTTATTAGTTTATTTTTTATAGAAAATTTAATTACAAATTAAATAATAAGCAAAAAAACAATAATTTTAATAATTTATTTTTAATCAAAAAAAAATATAAGCATATAAAAAGAAGTAAAAATTTAAAGACAAAAAATTATTATTTAGTAATATATTTTACTTTGATTTTGAATCATCATATATAGATTTTGCAATTATATTTTAATTGCTATCAATTGTATTAAGAATAGTTTATTAATTTATTATTTGATCAATTTTATAATATCTAACAATAAAATTACTTATATTGAATTTAAATGTCTTATAATTATTAAGATTATTATAACTAAATATTATATTTACATTTCAAAAAAATTTAAAAATTATGATATTTTCAAAGGTTATAACCTTCAAAATTGATAAAAAATCACAAAATTAATCTATTATTTTTTTATTATTTATATAAAACATATAAACCACTAAATGCCTAAATTATTAAATCTCTAGACTCCTAAACCCCAAAACACCTAAATACTTAAACCATTAAACCTGTATATCCTGAATAATAAATAATAAATCTCGATTTTATTTGTATTCATTATAATTTTAAATATTTATTTTACTTATTTATTAGTTTATTTTTATAGAATTATAAATTACAAAATAATTTATGAGGAACACAAATATAATTTGAATAATTTATTTTTAATAACAAAAATATAAACTTATAAAATAAGCAAAATATTAAAAAAATTATTATTTAGTAATATATACTTTGATTTTGAATAAATTTAGATTTTGCAAATATATTTTAAATAATATCTATCTTATTAATAATATTTTATTAATTTAATTATTGATCATTATTATAATATCTAGCAATGTTATTATTTATATTGAATTTAAATGACTTATATTTATTAAGATTATTATAACTAAATATTATATTTTCATTTAAAAAAAATTTAGAATTTTTTATATTTTCAATGATTATAACTTTCTAAAATTATAAAAAAAAATAAAAATAAATTTTTTGTTATATCATTGTTTAAATAAAACTTATAGACCACTAAAATGCCTAAACACTTTAAACTCCTAAACACAAAAGCCCCTAAATACTTAAAACATTAAACTCGTAAACCTTAAATATAATTTAAATAATTTATTTTTCATCAAAAAAAAAATATAAGTTTATAAAAAGAAGCAAAAACTAAAAAACAAAAATTTTTATTTGGTACTAAATTTTACTTTGATTTTGAATAATTTTAGGTTTTGCAATTATATTTTAATTTATATCTATCATTTTAATAATAGCATATTAATTTATTTTTTGATAATTGATATCATATCTATCAATAAAAATGTTTATATTTAGTTTATATTATATATAATTATAATGATTTTTATTACTAAATATTGTATTCACATTTATTAAAAATTTTAAAATTATTATATTTTCAAAGGTTATAACCTTTGAAATTGTGAGAAAATATCAAAAATAATTTTTTTTTATATCATTGTTTAAATAAATCCTATAAAGTACTAAATGCCTAAACACTTAAGTCAATAACTCCGAAATCTTGAAAACCCTAAATAGATAATCATTTTAAATAGGTATACCCTAAATAATAAATATTAAATCTCAATATTATTTTTTTCATTTTAATTAAAAAAATTCATTTTAATTATTTATTCGTTTTTTTTATTAAATATTAATAACAATATAAATTATTAGTTAGAGAAATATAATTTATATAAATTTTTTTACTTCAAAAAGTATAGATAAACTTATAAAAGAAAAAAAATTTCAAAACAAAAATTTATTATATAGTGATATATTTTGCTTTCCTTCTGAATCATTTTAGGTTTTGTAATTATATTTTAATTGATATCTATCTTATTAATATTAGATTATTTATTTATTTTTTGATCATTAGTAGAATATTCAATAATAAAATTATTTATATTGAATTTATATGAAATAAAAATATAATGAGTATTATAACTAAATATTGAATTTACTTTTGAAAAAAATTTAAAAATTATTATATTTTCAAAGGTTATAACATTTGAAAAAATAAAAAAGTAATAAAAATAAATTTTTTGTTTATTTAATTTTTAAATAAAACCTATAACCACTAAATGCATACACAGTTAAATTAGTAAACTTTTAAACCTGGTAATGACTAAATAAATAAATCATTAAACCGCTATATACTACTTAATAATTAATAGATCTAATTTTTATTTCTATTTATTATAATTTTAAATATTCATTTTAATTATTTATTAGTTTATTTTTATTGAAATATTTATTATAAAATAAACTATGAGTGCGTGAAATATAATTTAAATAATTCAATTTTAATTAATAAAAGTATTTACGCTTATAAAATAAGTAAAAATTTAAATATTAAAAATTATTATTAAGTAATATATTTTACTTTAATTTTGAATCAATTTGGGTTTTGTAAATATTTTTTAATTAATATCTATCTTATTATTAATAGTTTATTAATTTAATTTTTGATCATTACTATAATATCTATCAATAAATTATTTTATATTGAATTTATATGATATATAATTATTAATATTATTATAACTAAATGTTATATTTACATTTCAAAAAATGTTAAATATTATTATATTTTCAAAGGTTATGACCTATGAAAATTAGAAAAAAATACAAATTTTTTTTTGTTATTTTATTTTTTAAATGAAATTTATAAACCACTAAATGCCTAAAAACATAAATCGCTAAACTCCTAAATGACAAAATCTCTGATTACTTAAACAATTAAACTATATACATTAATAATAAATCATAAATTTCAATTTTATTTTTATGCAGTTTAATTTTAAATCATTAATTTAATTATTTATCAGTTTATTTTAATAGAAATATTAATTACAATATAAATTATTAGTGAGATAGATCTAATTTAAATTAAACCGGTAAACCCTAAATAATAAATAATAAAACTCATATTTTTTTAATTATAATTTTAATTATTCATTTTAATTATTTATTTGTATATTTTTATATAAATATTAAATACAAAATAAAAAATGAGTTAAACAAATATAATTTATATAAATTATTTTTCATCAAAAGAAATATAGATAAATTTTTAAAAACAAATTTCAAAAAAAAATTATGATATAGTAATATATTTTGCTTAACTTTTGAATCATTTTAATTTTTATAATTATATTTTAAATGATATATATCTTATTAATAATAAATTATTAATTTATTTTTTGATCATTATTAGAATATTTATTAATAAAAATGTTTATATTAAATATACATGATATATAAATATAATGATTATTATGACTAAATATTATATTCACTTTTGTAAAAAAGTTTAAAATTATTATATTTCAAAGGTTATAACCTTTCAAAATGTGAAAAAATAAAAAAAAATATTTTTTTATAATTTCATTGTTTAAATAAAACCTATACACCACTAAATCCCTAAACACTTAAATCACTAAAATACAAAATCCCGATACCCCTATATAGATAATCCTTTAAACCAGTATACACTAATTAATAATTAATAAATCTCATTTTTATTTGTTTTCATTATAATTTAAAAAAATAATTTTGATATTTAGTTTTTTATTTGTATATCTCTATTAATTATAAAATAAATTATGAATTAAAAATACAATTTATAAAATTTATTTTTCATCAGAAAATAGATGATCTTATAAAAAGAATAAAAATTTAAAAACAAATATTTATTATTAAGTAATATATTTTGCTTTTATTTTGAATCATATTAGGTTTTGATATTATATTTTAAGTAATATCAATCTTATTAATAATAGATTATTAATTTATTTTTTGTTAAATATTAGAATATCTATCAATAAAATTGTTTTTGAATTTATATGACATATAATTATTATGATTATTATAAATAAATATTATATTCACTTTTAAAAATAATTTAAAAATTATTATATTTTCAAAAGTTATAATCTTTAAAGATGAGAACAAATAATAAAAATAATTTTTTTGTTATTTCATTTTTTAAATAAAACCTATAGATCATTAAATGTTTACTTACTTAAATCAGTAAGCTCATAAACCCTGAAACCCCTAAATACATAAACATTTTAATAGCTATATTCTACTTATTAAATAATAAATCGCATTTATATTTCTATTTATTATAATTTTAAATATTCATTTTAATTATTTATAGTTTTATCTTTTAGAAAAATTAATTCAAAATAAATACCAAATGAGACAAATAATATTTACAAAATTTATATTTAATCAAAAAAAAAATCTTAAAAAAAGAAGGAAAAATTTAAAAATTAAATATTATTATTTAGTAATATATTTTGATTTGATTTTGAATCATTTTGTGTTATGTAAATATATTTTAATTAATATTTAGATTTTAAATAATCATTTGTTAATTTAATTTTTAATCATTATTATAATATCTATCATTAAAAATATTTATATTTAATTTAATTGATATTAAATTAGTAAGATTAATATAATTATACATGGTATTCACATTTCAAAAAATTTTAAAAATTATTTTCTTTTCAAAGATTATAACCTTTGAAAATCAGAAAAAAGCAAAATTCTTTTTTATTTTTATTATATAAATTAAACCTATAAACTTTTAAATGCCTAAAAACAAAAATTGATAAACATCTAAATGACAAAACCCCTAAATAATTTAACCATTAAACTTGTATACTATATATAATAAATAATAAAACTCATTTTTATTAGTATTCATTATAATTTTAAACATACATCTTTATTATTTATTAGTTTATTTTTATAGAAATATAAATTAAATTATAATTTATTAGTGAAACAAATATAATTTAAAAAATTTATTTTCCATCAATAAATATATAAGCATATAAATGGATACAATAATTAAAAAATTTAAAAATTTAAAATTAATATTTAGTAAAATATATTTTACACAATATTTATCTTATTAATAATTATTTATTATTTTTTTATGATCATTATTATAATATATACCAATAAAATAATTTATATTAAATTTATATGATATTTAATTATTATGATTATTAATATCATATTGTATTAACTTTTCAAAAAAAATTAAGAATTATTATATTTTCAGGGGTTATAACCTTCAAAAATGAGAAAAAAATAACAAAAATAGTGTTTTTTTAATTTTATTTTTTAAATAAAACCTATAAACCACTAAATGACTAAATACTAAAATGACTAAACTCCTAATCCCCGAAGCTCATAAATACTCAAAACATAAAATTAGTATAGTCTAAATAATAAATCATAATTCTCAATTTTATTAGTATACATTATAATTTTAAATATTCATTTTAATTATTTATCAGTTTATTTTTATGGAAATATTAATTATAAAATAAATTATTAATGAGACAGATATAATTTAAATAATTTATTTTTCATCAGAAAAAATATATGTGCTGATAAAATGAGGCAAAATTTTAAAAATAAAAAATTATTTTTTATTAATATATCGTATTTTGATTTTGAATCATTTTATATTTTACAATTATATTTTAATTTACATCATTTTTATAAATACTAGTTTATTAATTAATTTATTGATCATTATTATAATATCTATTAATAAAATTATTTATATTTAGTTTACATTATATAAAATTATTAAGATTATTATAACTAAATATTATATTCACATTTAAAAAAAATTAAATATTATTATATTTTCAAAGGTTATAATATTCAAAAATTAAAAAAAATGAATACATTAAATTTTTTGTTTTTTCATTCTTTAATTGAAAACTATAAATCACTAAAGGTCTAAAATATTATATCACTAAACTCCTAAACCACAAAACACCTAAATACTTAAACCATTAAACCGGTATATCTTGAATATTAAATAATAAATCTTAATTTTATTTGTTTTCATTATAATTTTAAATATTTATTTTAATTATTTAATAGTTTATTATTATAGAATTATAAATTACAAAATAAATTATGAGTAATACAAATATAATTTAAATAATTTATTTTTAAAAACAAAATTATAAACTTATTAATATAGAAAAACATTAAAAAATGTTTTTAATTTGTTTTTTTTGTTATATTTTTAAATATATTTTCGAATTTTATAACCTGTGAAAATGTGAAAAAATATAAAAAATAATTTTTTTGTTATTTCATTGTTTAAATAAAACCTATAAACCACTAAATGCCTAAAAACATAAATCACTAAACTTCTAAACGACAAAATCTTTATATATATAAACCATTAAATTGGTATATATTAATAATAATTCATAAATCTCATTTTAATTTTTATTCAGTATAATTTTATATTTTTATTTTAATTATTTAACAATTTATTTTTTTAGAAATATTAATTACAAAATAAATTATAAGTACGATAGATATTATTTAAATTAAACTGGTATACCCTAAATAATAAAGAATAAATATCAATTTTTCATTATAATTTTAAATATTCATTCTAATATTTATTTGTTTATTTTTATATAAATATTAATTATAAAATAAATTATGAGTTAGACAAATATAATTTATATAAATTATTTTTTCATCAAAAAAATATATATAAACTTTTAAAAAGAAAAAAAAATTTCAAAACAAAAAATTATTATATAGTAATATATTTTGCTTTGCTTCTGAATCATTTTTGGTTTTGTAATTATATTTTAATTGATATCTATCTTATTAATAATAAATTATAATTTTATTTTTTGATAATTATTAGAATATCTATCAATATAATTATTTATATTGAATTTATATGAAATATAAATATAATGATTATTATAACTAAATATTTAATTCACTTTTGAAAAAAAAAGTAAAAATTATTATATTTTCAAAGGTTATAAACTTTGAAAATATCAAAAAATAATAAAAATAAATTTTTTGTTATTTTTTTAAAAAAAACCTATAAACCACAAAATGCATACCCGATTAAATAAGTAAACTTTTTTACCCCGTAAATATAAAATACATAAACCATTAAACCGTTATATAATACATAATAATTAATAAATCTAATTTTTATTTCTATTTATTATAATTTTAAATATTCATTTTAATTATTTATAGTTTAATTATTTAGAAAAATTAATTAGAAAAAAAATTTTGAGTGAGACAAATATTATTTAAATAATTTATTTTTAATCAATAAAAAATATAAGCTTATAAAATGAAGGAAATATTTGAAAATTAAATATTATTATTTAGTAATATATTTTGATTTGATTTTGAATCATTTTGTGTTATCTAAATATATTTTAATTAATATTTATATTATTAATAATAGTTTATTAATTTAATTTTTGATCATTATTATACTATCTAACATTAAAATTGTTTATATTGAATTCATATGATATATAATTAGTAAGATTAATATAATTATACATGGTTTTCACATTTCAAAAAATTTTAAAAATTATTTTATTTTAAAAGTTAATAACCTTTGAAAATCAGATAAAATCAAAAAAAAAATTTGTTATTTTTATTATATAAATACAAACTATAATCCACTAAATGCCTAAAAACATAAATTTCATAACTCCTAAATGAAAAATCCCCTAAATTAACAATCCATTAAACCGGTATACCATATATAATAAATCATAAATCTAATTTTAATTTGTATTCATTTTAATTTTAAATATTAATTTTAATTATTTATTAGTTTATTTTTATAGACATATTAATTGCAAAATAAATAAAGAGCGAGACAAATATAATTTTAATAATATATTTTTAATCAAAAAATAAATATAAGCTTATAAAAAGAAGTAAAAATTTTAAAACAAAAAATATTATTTAATAATATATTTTACTTTGATTTTGAATCATTATATGTTTTGAATTTATATTTTAATTGCTATCAATTTTATTAATAATAGTTTATTAATTTATTTTTTGATCATTACTAAAATATATATCAATAAAATTACTTATATTGAATTTAAATGTATTATAAATATTAAGATTAGTATAGCTAAATATTATATTTACATTTGAAAAAAATTTAAAAATTATTATATTTTCAAAGATTATAAACTTCAAAAATGATAAAAAATAATAAAAATAATTTTTTTATTATTTTATTATTTAAATATACCATATAAACCACTAAATGCCTAATCATTTAAATATCTAGACACCTTAACCACAAAACCCCCTAAATACTTAAACCATTATACCTATATAACCTAAATAATAAATAATAAATAATAAATTTCATTTTTATTTGTATTCATTATAATTTTAAATATTCATTTTAATTATTTTTTAGTTTATTTTTATAGAAATATTAATTATACCATATATAAATGAGTGAGTCATATAATTTAAATATATTATTTTTTATGAAAAAAATAAGCTTATAAAAATAAACAAAATTTCAAAAATTTAAAAGTTTATTTAGTAATATAATCTACTTTAATTTTGAATTATTTTGGGTTCTACAAATATATTTTAATTAATATCTATCTTATTAATAATAGTTTAATAATTTATTTTTCCATCATTATAATAATATATATTAATAAAATTTTTTATATTAAATTTACATCAAATATAATTATTAAGATTATTATAACTAAGTATTGTATTCATATTTTAGAAAGATTAAAAAATTATATTATTTTCAAAGGTCATAACCTTTGAAAATCACAAAAATTCATAAAAATAAATTTGTTGTTATTTCATTGATTAAATAAAACCTATAAACACCTAAATGTGCAAATATATAAATCAATAAACTTTTTAACCCTAATACCACAAAAAACATAAACCATTAAATAGGTATACCATAAATAATAAATCATATATGTCTTTTTTATTAGTATTAATTATAATTTTAAATATTCTTTTTAATTATTTATCAATTTATTTTTATAGAAATATTAATTACAAAATAAATTAATAGTGGGACAGATATAATTTAAATAATTTATTTTTCATCAAAAAAATATATATGCTTATAAAATGACGCAAAATTTTTAAAATAAAAAATTATTATTTAGTAATATATCTTATTTTGATTTTGATTCATTTTATATTCTACAATTATATTTTAATTTATATCATTATTATTAATACAAGTTTATTAATTTATGTATTGATCATTATAATAATATATATTAATAAAATTATTTATATTTAGTTTACATTATATATAATTATTAAGATTTTTATAACTAAATATTATATTAACATTTAAAAAAATTTAAAATTATTATATTTTCAAAGGTTACAACCTTCAAAAATTAAAAAAATTCAAAAAATTAAATTTTTTGTTTTTTAATTCTTTAGATAAAAAGTATACATCACTAAAGGTCTAAACACTTAAATCACTAAACTCCTAAACCCAAAAACACCAAAATACTTAACCCATTAATCCGGTATATCCTAAATAATAAATAATAAATCTCAATTTTTTTTGTATTCATTAAAATTATAAAAAAATATTTTTTTTATATATTAGTTTATTATTATAGAATTATAAATTACAAAATAAATTATGAGTAAGACAAATTAATTTTAACAATTTATATATAATAGCAAAAATATAAAGTTATAAAAAAAGCAAAACATTAAAAAAATTATTATTAAGTAATAATTTTACTTTGATTTTGAATAAATTTAGATTTTGAAAATATATTTTAAATAATATCTATCTTATTAATAATAGTTTATTAAATTTTGTTTTATCATTATTATAATATCTAGCAATGTTATAATTTATATTGAATCTAAATGACTTATAATTATTAAGATTATTATAACTAAATATTATATTTACATTTGAAAAAATATTTAAAAATTATTATATTTTGAAAGGTTATAACCTTTGAAAATATCAAAAAATAATAAAAATAAATTTTTTGTTATTTTATTTTTTAAATAAAACCTATAAACCACTAAATACATACAAAATTAAATCAGTATACTTCTAAACCCCATAATACCGAAATACATAAACCATTAAACCGCTATATAATACATAATAATTAATAAATCTAATTTTTATTTCAATTTATTATAATTTTAAATATTCATATAATTATTTATTAGTTTATTTTTATAGAAATATTTATTACAAAATAAATTATGAGTAACACAAATATAATTTAAAAAATTTAATTTTAATCAAAAAATATATATACGCTTATAAAAGAAGTAAAATTTAAAAATTAAAAATTATTATTCAGTAATATATTTTACTTTAATTTTGAATCAATCTGGGTTTTATAAATATTTTTTAATGAATATCTATCTTATTATTAATAGTTTATTAATTTAATTTTTGATCATTATTATAATAACTATCAATAAAATTGTTTATATTGAATTTATATGATGTATGATTATTAATAATATTATAACTAAATATTGTATTCACATTTCAGAAAATTTTAAATTTTCAAACCATTAAACTGGTATACATTAATAATAAATCATAAATCTCTTTTTAATTTTAATTCAATATAATTTTAAATTTTTATTTTAATTATCTATCAGTTTATTTTTATAGAAATATTAATTACAAAATAAATTATTAGTGAGACAAATATAATTTAAATTAAACCGATATACCCTAAATAATAAATAATAAATCTCATTTTTTTCTTTAAAATTTTAAATATTAATTTTAATTATTTATTTGTTTATTTTTATATAAAATATAAATTAAAAAATAAATTATGAGTTATACAAATATAATTTATGTAAATTATTTTTAATCAAAAAAATATAGATAAACTTTTTAAAAGAAAAAAAAAATTTAAAACAAAAAATCATTATATAGTAATATATTGTTCTTTATTTATGAATCATTTTAAGTTTTGTAATTATATTTTTATTAATATCTATCTTATTAATAATAGATTATTAATATATCTTTTGATCATTATTAGAATATAAATCACTAAAATTGTTTATATTGAATTTATATGATATATAAATATAATGATTTTTATAACTAAATATTGAATTCACTTTTGAAAAAATTTAAAAATTATTAAATTTTCAAAGGTTATAACCTTTGAAAATATCAAAAAATAATAAAAATAATTTTTTTGTTATTTTATTTTTTAAATAAAACATATAAACCACATAATGCATACACAATTAAATTAGTATAATCCTTAACCCCATAATACCTAAATGCATAAACCATTAATCCACTAATAATTTAAATTATTTTATGATGTTTTATAAGCTTATATTTTTTTTGATGAAATATAAATTATTTAAATTATATCTGTCTCACTAATAATTTATTTTGTAATTAATATTTTTATAAAAATAAACTGATAAATAATTAAATGAAAATTTTAAAATTATACTGAATGAAAATTAAAATGAGATTTATTATTTATTATTAATGTATACCAGTTTAATGGTTTTGAGATTTAAAATTTTATGAAATGTGAATACAATATTTAGTTATAATATTATTAATAATCATACATCATATAAATTCAATATAAACAATATTATTTATAGTTCTTATAATAATGATCAAAAATTAAATTAATAAAATAATAATAATAAGATAGATATTCATTAAAAAATATTTACAAAAATGAAATTGATTCAAAATTAAAGTAAAATATATTACTAAATAATAATTTTTAATTTTTAATTTTTAAATTTTACTTCATTTATAAGCGTATATATATTTCTTGATTAAAAATAAATTATTTAAATTATATTTGTATTACTCATAATTTATTTTGTAATAAATATTTCTATAAATATAAACTAATAAATAATTAAATGAATATTTAAAATTAAAATAAATAAAAATAAAAATTAGATTTATTAATTATTATGTATTATATAGTGGTTTAATGGTTTATGTATTTATGTATTATGGGGTTTAAGAGTATACATATTTAATTGTGTAAGTATTTAGTGATTTATAGGTTTTATTTAAAAAATAAAATAACAAATAATATATTTTTATTATTTTATGTTATTTTCAAAGGTTATAACCTTTGAAAATATAATAATTTTTAAATTTTTTCAAAAGCGAATTCAATATTTAGATATAATAATCATTTTATTTATATATCATAAAAATTCAATATAAACAATTTTAGTGATTAATATTCTAATAATGATCAAAATATAAATTAATAATCTATTATTAAAAAGATAGATATAAATTAAAATATAATTACAAAACATAAAATGATTCATAAGCAAACCAAAATATATTACTATATAATAATTTTTTGTTTTATAATTTTTTTATTTTAAAATGTTTATCTATTAGGATTAAGATTGATATTACTTAAAATATAATATCAAAACATAAAATTATTCAAAAGCAAAGCAAAATATATTACTAAATAATAATTATTTGTTTTTAAATTTTTTTTCTTTTTATAAGCTTATCTATTTTTTGATGAAAAATAATTTTTATTAATTATATTTTTAGCTCATAATTTATTATATAATTAATATAGATATATAAATAAAAAACTAAAAATCAAAATGAATTTTTTAAATTATAATGAAAACAAATAAAAATGAGATTTATTAATTATTATTTAGTGTATACCGGTTTAAAGTATTATCTATATAGGGGTATCAGAATTTTGTAGTTTAGTGATTTAAGTGTTTAGGCATTTAGTGGTGTATAGGTTTTATTTAAACAATGAAATAACAAAAAAAATATATTTTTTATTTTTCCACATATTCAAAGGTTATAATCTTTGAAAATATAAAAATTGTAAAACTTTTTTCAAAAGTGAATACAATATTTAGTTATAATAATTATTAAATTTATATATCATATAAATTCAATATAAACATTTTTATGGATAAATATTCTAATAATGAATAAAAAATAAATTAATAATCTATTATTAATAAGATATTTATTATTTAAAATATAATTAGAAATATTAAAATGATTCATAAGCTAAGCAAAATATATTACTATATAATAATTTTTTGTTTTGAAATTTCTTTTTAAAAATTTATCTTTATTTTTTTTTGATTAAAATTAATTTATATAAATTATATTTGTTTAACTCATAATTTATTTTGTAATTAATATTTATATAAAAATATACAAATAAATAATTAAAATGAATATTTAAAATTATAATGAAAAAAAATGAGTTTTATTATTTATTATTTAGGGCATGCCGGTTTAATTTAAATTAATCTATCTAACTAATAATTTATTTTGTAATTAATATTTCTATAAAAATAAACTGATAAATAATTAAAATAAAAATTTAAAAATATACTGAATAAAAATTAAAATGAGATTTATGATTTATTATTAATATATATTAGTTTAATGGTTTAAGTATTTTCAGTTTTTTCCATTTAGGAGTTTAGCAATTTATGTTTTTAGGCATTTAATGATTTATAGGTTTTGTTTAACCAATGAAATGACAAAAAAAATTATTTTTGATATTTTTTCACATTTTCAAAGGTTATAACCTTTGAAAATATAATAATTTTAAAATTTTTTAAAAATGTGAATACAATATTTAGTAATAATAATCATTATAAATATATATAATATAAACTAAATATAAAAAATTTACTGTTAGATATGATATCAATTATCCAAAAATTAATTAATATGTTATTATTATTATGAAGGATATAAATTAAAATATAATTGCAAAACCTAAAATTATTCAAAATCCAAGTAAAATTTATTACTAAATAATAATTTTTGTTTTTTAGTTTTTACTTCTTTTTATCAGCTTATATAATTTTTTGATGAAAAGTAAATTATTTAAATTAAATTTGTATCACTTATAATTTATTTTATTATTAATATTTTAATAAATTTTTTAAATTATATTTAAGGTTTACGAGTTTAAAGGTTAAAGTATTTAGGGTCTTTTGTGTTTTGGAGTTTAGATGGTTAAGTGTTTAGGCATTTAGTGGTTTATAAGTTTTATTTAAAGAATGATATAGCAAAAAATTTAATTATATTATTTTTTTATATTTTTGAAGATTATATCCTTTGAAAATATAATAATTTTTTAATTTTTTTCAAATGTAAATATAATATCTATTTATAATAATCTTCATAATTATAATTCATTTAAATTCAATATAAATAATTATATTGCTAGATATTATAATTATGATCAAAAAATAAATTAATAAACTATAATAAATAAAATAGTTATTATTTAAAAAGTATTTGCAAAATCTAAACTTATTAAAATCAAAGTAAAATATATTATAAATAATAATTTTTTTAATGTTTTGCTTTTTTTATAAGTTTATATTTTTCTTATTATAAATAAATTATTTAAATTATATTTGTATTACTCATAATTTATTTTGTAATTTATAATTCTATAATAATAAACTACTAAATAATTAAAATAAATATTTAAAATTATAATGAACACAAATAAAATTGAGATTTATTATTTTTTAAGTAGTATATAGATGTTAAAATGTTTATGTATTTAAGGGTTTTTGGATTTATGATCTTACTAATTTAAGTATGTAAGCATTTAATGATCTATATGTTTTATTTAAAAAATAAAATAACTAAAAATTTATTTTTATATTTTTTCTCATTTTTTAAGTTTATAACCTTTGAAAATATAATAAGTTTTAAATTTTTTTTAAAAAATGAATACAATATTTATTTATAATAATCATAATAATTATATATCATATAAATTCAATATAAACAATTTTCTTTGGTAGATATTCTAATAATTATCAAAAAATTAATTAAAAATCTTTTATGAATAAGATTGATATTACTTAAAATATAATATCAAAACCTAAAATGATTCAAAATCAAAGCAAAATATATTACTAAATAATAATTATTTGTTTTTAAATTTTTATTCTTTTTATAAGCTTATCAATTTGTTGATGAAAAATAATTTTTATAAATTATATTTTTAACTCATAATTTATTTTATAATTAATTCATATATAAAAATAAAAAACTGAACAATCAAAATGATTTTTTAAATTATAATGAAAACAAATAAAAATGAAATTTATTAAATATTATTTAGGGTATACCAATTTAAAGGATTATCTATATAGGGGTATCGGAATTTTGTAGTTTAATGATTTCAGTGCTTAGGCATTTAGTTGTGTATAGGTTTTATTTAAATGATAGAATAACAATGAAAAAATATTTTTTTTTATTTTTTCACATTTATTAATGGTTATAACCTTTGAAAATATAATAATTTTAAGATTTTTTTAAAAAGTGAAAACAATATTTAGTTATAATAATCATTATATTTATATATCATATATATTCAATATAAATATTTTTATTGATAAATATTCTAATAATGATGAAAAAATAACTTAATAATCGATTATTAATAAGATAAATATCAATTAAAATATAATTACAAAACATAAAATGATTCAGGAGCAAAGCAAAATATATTATAATACAATAATTTTTGGTTTGAAAATTTTTTTTCTTTTAAAATGTTTATCTATAATTTTTTGATGAAAAATAATTTATATAAATTATATTTGTGTAACTTATAAATTATTTTGTAATTAATATTTATATAAAAATAAACAAATAAATAATTAAAATGAAAATTTAAAATTATAATAAAAAAAATTAGATTTATTATTTATTATTTAGGGTATACCGGTCTAATTTAAATTAGATCATTCTTACTAATAATTTATTTTGTATTTAATAGTTCTATAAAAATAAACTAAAAATTAATTATAATAATATTTTAAAATTATACTGAATAAAAATTAATATGATATTTATGATTTATTATTAATGTATACTAGTTTAATGGTTTAATTATTGAGAGGTTTTGTGTTTTAGGAATTTAGCAATTTAGGTTTTTAGGCATTTAGTGGTTTATAGGTTTTATTTAATCAATAAAATAACAAAAAAAAATTTGTAATTTTTTATCATTTTCTTAGGTTATAACCAATGAAATTATAATAAATTTTAAAATTTTTTGAAATGTGAATACAATATTTAGTTATGATAATATTAGTAATTATATAGGATATAAATTCAACATAAATAATTTTATTGATAAATATTATAATAATGATCAAAAATTTAATTAATAAACTATTAATAATAAGATAGATATTAATTAAAAAATATTTACAAAACCCAAATTGATTCAAAATTAAAGTAAAATATATTACTCGATAATAATTTTTAATTTTAAAATTTTTACTTATTTTATAAGCGTATATATTTATTTTGATTAAAAATAAATTATGTAAATTATATTTGTTATACTCATAATTTATTTTATAATAAATATTTCTATAAAAATAAACTAAAAAATAATTAAAATGAATATTTAAAACTATAATAAAAAGAAATTAAAATTAGATTTATTAATTATTATGTATTATATAGAAGTTTAATGGTTATGTATTTATGTATTACGGGGTTTAGGTGTTTACTGATTTAATTGTGTATGCATTTAGTGGTTTATATGTTTTATTTTAAAAAATAAAATAACAAAACATTTATTTTTATTATTTTTTGATATTTTCAAAGGTTTTATCCTTTGAAAATATAATAATTTTTAAATTATTTTCAAAATTGAATTCAATATTTAATTATAATAATCATTATATTTATTTATCATATAAATTTAATATAAACAATTTTAGTTATAAATATTCTAATAATGATCAAAAAATAAATTAATAATCTATTATTAATAAGATAGATATCAATTAAAATATAATTACAAAACAAAAAATGATTCATAAGCAAAGCAAAATATATTACTATATAATAATTTTTTGTTTTAAATTTTTTTTTAATTTAAAAAGTTTATCTATATTGTTTTGATTAAAAATAATTTAATTAAATATTATTTGTCTAACTCATAATTAATTTTTTAATTAATATTTATATAAAAATAAAAAATTAATAATTAAAATGAATATTTAAAATTATAATTAAAAAAATGAGATTTATTATTTATTATTTAGGGTATAACGGTTTAATTTAAGTTATATCTATCTCACTAATAATTTATTTTGTAATTAATATTTCTATAAAAATAAACTGATAAATAATTAAAAAAAAATTAAAATTATACTGAATAAAAATTAAAAAGAGATTTATGATTTATTATTAATGTATACTAGTTTAATGATTTAAATATTTTGAGGTTTTTTCATTTAGGAGTTTAGCAATTTATGTTTTTAGGCATTTAGTGATTTATAGGTTTTATTTAAACAATAAAATAATAAAAGAAAAATTGTAATTTTTTGTCATTTTCAAATGTTATAACCTTTAAAAATTTAATAATTTTTAAAATTTTTTGAAATTTGAATACAATATTTCATTATAATAATTATAATAATTCTATATCATATGAAATAAATATAAACAATTTTATTGATAGATATTATAATAATGATCAAAAATTAAATTAATAAACTATTAATAAGAAGATAGATATTAATTAAAAAATATTTACAAAACCCAAATTGATTCAAAATTAAAGTAAATATATTAGTTGATAATAATTTTTAATTTTTAATAATACTTCTTTTATTCTTCTTTTAAAATTTATATATATTTTTTTGATTAAAAATAAATTATTTAAATTATATGTGTCGCACTCATAATTTATTCTGTAATAAAAATTTCTATAAAAATAAACTAATAAATAATTAAAATTAATATTTACAATAATAATAAATTGAAATAAAAATTCAATTTATTAATTATTAAGTAGTATATAGTGGTTTAATGGTTTATGTATTTAGGCATTACGGGGTTTAGGAGTTTACTGATAAAACTGTGTATGCATTTAGTGGTTTATAGGTTTTATTTAAAAAATAAAATAACAAAAAATTTATTTTTATTATTTTTTCATATTTCGAAAGGTTATAAACCTTTGGAAATATAATAATTTTTAAATTTTTTTCAAAAGTGAATTCAATATTTAGTTATAATATTCATTATATTTATATCTCATATAAATTCAATATAAACAAATTTGTTGATAAATATTCTAATAATGATCAAAAAATAAATTTATAATTTATTATTAATAAGATAGATATCAATTAAAAAAAAGATAGATATCAATTAAAATATAATTATAAAATCTAAAATGATTCAGAAGCAAAGCAAAATATATTATTATATAATAATTTTTGGTTTAAATATTTTGTCTTTTAAAAAGTTTATTTATAATTTTTCGATGAAAATTAATATATATAAATTATATTTGTCTAACTCATAATTTATTTTGTAATTAATATTTATATATAAATAAACAAATAAATATTTAAAATGAATATTTAAAATTATAATCAAAAAATGAGATTTATTATTTATTATTTAGGGATACAGGTTTAATTTAAATTAGATCCGTCTCACTAATAATTTATTTTGTAATTAATATTTCTATAAAATAAACTGATAAATAATTAAAATATAAATTTAAAATTATACTGAATAAAAATTAAAATGAGATTTAAGATTTATTATTAATGTATACCACTTTAATTGTTTAAGTATTTAGAGGTTTTGTCGTTAGGAGTTTAGAGATTTATGTTTTTAGGCTTTTAGTGGTTTATATGTTTTATATAAAAAATAAAATAACATAAAAATTTATATAATTTGTTATCATTTTCATAGGTCATAATCTTTGAAAATATAATAATATTTATAATTTCTTGAAATGCGAATACAATATTTAGTTATAATAATATTAATAATTATATATCATATAAATTCAATATAAACAATTTTATTGATAGATAATATAAAAATGATAAAAAATTAAATTAATAAACTATTAATAAAAGATATATATTAATTATAAAATATTTGCAAAACCCAAATTGATTCAAAATTAAAGTAAAATATATTACTGGATAATAATTTTTAATTTTTAAATTTCTACTTCTTTTATATGCATATATTTTTTTTATTAAAAACAAATTAATTAAATTATATTTGTCGCACTCATACTTTATTTTGTAATAAATATTTCTATAAAAATAAACTAATAAATAATTAAAATGAATATTTAAAATTATAATAAATAGAAATAAAAATTAGATTTATTAATTATTAAGTAGTATATAGCAGTTTAATGGTTTATGTATTTAGGTATTATGAGGTTTAGGAGTTTACTAATTTAACTGTGCATGCATTTAGTGGTTTATAGGTTTTATTAAAAATATAAAATAATAAAGAATTTATTTTTATTATTTTTTGATATTTTGAAAGTTTATAACCTTTGAAAATATAATAATTTTTAAATTTTTTTTAAATGTGAATACAATATTTAGTTATAATAATCATTATAATTATATATCATATAAATTCAATATATACAATTTTATTGATAAATATTCTAATATTGATCAAAAAATGAATTAATAATCTATTATTAATAAGATAGATATCACTTATAATATAATTACAAAACATAAAATGATTCAGAAGAAAAACAAAATATATTATTATATAATAATTTTTTGTTTTGAATTTTTTTTTCTTTTAAAAAGTTTATCAATAATTTTTTGATGAAATATAATTTATATAAAATTATATTTGTCTAGCTGAATTTATGTTGTAATTCATATTTATATATAAATAAACAAATAAATAATTAAAATGAATATTTAAAATTATTATGAAAAAAAATGAGATATATTATTTATTATTTAGGGATGCCAGTTTAATTTAAATTAGATCTGTCTCACTAATAATTTATTTTTTAATTAATATTTCTATAAAATAAATTGATAAATAATTAAAATAAAAATTTAAAATTATACTGAATAAAAATTAAAATGAGATTTATGATTTATTATTAATGTATACCAATTTAATGATTTAAGTATTTAGAGGTTTTGTCGTTAAGAGTTTAGCGATTTATATTTTTAGGCTTTTAGTAGTTTATAGGTTTTATTTAAAAAAATAAAATGACAAACAAAATTTCTATAATTTTTTATCATTTTCATAGGTTATAACATTTAAAAATATAATAATATTTAAAATTTTTTGAAATTTTAATACAAATTTTGTTATAATAATATTAATTATTTTATATCATATAAATTTAATATAAATAATTTCATTGATAGATATTATAATAATGATCAAAAATTAAATTTATAAACTATTAATATTAAGATAAATATTAATTAAAAATATTTACAAAACCCAAATTGATTCAAAATTAAAGTAACTTATATTACTTGATAAAAATTTTTAATTTTTAAATTTATACTTCTTTTATAAGCGTATATTTTTATTAGATAAATAATATTTTATTTAAATTATATTTGTCCTACTCATAATTTATTTTGTAATAATTTTTTCTAAATAAATACACTAATAAATAATTAAAATGAATATTTAAAAATATAATAAATAGTAATACAAATTAGATTTATTAATTATTAAGTAGTATTTAGTGGTTTAATGGTTTATGTATTTAGGCATTACGAGGTTTAGGAGTTTACTGATTTAACTTTATATGCATTTAATAGGGCTTCTCAAGAGACTCGGAGATTCGCGACCCGACCCGAAGCCTTTCCCGAAAGAATCGGGACTGAGAAAATCTGTTGACTTGGACTTTACGCGTCCCGTTTTGTCACGTTTTTTTTCTTTTGGAGTGTTCGGATCTTAAGCAATATCCGTCCCTAGAACTGTCTCGTCCTAAAAAACCAATAATAGAATCAGGAATATATATATATATATATATATATATATATATATATGAAGATGCCACCAATTACGCTACTGCCAATACAATTCCGACGCACCTATTGCTGTTCCGAAGAGTTCTAGGCCACCTCACACCATTTCAGTCTTGTTCAGTTAGGTCCAGCCCTTGTCCGTCGCACTTCTGGTTGCCTCCACCGTGTCTCAGATGCCACCAGCCTTTTGGTTTGTTTTTCTTACTAGAATTGAGTGATTAATTATTATTATTATGTGTCTCAGTCTGTTTTGTTGAATATTGGTTGTGGTGTTGTGGTTGGGCCGAATGAGTGGGCTGAATGAGTGGGCCGAATGTGTTACAGTCAGTTTTGTAGAGCTTGCTTGTTTGAAATATTTATATTTATTTATGCTTAACATATCATATTAATTAATGGCAATGCAAATGGCACAATGCAGCGGTAAATGAAAAATATAATAAATTGAAGATGATCACATCTCAAATGATTAAAGTACTGGTAAATCCAATCATCATTTTTTCTCGAACCCTCCTATTGTTACGGAAGGTTCTTCAATTCCAATTGTAAAAGAAAATCAAGGTATATCTGAACCTCAAGCTCATAAAAAGTATAAGTCTGCTGTTTGGGAAACTTATGAGATATTAGATGATTCAGAGGGAAATGAAACTGGTAGGGCAGCTTGTATATGGTGTAGGAAAAAATAGTTGGAAAAAAGTGATCAAGGTACTTCGGGTTTATGAAATACTTTAGAAAGACTCGTAGAAAATTTCCACACAAAAAAGAATTAATAGAAGCTCTCAAAGGTAAAGACAAGTCACAATCTTTTTGAGTTTCACTAAAGGTACTAGTTCAGAGGATAACTAATTAACTTTTTGGCAATTTGATCAACAACTAGTTAGGGAGGCTTTGGTGAAAATGATCATAACAGATGAATTATGTTTTTGTTTTGTTGAGAGGGATGAGTTTAAGGAGTTTTTTGAACTTAGTGTGCCTCAATTTAAAATTCCATCTAGGCACTCTGTGTTGAGGGATTATTTTACTTTGTTTGTGAAGGAAAAGAAGAAATTATTTGATAGCATAACATCTCATTGTTGTAGAGTTTCATTGACTACCGACACTTGGACTAGCATTCAAAATTTGTCTTATATATGTTTGACTGTTCATTTCATTGATTCTCAATGGAATATGCATAAAAGGCTTTTGAAGTTTTGTGTAATTAAAAGTCATTCTGGTGATAATTGAACTTTTGTCTTATAGATGTTGTGCTCATATCAAAAACTTAATTGTCAGAGATGGCATTGCAGTAGTTGAGGGTGCTATTCAAAAAATTAGAGGTGTGGTGAAATATGTGAGGACCAGTCCTAAAAGATTAGATATGTTTAAGTTATGTGGTGAAGAAGCAAACTTGACATATGGATCTTCATTGCAATTAGATTGTCCTACAAGTTGGAATTCATCTTATTTGATTCTGCAAACTAATATAAAATTTTAAAAAGAATTTGATAAGTTGGAGGACAAACACAAAAGGTTTTTGAAGGAGTTTGGTTCAAAAGTTCCAACTTAGAAAGACTGAACAAATGCAAAAATTTTGGCTCATTTCTTGAAAACTTTTTATGAGGTAACTTGTAAATTTTCTGGCTCATAATATTCTACCTCTAGTGTTTATTTTCCTGAGATTATTCGAATTTGAAAAAAAATTGAGCTTTGTGAAAATAGTAGAGATACAATGGTGTGTGAAATTTGTATGAAAATGAGGTATAAATTCAACAAATATTGGGGTTCTCTTCAGTCAACAAATATTATGCTTTTTGTAGCAGTATTGTTGGATCGTAGATATAAGCTCAAATATCTCAAGGTTAAGTACAGTTAGCATTATGGTGAAGAATTGGCAAAAATTTGGTGAAAAAGGTTATGAATCCTTTAAATGAGATGATGGATGATTATAAAGATTTAAATGAAGATGAATCAAAAGAAGATGATTTCTCTTCTACTGTGTTGAAGAAAAATGAATATTTCTTTGATGGTAGTGATACTTATGTTGATAATTTTTTTGTTGAATTGGAGAAAGAACAAGAAGTTGCAGCTTTGGAATAGTTTGATAGGTACTTTGAGGACAAACTTGAAAAAAATAGAATTGATTTTGATCTTCTAAACTGGTGGAAGGTAAATGAGGTTAGGTATCATTTTTTGGCAAATGTAGCAAGGGATGTATTTGCTATCCAAGCATCTACTATGGTTTATGAATCTATATTTAGCACTAGGGAGAAAAAGTTTAGATAAATATAGGAGTTTTTAACACCTATTACAGCAGAAGTTCTCATATGTCTACAAGATTGGTTGAGAAGCTCAAACAAACCTATTGAAATTGAAGAATTAGTTGAAGATCTTGATGATAATGAATCAGGTTAGTATACAAATTTTGTAAATTTTAATTATACTTTTACTTATTTTATTCATTCAATTTAATATAAATATGGTTCAATTACAATTTTCAGAGGGGTCACAAGATCCAAATATTCTTCCAACTACAGTTGGCCAACTAAATTTGGAATGGTTGTATTAGATTTTATAAGGTAATATTTTTTTTATTACTCTTTCATCTTAGAAATTTATGTCTACATGATTATCACGTTTTCATCTTTGGTTGTCCTTCTACAGTGGAGGAAGAAAAGGGAGGAGTTGTAGAAGAGATAATTAATTGGGTTTGGATTTTCGTTGTTATTCCGGGACGGACCTTTGAAATGATTATTATCATGGTTGTTATTAGTTGTATTTTTTTTGTTATATTAAGCTACCTAATTTTAGCAATTACTTAAGTAGTAATTGATGCTACCAATATTTGTGGTCATCTTTAGCTATTCCTTAATATTTTAAGTAAATGTTTAAAAAAATGTAGTATTGCTATTATGGTTAACTTTCACTCGGCTGAACAAAGCGAACTTGTGAAAAAACAAAGAATCAATTTAAGCACACAACTCGGTCCCGTTCTATTTAACATTTCTATCATTTTCTGCACATCAATGCTTTTGACAAGGTAATGGAACTAATTTGCGGTATTCAGCCTATTTGACGAAACAAAATTGGCTCAATTTGAGTATGAAAGATACATAACTAAGGAATGATAAATGGTACAACAAAAGGTTTCGACATGAACTAACTTGGCCGTTTTGAAGAAAATAAATTGAAAACAATGTCCGAACTCCATTCCATCTAGGAACCATTTTCTCCTTCCCAAAATCCCCGATCTCCTTCCCAAAATCCCCGATCTCCTTCCCAAAATCCCCGATCTCCTTCCCATCCCATTCTGATATTTTAAACCTATGGGACGGGTCTAGATCTTCAATAAAATATCTCCAAACTGTTTGAAGGGACTTGAGATTTGTAATACCCATCCCGCCCCGTCCCATGAGCACCCCTAGCATTTAGTGGTTTATAGGTTTTATTTAAAAAATAAAATTACAAAAAATTTAATATAACCTTTGAAACTATAACAATTTTTAAATTTTTTTAAAATGTGAATACTATATTTAGTTATGATGATGTTAATAATTATATATCATGTAAATTCAATATAAACAATTCTATTGATAAATATTATAATAATGATCATACAAAAGATTACTAAAGAATTATTAATAAGATAAATATTGTTTAAAATATATTTACAAAACCTAAAATGATTCAAACACAAAGTGAAATATTTTACTAAATATTAATTTAAAATTTTTAAATTTTTGTATCCATTTATAAGCTTATATTTTTTGATAAAAATAAATTATTTAAATTATATTTGTCTAACTATTAATTTATTTTTTAATTTATATTTCTATAAAAATAAACTTATAAATAATTAAAATGTATATATATAATTATAATGAATACTAATAAAAATGAGATTTATGATTTATTATTTAGGGTATACCTATCTAATGGTTTAAGTATATTGTGGTTTTGGGGTTAATGAGTTTATTAATTTATATGTTTACACATTTGGGTTTTATTTATTGATTTATATGTTTTATTTAATCAATGAAATAACAAAAAATTTATTTTATGAATTTTCGTGATTTTCAAAGGTTATATAACCTTTGAAAATATTATTATTTATTAATAGTTCTAAAATATGAATACAATACTTAGTTATAATAATCTTAATAATTATATTTGATGTAGATTCAATATAAAAAATTTTATTAATATATATTATTTTGAAGATCAAAAAATAAATTAATAAACTATTATTAAAAAGACAGATATTAATTAAAATATATTTGTAGAACCCAAAATAATTCAAAATCAAAGTAAATTATATAACTAAATAAAATTTTAAATTTTTGAAATTTAGTTTATTTTTATAAGCTTATATTTGTTTCATAAAAATTAATTTATTTAAATTATATATGTCTCACTCATTATTTATTTTGTAATTAATATTTCTATAAAAATAAACTAAAAAATAATTAAATGAATATTTAAAATTATAATGAATATAAATAAAAATGAGATTTATTATTTATTATTTAGGTTATATAGGTTTAATGGTTTAATTATTTAGGGGGTTTTAGGGTTTAGGGGTCTAAAAATTTTAATGTTTAGGCATTTAGTGGTTTATAAGTTTTATTTAAATAATAAAATAAGATTGATAGAAATTTAAATATAATTGCAAAACCTATATATAATGATTCAAAATCAAAATAAAATATATTAGTAAATAATAATTTTTTGTTTTTAAATTTTTATTTCTTTTTATAAGCTTGTATTTTTATTTTGATTAAAATAAATTATTAGAATTATAGTTGTCTCACTCATTATATATTTTGTAATTAATATTTCTATTAAAAATTAAACTATTAAATAATTAAAATGAATATTTAAAATTATATTTTATACAAATTAAAAAAGAGATTTATGGGTTATTATATGTGGCATCCAAGTTTAATTATTTGATTATATAGGACTTTTGTCATTTTGGAGTTTATCAATTTATATTTTTAAGCATTTAATGGTTTATAGTTTTTATTTATATAAAAAACAAATTTTTAGAATTTTTCTGATTTTCAAAGGTTATAACCTTAGAAAAAAAAATCTTTAAATTTTTTTGAAATGTGAATACTATGTATAATTATATTAATCGTACTAATTATATATCATATAAATTCAATATAGACAATTTTAAAGATAGATATTATAATAATGATCAAAAATTAAATTAATAAACTATTTTTAATATTATAAATATTAATTAAAATATATTTACATAACACAAAATGATTCAAAATCAAATCAAAATATATTACTAAATAATAATATTTAATTTTTAAATTTTTTTTTCTTTTTATAACCTTATATATTTTTTGATTAAAAATAAATTATTTAAATAATATTTGTCTCACTCGAAATTTATTTTGTAATTAATTTTTCTAAAAAATTAAACGATAAATAATTAAAATGAATATTTAAAATTATAATAAATAAAAATAAAAATGAGATTTATTATTTATTAAGTAGTATATAGATGTTAAAATCTTTATGTTTTTAGGGTTTTCGAGGTTTATGAGCTTACTAATTTAAGTAAGTAAGCATTTAATGGTCTATAGGTTTTATTTAAAAATTAAAATATCTAAAAATTTATTATTATTATTTTTTCTCATTTTTTAAGATTATAACTTTTGAAAATATAATAATTTTTAAATTTTTTTCAAAAGTGAATACAATATTTATTTATAATAAATATAATAATTATATATCTTATAAATGTAATATATACATTTTTATTGATAGATATTCTAATAATTATCAAAAAATAAATTAAAAATATATTATGAATAAGATTGATATTACTTAAAATATAATATCAAAACCTAATATGATTCAAAATCAATGCAAAATATATTACTAAATAATAATTATTTGTTTTTAAATTTTTATTCTTTTTATAAGCTTATCAATTTTTTGATTAAAAATAATTTTTATAAATTATATTTTTAACTCATAATTTATTTTATAATTAATACATATATAAAAATAAAAAACCAAACAATCAAAATGAATTTTTTAAATTATAATGAAAACAAATAAAAATGAAATTTATAATTATTATTTAGGGTATACCGATTTAAATGATTATCTATATAGAGGTATTGGGATTTTGTAGTTTAGTGATTTAAATGATTAGGCATTTAGGGGTGTATAGGTTTTATTTAAACGATAGAATAACAAAGAAAAAATAATTTTTTTTATTTTTTCACATTTTCAAAGGTTATAACCTTTGAAAATAAATAATTTTAAATTTTTTTTTAAAAGTGAATACAATATGTAGTTATAATAATCATTATATTTTTATATCATATAAATTCAATATAAATATTTTTATTGATAAATATTCTAATAATAATGAAAAAATAACTTAATAATCTATTATTAATATGATATATATCAATTAAAATATAATTACAAAACCTAAAATGATTCACGAGCTAAGCAAAATATATTACTATATAATAATTTTTTATTTTGAATTTTTTTTTCTTTTAAAAAGTTTATCTATAATTTTTTGATGAAAAATAATTTACATAAATTATATGTGTAACTCATAAATTATTTTGTAATGAATATTTATATAAAAATAAACAAATAAATAATTAAAATGAATATTTAAAATTATAATTAAAAATAATGAGATTTATTATTTATTATTTAGGGTATACGGGTCTAATTTAAATTAGATCTAACATACTAATAATTTATTTTATAATTAATATTTTTGTAAAAATAAACTGAAAATTAATTAAAATAAAAATTTAAAATTATACTGAATAAAAATTAAAATGATATTTATGATTTATTATTAATATATACTAGTTTAATGGTTTAAGTATTTAAAGGTTTTGTCTTTTAGGAGATTAGCGATTGATATATTTAGGCATTTAGTGGTTTATTGGTTTTATTTAATCAATAAAATACCAAAAAAAAATTTATAATTTTTTCTCATTTTTATAGGTTATAACCTTTGAAAATATAATAATATTTAAAATTTTTTGAAATGTGAATATAATATATAGTTATAATAATATTAATAATTAAATATGATATAAATTCAATATAAATAATTCTATTGATAGATATAATAATAATAATAAATAAATTAATAAACTATTTATAATAAGATAGATATTAATTAAAAATTATTTAGAAATCCCAAATTGATTCAAAATTAAAGTAAAATATATTAGATGATAATAATTTTTAATTTTCAATAATACTTCTTTTAAAAGCGTATATATATTTTTTGATTAAAAATAAATTATTTAAATTATATGTGTCGCACTCATAATTTATTTTGTAATAAAAATTTATATAAAAATAAACTAATAAATAATTAAAATGAATATTTAAGATAATAAAAAATTGTAATAAAAATTCAATTTATTAATTATTAAGTAGTATATAGTGGTTTAATGGTTTATGTATTTAGGCATTACGGGGTTTAGGAGTTTACTGATATAACTGTGTAAGCATTTAGTGGTTTATAGGTTTTATTTAAAAAATAAAATAACATAAAATTTATTTTTATTATTTTTTCATATTTACAAAGGTTATAACCTTTGGAAATATAATAATTTTTAAATTTTTTTCTAAAGAAAATTCAATATTTTGTTATAATAATCATTATATTTATATATCATATAAATTCAATATAAACAATTTTATTGATAAATATTCTAATAATGATCAAAAAATTAATTAATAAACAATTATTAATAAAATAGATATCAATTAAAAAAATAAAATGATTCAGAAGGAGAGCAAAATATATTACTATATAATAAATTTTAGTTTTAAATTTTTTTATTCTTTTTATAAGTTTATCTATAATTTTCGATGAAAAATAATTTATATAAATTATATTTGTCTAACTCATAATTTATTTTGTAATTAATATTTATATAAAAATAAACGAATAAATAATTAAAATGAATATTTAAAATTATAATGAAAAAATAATATTGAGATTTATTATTTATTATTTAGGGTTTTAATGATTTAGGAGTTATTGAATTAAGTGTTTTGGCATTTAGTGGTTTATAGGTTTTATTTAAACAATTAAATATCAAAAAAAATATTTTTTTTTATTTTTTGACATTTTTAAAGGTTATAACTTTGAAAATATAATAATTTTAAAAAATTTTTCAAAAGTGAATTTAATATTTAGTTATAATAATCATTATATTTAATTATCATATAAATTCAATATAAATAATTTTATTGATAAATATTCTAATAATGATCACAAAATAAATTAATAATCTATTATGAATAAGATAGATATCAATTAAAATATAATTAGAAAACCATTAATGATTCACAAACAATGCAAATTATATTATTATATAATAATTTTTTGTTTTTAATTTTTTTTAATAAGTTTATCTATATTCTTTTTGATGAAAAATAATTTATATAAATTATAATTGTCTAACTCATAATTTATATTGTAATTAATATTTAATAAAAATAAACGAATAAATAATTAAAATGAATATTTAAAATTATAATGAAAAAAATAAAAATGAGACTTATTGTTTATTATTTAGGATATATTTGATTAAAAAATTCTCTATTTAGGGTTTTCGAGGTTTAGAAGTTATTCATTTAAGTATTTAGGCATTTGGTGGTTTATAGGTTTTATTTAAATAATGAAATAACAGATAAATTATTTTTGATATTTTTTCAAATTTTCTTAGATTATAACCTTTGAAAATATAATAATTTTATAATTTTTTAAAAATGTGAATACAATATATAGTAATAATTATTATTATAACAATATTTAATATAAACTAAATATAATCAATTTTATTGATAGATATTATATCAATTATCAAAAGATAAAATAATATAAACTAAATAAATTAATAAACTATTATTAATATGATAGATAAAAATTAAAATATAATTACAAAAACTAAAATGATTTAAAATCAAAGTAAATTTATTACTAAATAATAATTTTTGTTTTTTAGTTTTTGACTCATTTTATAAGATTATATAATTTTTTGTTAAAAAATAAATTATTTAAATTATATTTGTATTACTCATAATTTATTTTGTAATTAATATTTCAATAAATTATTTAAATTATATTTAAGGTTTACGAATTTAAAGGTTTAAGTATTTAGGGGCTTCGGTGTTTAAAAGTTTAGAGATTTATGTGTTTTGGTTTTTAATGGTTTATAAGTTTTATTTAAACAATGATATAACAAAAAATTTATTTTTTGTTATTTTTTCTCATTTTTTAAGGTTATAACCTTTGAAAATATAACAATTTTTAAATTTTTTTTAAATGTGAATACTATATTTATCTTTGAAAATATTAATATTTATATATCATATAAATTAAATATAAACAATTATATTGATAGATATTATATTAATGGTCAAAAAATAAATTAATAAACTATTATAAATAAGATAGATATTATTTAAAATATATTTGCAAAACCTAAATTTATTCAAAATCAAAGTAAAATAAATTACAATATAATAATGTTTTTGATGTTTTCTTCTTTTTATAAGTTTATTTTTTTGTTCTTAAAAGTATATAATTTAAATTATATTTGTCTTCCTCATAATATATTTTGTAATTTATAATTCTATAAAAATAAACTAAAAATTATTAAAATGAATATTTAAAATTATAATGAATACAAATAAAAGTGAGATTTTTTATTTATTATTCAGGATATACAGTTTTAATGGTTTAGTTATTTAGGTGTTTTTGGGTTTAGTGATTTAATTGTTTATGCCTTTAGTGATTTATAGTTTTTATTTAAAAATAAAAAATAAAAAATTTAATTTTTTGTTTTTTTTTATTTTTGAAGGTTATAACCTTTGAAATATAATTATTTTTAATTTTTTTAAATGTGAATATAATATTTTGTTTTAATAATCTTAATAATGATATATAATGTAAACTCAATATAAATAATTTTATTAATAGATATTATAATAATGATCAATAAATAATTAATAAACTATTATTAAAAAGAATGATATAAATTAAAATATAAATGCAAAATCTAAAATGATATAAAATCAAAATAAAATATTTTACTAAATAATAAATTTTTATTTTTAAAATCATGCCTATTTTTATCAGCTTATATTTTTTTTTGATGAAATATAAAATATTTAAATTATATCTGTCTTTCTAATAATTTTTTTTGTAATTAATATTTCTATAAAAATAAACTGATAAATAATTAAAATAAATATTTAAAATTATAATGAATACTAATAAAACAGAGATTTATGATTTATTATTTAGACAATTCTAATTTAATGTTTTAAGTATTTATGGGCTTCGGGGTTTAGGAGTTTAGTCATTTTACTATTTAGTCATTTAGTGGTTTATAGGTTTTATATAAAAAAAAATAACAAAAATTTATTTTTGTTATTTTTTTTATTTTTGAAGGTTATAACCATTTAAAATATAATTATTTTTAATTTTTTTTTTTAAAAGTGAATACAATATGAAGTTATAATAATCATTATAAATATATAAATAATATAAATTTAATATAAACTATTTTATTGATATTTATTATAATAATGATCATAAAAATGTAATAACCAATTATTAATAAGATAAATATTGTTTAAAATATATTTGCAAAACCTAAAATGACTCAAAATCAAAGTGAAATATTTAACTAAATATGAATTTTAAATTTTTAAATTTTTGTATCCATTTATAAGCCTATATATTTTTTGATTAAAAATAAATTATTTAAATTATATTTGTCTCACTAATATTTTCTTTTCTAATTTATATTTCTATAAAATTAAACTAATAAATAATTAAAATGTATATTTAAAATTATAATGAATACTAATAAAAATGAGATTTATGATTTATTATTTAGGGTATAACTATTTAATTGTTTAAGTTATTTGTGGTTTTGGGGTTAAGGAGTTTATTGATTTATATGATTACACATTTTCGTGTTTATAGGTTTTATTTAATCAATGAAATAACAAAAAATTTATTTTTATGAATTTTCATGATTTTTCACAGTTATAACCTTTAAAAATATAATAATTTTTTAATAGTTCTAAAATATGAATACAATACGTAGTTATAATAATCTTAAAAATTATATTTGTTGTAGATTCAATATAAAATATGTATTAATATATATTATAATAATGATCAAGAAATAAATTAATAAACTTTTATTAATAAGATAGATTTTAATTAAAATATATTTGTAGAACCCAAAATAATTCAAAATCAAAGTAAATTATATTACTAAATAAAATTTTAAATTTTTGAAATTTTGTTTATTTTTATAAGCTTATTTTTTTAGTAAAAAAATAATTTATATAAATTATATCTGCCTCACTCATTATTTATTTTGTAATTAATATTTTTATAAAAATAAACTAAGAAATAAATAAAATGAATATTTAAAATTATAATGAATACAAATAAAAATGAGATTTATTATTTATTATTTAGTTTAAGTAATAATGGGGTTTTGAGGTTTGGGAGTCTAGAGATTTAAATGTTTAGGCATTCAGTGGTTTATAAGTTTTATTTAAATAATAAAATAATAAAAAATTATTTTTGTGATTTTTTATCATTTTTGAAGGTTATAAGCATTGAAAATATAATAATTTTTAAATTTGTTTCAAATGTAAATATAATATTTAGTTCTAATAACTTAATAATTATAAGTCATTTTAATTGAATATAAGTAATTTTATTGTTCTATATTATAAAAATGATCAAATAATAAATTAATAAACTATTATTAATAATATTGATCGCAATTAAAATATAATTGCAAAACCTATATATAATGATTCAAAATCAAAGTAAAATATATTACTAAATAATAATTTTTTGTTTTTAAATTTTTACTTCTTTATATAAGCTTTTTTTTTGATTAAAAATAAATTATTAAAATTATATTTGTCTCACTCATTATTTATTCTGTGATTGATATTTTTATAAAAATAAACTAATAAATAATTAAATTGTATATTTAAAATTATAATTAATACAAATTTAAATGAGAATTATGATTTATTATATATGGTATACCGGTTTAATGGTTTGATTATTTATGAGTTTTGTCGTTTAGGAGTTTAGCAATTTGTGTTTTTAGGCATTTAGTGGTTTATAGGTTTTATTTATATAATAAAAATTTAAAATTCTATTTTTGATTTTTTCTGATTTTCAAAGGTTATAATCTTTGAAAATAAAATTATTTATAAAATTTTTTGAAATGTGAATACCATGTATAATAATAATAATCTTACTAATTATATATCATATAAATTCAATATAAATAATTTTAATCATAGATATTAAAATAATGATCAAAAATTAAATTAATAAACTATTATTAATAATATAAATATTAATTAAAATATATTTACATAACAGAAAATGATTCAAAATCAAATCAAAATATATTACTAAATAATAATATTTAATTTTTAAAATTTTCATTCTTTTTTTAAGCTTATATTTTTTTTATTAAAATAAATTATTTAAATAATATTTGTCTCACTTGAAATTTATTTTGTAATTAATTTTTCTAAAAAATTAAACTATAAATAATTAAAATGAATAATTATAATTATAATAAATAAATAAAAATGAGATTTATTATTTATTAAGTAGTATATAGTTGTTAAAAGGTTTATGTATTTAGGGGTTTGGGGATTTATGAGCTTACTGATTTAAGTAAGTAAGCATTTAATGATCTATAGGTTTTATTTAAATAATGAAGTAAAAAAAATTTATTTTTATTATTTTTTATCATTTTTTAAGGTTATAACCTTTGAAAATATAATTATTTTTAAATTTTTTTTCAAAAGTGAATTCAATATTTAGTTATTAATAATCATTATATTTATATATCATGTAAATTCAATATAAACTAATTTATTGATAAATATTCTAATAATGATCAAAAAATAAATTAATAATCTATTATTAATAAGATAGATATCAATTATAATATAATGACAAAACCTAAAATGATACAGAAGCAAAGTAAAATATATTACTATATTTTAATTTTTAGTTTTGCAATTTTTTTTCCTTTAAAAAGTTTATCTATATTATTTTGATGAAAAATAATTTACATAAATTATTTTGTGTACATCATAATTTATTTTGTAATTAATATTTAAATAAAAAAAAACAAATAAATAATTAAATTTGAATATTTAAACTTAAAAAGAAAAAAAATGAAATTTTTTGTTTATTATTTAGGATATACTTGTTTAAATTAAATTAAATCTATCTCACTAATAATTTATTTTTTAATTAATATTTCTATAAAAATAAACTGATAAATAATTAAAATAATAATTAAAATTATGCTGAATAATTAAAATAATTTATTTTGTTCCTCTCTCAACTCTAGAATGATTGCTAAAGCTCTCACCAAAATAATAGGAGCTTTTACTTTATCTCTATTATATCTCATCATATTTGATGTTGATTCACTAGGCTATCAAATGTAATTTGACTCATGTACGCTAATAGACTAAACCAAAGTTGTACTCCTATGTGTTGAAATAGCTAGTTCTTGAGGATGCTATTTATATTGATTATTGTAATTTCTACTAAAATATCTCTCATGCACACACCCAAAGCAATTTTTTTAAAACATAGTTCACCTCTAAAAAAATAACCATTGTGTAGCCTATTAGAACAAACTAGCCCCAGGGCAGTTTGACCAGGGCAAGAAGTATGGGCTCTCTTTCAATCAAGAATCAAAAAATTTATTTTATTGGCATGTGTAAGCCCTTTTTTAAAATCCTCATGGATATGCAAAATATCATTTCTTTCTTTTTATATTAAATGAGTTATGTTTACAAGCTCACAATACCCAAAAAGGTGTAAATGAATCATATTCAAATGTATAAAAGGTTTTAATCATTGCTCAAAATATTATTCTTGCATATTGACACTTGAGGAACGTCCAAAGTTAAAATCATTTTTAGTGCAACGACTTTGCAATATAAAGATAAAATGCACAAGCTATGGTCATATCCAATACTGTGACCCAGAATTAGAGTGATTAAATATGTATTCATGATCATTCTTAATGCCATAACAATATGTTCAACAGAGAGACAAGTTATGGCATATTCCCATCAATATGATTTTGTGTTTTAGAAATAAAATATACAATCATGACCATTGCTAATGCTACAATAATCTAAAGCAAGAAAGAGACTGAATCCAAAACTAACCCCTTGAGTCATGACTTTGTGTTACATATACAAAAAGATAAATCTGTGAAATTCCTAAAAGTTGTGAATTTCTATTTAAATTTAACAATTAGTCATTTGATCATAAAAGTTCAAAACATGAGATTTAGGATTTAGGATTAATGGATTAGGGTTATAGTTTATGGTTTAAGGTTTAGGATTTAAAGTTTATGGTTTGTGATTTTTTTTTAGCTTTTTTTTTGGAAAAAAAAACACGTTATTTATCATTTAGGTACACAACTTACAAGAGACTAAAAAGCTGACTAATTTAGGCCAGCCCACCAAATCCTATGAACCTTAATGATTCTATGCATAAAATACATAGAAAAACATAATGCCTAATAATTCCAAGCATACGAATACAACTAAAATCACCTGGCATTCCCAGACTTTAGAGTTGGCTTTGAGTCATTATGCACACTGCGTCATTTCCATTTGGATTTGTCCAAGCCTCTTGGAGGAACATGAATGATGCACCATATTAATACTATGCAAATATAAGATTGTGCATGTTTGTGACATGCAGCATCAAGCATTTGCCTTTGTCATTGCTATGCAATGGAATATAAGTAAAACTGAATACCCATAAATCCACAAGTCCATATCTACGGCACATTGTCGATTCATTCTCACCTCTGAATTCCACATTCTTTTGCTCCAATGATCCTCAAAAGAGTATCTCTTGGGTTAGAATGCTTCCTCCTCGAGCTCCAAGATGTGGCTGTATGTTGTACCGCCAAAATATCAAAAAATATGTATTCATTAGTGTGCAAGTGTAATGAGGTCTATCTCATAGTCTAATTATCTACGCGTACAACCAATCTAGAATACAAGTAAAATTACAAAATGCTATAAAGATGGGTCTTATGCTCCCGGTAGTGTAGCATCGCCTAATGTGTATTTACAAAATGCATTAGTGGGCCCCACTTAGAGATACTCATGGGTCCAGTTGCCCTCATTTCATGCTACATAGAGAACATACAAGATTATGTGTGTGAGTATGTCATGATTCATCTCTACAAGTACATGGTGCATTCATAGTCCAAAATACAAATAAGACTACAAAAATAAACTACAAGTTTGTATCTTACGCTCCAGTGTGGCTGGTCTACACTCCATTGCTTACTGGCCCTAATTGGTGATGCTTCGGATTTTTCCGGCTCTCCAATTAATCACGGATTACCCGCTACTCTTGTTGGGCGATGGTCGGGTGGCCCTATTTGCTGCATGATAGGGCTAGTGGGACCTACTCCTAGCTACTCCTGGGTTTACTCCCGACCACTTTGCTCGGTCTCATCAGTTGTCTGAGTGTTATCATCTCGTCTTGCTAGTGGGGCCCTCAACAAGCTGGTGGCCCATACTTCTGGCTACTTCCTGGACTTGCTGGCCCCTCTAAATGCTACACCAAAATAGACAAGAATATGTGCACGTGTGTACTGTGGTCCGTCGCTATATGTGTGTGGTGCAGTAGTATTTGGGTTTAGGAGATTAGTAATTTAAGTATTTTGGTATTTTGTGGTTTATCAGTTTTATTTTAATAATTAAATAACGAAAAAATTATTTTTATGATTTTTTCTCATTTTTAAGGTTATAACCATTTATAAAGTTATAATTTTAATTTTTTTTCAAATGTTAATACAATATTTTATTATAATAATCATAAAAATAAAATTTCATGTAAATTCAATAGAAATAATTTTATTGATCAGTATTATAATACTGATTATAAAATAGATTAATAAACTATTATTAATAAGATAGATATTAATTAAAATATATTTGCAAAACCTAAAATGATTCAAAATCAAAGTAAAATATATTACTAAATAATATATTTTTATTTTTAAATTTTTTATTCTTTTTATAAGCTTATGAATTTTTTTGATGAAGATAAATTATTTCAATTATATATGTCTCATTCATTATTTTATTTTGCAATTAATATTTCTATAAAAATAAATTAATAAATAATTAAAATGAATAATAAAATTATAATGAATACGAATAAAAATGAGAATTATGAATAATTATTTAGGGTATACCGGTTTAATGGTTTAAGTGTTTAGGCATTTAATAGTTTATAAGTTTTATTTAAATAATGAAATAACAAAAAAATTATTTTTCAAATTTTTTATCAATTTTGAATGTTATAACCTTTATAAATATAATAATTTTTTAATTTTTTTCAAATGATAATACAATATTTAGTTATAATAAACTTAATAATTATATATCATATAAATTAAAAATAAACAATTTTATTGATAGATATTAATAAACTAAATATAAATATAAATATAATAATGATTAAAAAATAAATTAATAAACTATTATTTATTGATAGATATTTATATATTCTTTATAAATACCTAAACCTTTAAAGATTGTTTAAATGTTTAGGTATTTAAAGGTTTTGGGGTTTTGGGGTTTAGGAGTTTAATGATTTAAGCATTTAGGGATTTAGTAGTTTATAGGTTTTATATAAATAATAAAATAACAAAAAATTTATTTTTGTGATTTTATCTCATTTTCAAAGATGATAACCTTTAAAAATATAATAATTTTTAAATTATTTTCAAATGTAAATATAATATTTAGTTATAATAATCTTTATAATTATATTTCACGTAAATTAAATATTAATAATTTTATGGATAAATATTCTAAAAATGATCAAAAAATAAATTAATAATCTATTATTAATAAGATAAATATCAATTAAAATATAATTACAAAAATTAAAATGATTCAGAAGCAAACCAAAATAAATTACTATATAATAATTTTTTGTTTTGAACTTTTTTTTTCTTTTAAAAATTTTATGTATATTTTTTTAATGAAAAATAATTTATATAAATTATATTTGTCTAACTCATAATTTATTCTGTAATTAATATATTTATAAAAATAAATAAATAAATAATTAAAATGATTATTTAAAATTATAATAAAAAAAATGAGATTTATTATTTATTATTTAGGGATACCATTTTAATTTAAATTAGATATTTCTCACTAATAATTTATATTGTAATTAATATTTCTATAAAAATAAACTGATAAATATTTAAAATAAAAATTTAAAATTATAATGAATAAAATTTTAAATCAGATTTATGATTTATTATTACTGTATACCAGTTTAATGGATTAAGAATTTAGAGGTTTTTTAATTTAGGATTTTAGTGATTTATGTTTTTAGGCTTTTAGTGGTCTATACGTTTTATTTAAAAAAATAAAATATCAAAAAAAAATTTTATACTTTTTTCTCATTTTCATAGGTTATAACCTGTGAAAATATAATAATATATAAAATTTTTGAAATGTGAATACAATACTTAGTTATAATAATATTAATAATTATATATCATATAAATTCATTATCAACAATTTTATTGATATATATTATAATAATGATCAAATTTAAATTTATAACTATTGATAATAAGATGGATATTAATTAAAAAAAAATTACAAAACCCAAATTGATTCAAAATTATAGTAACATATATTTCTGTATAACAATTTTTAATTTTTAAATTTTTACTTTTTTTATAAGCATATATCTTTTTTTAAATTATATTTGTCGCACTCATAATTTATTTTGTAATAAATATTTCTATAAAAATAAACTAATAAATAATTAAAATGAATATTTAAAATTATAATAAATAGAATTAAAATTTAGATTTATTTATTATTAAGTAGTATATAGCAGTTTAATGGTTTATGTATTTTGGCATTATGGGGTTTAGGAGTTTACTGATTTAACTATGCATGCATTTAGTGGTTTAAAGGTGTTATTTTAAAAAAAAATATCAAAAAATTTATTTTTTTTATTTTTTGATATTTTCATAAGTTATAACCTTTGAAAATATAATAATTTTTAAATTTTTTTCAAAAGTGAATACAATATTTAGTTAAAATAATTATTATATTTATATATCATATAAATTCAATATAAATATTTTTATTGATAAATATTCTAATAATGATCAAAGAATAAATTAATAATCTATTATTAATAAGATAGATATCAATTTAAATATAATTACAAAACCTAAAATTATTAAGAAACAAAGCAAAATATATTACTATATAATAATTTTTTGTTTTGAATCTTTTTTCTTTTAAAGAGTTTATGTATATTTTTTTGATGAAAATTAATTATATTTGTCTAACTCAATTTATTTTGTATTTAATAATTATATAAAAATAAACGAATAAAAAATTAAAATGAATATTTTAATTATAATGAAAAAATTAATATTGAGATTTATTATTTATTATTTAGGGTATACCAGTTTAAAATGATTATCTATTTAGGGTTTTAGAGATTTTGGAGTTATTGATTTAAGTATTTAGGCATTTAGTGATTTATAGGATTTATTTAAACAATGAAATAACAAAAAAATTATTTTTGTTATTTTTTCACATTTTCAAAGGTTATAACATTTGAAAATATAATATTTTTAAAATTTTTTTAAAATGTGAATAAAATATTCAGTAATAATTATCATTATAACTATATATAATATAAACTGATTATAAATAATTTTATTGATAGATATGATATCAATTATCAAAAAATAAATTAATAAATATTATTAATATGATAAATATAAATTAAAATATAATTACAAAACCTAAAATGATTCATAATCAATGTAAAATTTATTACTAAATAAAAGTTTTTTGTTTTTAAATTTTTACTTCTTTTTATAAGATTATATTTTTTTAAAAAGTAAATTATTAATATTATATTTGTCTGACTAATTATTTATTTTGTAATTAATATTTATATAAAAAATAAAAAATTATAAATGAATATTTAAAATTATAATGAATACAAATTAAAATAAGATTTAAGATTTATTATTGCTGTATATGTATTTTATTTTTTGATAATCTGTTAGTATAACCAAATATGTTTTCTTTTTTAATATTTTTATGTAAGTGCATGAAAGGAAATATTAATAGGCTGGGGATGCTGAAGTAGCACAATAACGGAGGTTTCGCTGACTAGACACTGGGCCGAAATTGGAGCAGAGCCTGACCCGTCTCATGATCCAACCCGCTCCGGTTAAATGAACCAAGAGAAATTTTAAATTAAAATGTTTTGTAATTTTATTTTCGGGTGCCTGTTTTTGGACCCATGGAACTATTCAGCATTTCTCTCTCTTCTCTGTGTGATTTATCGCAACTATTATATGTGCTGCATACTGTAAGGCATTTCTATTGCTTTAATCTATAACGCAAAAGTGTTTTCTGGTGGATTTAGCTAGTCGTAATGAGCGACTAGTGAACCACGTTATTTTTGGTGTTTATTTCTCGTTTTTTGATTCTACCATGGATGGTTGCTGAATTGGGATATATATATTGCTTGTTTTCTGTTGTTTCTGTATCTCAATCTCACTACCATGGAAGCACAATTGACCAACAATTATATATGGTATACCGATTTAATGGATTGTTTATTTAGGGGTTTTGTCATTTAGGAGTTTAACAATTTATGTTTTTAGGCATTTAGTGGTATATAGGTATTATTTATATAATAAAAATAATTTTTTTTTTGATTTTTTTTAGATTTTCAAAGGTTATAACCTTTAAAGATAAAATTATTTTTAAAATCTTTTGAAATGTGAATACCATGTATAATTATATTAATCTTATTAATTATATATCATATAAATTTAATATAAATAATTTTAATGATAGATATTATAATAATGATCGAAAATTAAATTAATAAACTATTATTAATAATATAAATATTAATTAAAATATATTTACATAACACAAAATGATTCAAAATCAAAAAAAAATATAATACTAAATAATAATATTTAATTTTTAATTGTTTACATCTTTTTATAAGCTTATATTTTTTTATGATTAAAAATAAATTATATAAATAATATCTGTCTCACTCGAAATTTATTTTGTAATAAATTTTTCTAAAAAATAAAATATAAATAATTAAAATTAATATTTAAAATTATAATAAATAGAAATAAAAATGAGATTTATTATTTATTAAGTAGTATACAGCTGTTATAAGATTTATGTATTTAAGGGTTTTGGGGTTTATGAGCTACTGATTTAAGTTAGTAAACATTTAGTGGTCTATAGGTTTTATTTAAAAAATAAATAACAAAAAATTTATTTTTTGTATCCTTTCTCATTTTTTAAGATTATAACCTTTGAAAATATAATACTTTCTAATTTCTTTTCAAACGTGAATACAATATTTATTTATAATAATCATAATAATTATATATCATATAAATTCAATATAAACAATTTTATTGGTGATATTCTAATAATTATCAAAAAATAAATTAAAAATCTATTATGAATAAGATTGATATTACTTAAAATATAATATCAAAACCTAAAATGATTCAAAAGCAAAGCAATATATATTACTAAATATAAATTATTTGTTTTTAAATTTATATTCTTTTTATAAGCTTATCTATTTTTTGATGAAAAATTATTTTTATAAATTATATTTTTAACTTATAATTTATTTTATAATTAATACAGATATACAAATAAAAAACTAAAAATCAAAATGATTTTTTTAAATTATAATGAAAACAAATAAAATGATATTTAATAATTATTAGTAAGTGTATACCGGTTTAAAGGATTATCTATATAGGGGTATCGTGATTTTGTAGTTTAGTGATTTATGTGTTTATTCATTAAGTGTTGTATAAGTTTTATTTAAACAATGAAATAACAAAAAAATATATATTTTTTTTATTTTTCACATGTTCAAAGGTTAGAAACTTTGAAAATATAAAAATTTTAAAACATTATTCAAAAGTGAATACAATATTTATTTATAATAATTATAAAATTTATATATCATATAAATTCAATATAAACATTTTTATTGATAAATATTCTAATAAAGATCAAACAATAAAATAATAATCTATTATTATTAAGATATGTATCATTTAAAATATAATTACATATATTAAAATGATTTAGAAGATAAGAAAAATATATTACTATATAATAATTTTTTGTTTTGAAATTTGTTTTTAAAAATTTATCTATATTTTTATTGATGAAAAATAATATATATAAATTATATTTGTTTAACTCATAATTTATTTTGTAATTAATATTCATATAAAAATATACAAATAAATAATTAAAATGAATATTTAAAATTATAAAGAAAAAAATGAGTTTTATTATTTATTATTTAGTGTATACCGGTTTAATTTAAATTAGATCTATCTATCTAATAATTTATTTTGTAATTAATATTTCTATTAAAATAAACTGATAAATAATTAAAATAAAAATTTAAAATTAAACTAAATAAAAATTTAAATGAAATTTATGATTTATTATTAGTGTATACTAGTTTAATTGTTTAAGTATTTAGATGTTTTTTCATTTAGGAGTATAGCTATTTGTGTTTTTAGGCATTTAGTTGTTTATAGGTTTTATCTAAACAATAAAATAACAAAAAAAAATTTGTAATTTTTTCTCATTTTCATAGGTCATAACCTTTGAAAATATAATAATATTTAACATTTTTTGAAATGTGAATATAATATTTAGTTATAATAATATTAATAATTATATATAATATAAATTCAATATAAATAATTTTATCGATAGATATTTATAATAATGATCTAAAATTAAATTAATAAACTATTAATAATAAGATAGATATTAATTAAAAAATATTTACAAAACTCAAATTGATTCAAAATTAAAGTAAAATATGTTACTAAATAATAATTTTTAATTTTTAAATTGTTACTTATTTTATAATTGTAAAACTTTTATTTGATTAAAAATAAATTATTTAAAGTATATTTCTCGCACTTATAATTTATTTTGAAATAAATATTTCTATAGAAATAAACTAATAAATAATTAAAATAAATATTTAAAAGTATAATAAATAGAAATAAAAATTATATTTATTAATTATTAAGTAGTATATAGTGGTTTAAAGGTTATAACATTTAAAATGTTATATATAATTTTATATTTTATATAGTGGTTTAAAGGTTATAACATTTAAAATGTTATATATTTTAGGTTATAACATTATCTAAAATAATTAAGTAATATTTTATATTTTAGGTTATTAACATTTTATATTTTATATTTTAAATATATAATTTTAAATATTAAATTTTAAAGGTTATATTCTACTTATAATCTATTTTAAAATTATATTTAAAATGTTATATATAATTTAAAATGTTATATATAATTTGAAATAAATATTTCTATAGAAATAAACTAATAAATAATTAAAATAAATATTTAAAAGTATAATAAATAGAAATAAAAATTAGATTTATTAATTATTAAGTAGTATATAGTGGTTTAAAGGTTATAACATTTTAAAATGTTATATAATTATTTTAAATAATTATATAATGTTATATATATTTTAAATATAATATTGAATATTTTATATATAATTATATATAATTATATATAATTATATTATATATAATATAATTATTAAAATAATGTTATATTTTAAATATTTAAATATTATATTAAATATTATATTTTAAATATAATTTTAAAATGTTATATATTGATAAATTTTAATTATAAATCTCATTATTAATTATTTTAGATAAATATTGATAATATTTTAAATTATTTTAGGTTATATATAAATATTTTTCATCAAAAAATTATAGATAAACATTTTAAAAGAAAAAAAAATCCAAAACAGAAAATTATTATATAGTAATATATTTGTTTGCTTTGCTTCAGAAAATTAATATATAGTAATATATTGTAATTATATTTTAATTGATATCTAACCTATTAAAATAGATTATTAAGTTATTTTTTCATAATAAATAGAAAATTTATCAATAAAAATGTTTATATTGAATTTATATTATATATAAATATAATGATTATTATAACTAAATATTGTATTCACTTTTGAAAAAAATTTAAAATTATTATATTTTTAAAGGTTATAATCTTCGAAAATGTGAAAAAATAAAAAAAATATTTTTTATTTGTTATTCTATTGTTTAAATAAATCCTATACACCACTAAATGCCTAAGCATTTAAATCACTAAACTACAAAATTCTGATACATCTATATAGATAATCATTTAAATCGGTATACCCTAAATAATAATTAATAAATTTCATTTTTATTTATTTTCATTATAATTTAAAAAATTCATTTTGATTGTTTAGTTTTTTATTTTTATATATGTATTAATTATAAAATAAATTATGAGTTAAAAATATAATTTATAAAAATTTTTTTAAATCAAAAAATTTATAAGCTTATAAAAAGAATAAAAATATAAAAACAAATAATTATTATTTAGTAATATATTTTGCTTTGATTTTGAATCATTTTAGGTTTTGATATTATATTTTAAATAATATCAATCTTATTCATAATAGATTTTTTATTTATTTTTTGATAGTTATTAGAATATCTATGAATAAAATTATTTATATTGAATTTATAAAATATATAATTATTATGATTATTATAAATAATTATTATATTTACTTTTGAAAAAAATTTAAAAATTATTTTATTTTCAAAGGTTATAATCTTAAAAAATGAGAAAGAATATTAAAAATAAATTTTTAGTTATTTTATTTTTTAAATAAAGCCTATAGACCATTAAATTCTTACTTACTTAAATTAGCAAGCTCATAAACCCCGAAACAACTAAATACATAAAGATTTTAACATCTATATACTACTTAATAAATAATAAATCTCATTTTTATTTTTTTTATAATTTTAAATATTCATTTTAATTATTTATAGTTTAATTTTTTAGAAAAATTAATTACAAAATAAATTTCGAGTGAGATAAATATTATTTAAATAATTTTCTTCTAATCAAAAAAATATAAGCTTATAAAAAGAAGAACAAATTTAAAAATTAAATATTATTATTTAGTAATATATTTTAATTTTGTTTTTGAATCATTTTGTGTTATGAAATATATTTTAATTAATATTTATATTTTTAATAATAGTTTATTAATTTAATTTTTGATCATTATTATAAATCTATCATTAATATTGTTGATATTGAATTTATATAATATATAATTAGTAAGATTAATATAATTATAAATAGTATTCACATTTCAAAAATTTTTAAAAATTATTTTATATTCAGAGGTTATGACCTCTGAAAATAAGAAAAAAAATAAAAAAAAAATTTTATTTTTATTATATAAATAAAACCAATAACCCACTAAATGCCTAAAAACATAAATTGATAAACTTTTAAATGACAAAACTCCTAAATAATCAACCATTAAACCGGGATACCACATATAATAAATCATAAATCTCATTTTAATTTGTATTCATTATAATTTTAAATATTCATTTTCATTATTTATTAGTTTATTTTTTATAGAAATATTAATTACAAAATAAATAATGCGTGAGACAACTATAAATTTTAATAATTTATTTTTAATCAAAAAAAAATATAAGCTTATAAAAAGAAGTAAATATTTTAAAACAAAAAATTATTATTTAGTAACATATTTTACTTTGATTTTGAATCATTATATATAGGTTTTCCAATTATTTTTTAATTGCTATCAATCTTATTAAGAATAGTTTATTAAATTATTATTTGATCAATTTTATAATATCTAACAATAAAATTACTTATATTGAATTTAATGTCTTATAATTATTAAGATTATTATAACTAAATATTATATTTACATTTCAAAAAAATTTTAAAAATTATTATATTTTCCAAGGTTATAACCTTCTAAAATGATAAAAAATCACAAAAATTATTTTTATAATATTTTATTATTTAAATAAAACTTATAAACCACTAAATGCCTAAACATTTAAATCACTAGACTCCTACACCCCTAAACCCTATAAATACTTAAACCATTAAAACTATATAACCTAAATAATAAATAATAAATAATAAATCTCATTTTTATTTGTAATCATTATAATTTAAAATATTCATTTTAATTATTTATTAGTTTATTTTTATAGAAATATTAATTACAAATTAAATAATGAGTAAGACATATATAATTTAAATATATTATTTTTTATGAAAAAAAATATAAGCTTATAAAAATAAACAAAATTTCAAAAATTTTAAATTTTATTTAGTAATATAATTTACTTTGATTTTGAATTATTTTGGGTTCTGCAAATATATTTTAATAAATATTTGTCTTATTAATAATAGTTTATTAATTTACTTTTTGATCATCAAAATAATATATATTAATTAAATTTTTTATATTGAATTTACATCAAATATAATTGTTAAGATTATTATAACTAAGTATTTTATTCATATTTTAGAACTATTAAAAAATTATTATATTTTCAAAGGTTATAACCTTTGAAAATCACGAAAATTCATAAAAATAATTTTTTTGTTATTTCATTGATTAAATAAAACCTATAAATTAATAAATAAAACCTAAATGTGTAAACATATAAATTAATAAACTCATTAACCTCAAAACCTCAATAAACTTAAACCATTAAATATGTATAACCTAAATAATAAATCATAAATCTCATTTTTATTAGTATTCATTATAATTTTATATATACATTTTAATTATTTATTAGTTTATTTTTATAGAAATATAAATTAAAAAAAAATTAATAGTTAGACAAATATAATATTAATAATTTATTTTTCATCAAAAAATATATAAGCTTATAAATGGATACAAAAATTTAAAAATTTAAAATAAATATTTAGTAAAATATTTCACTTTGATTTTGAATCATTTTATGTTTTATAAATATATTTTAAACAATATTAATCTTATTAATAATTGTTTATTAATCTTTTGTATGATCATTATTATAATATATATCAATTTAATTGTTTATATTGAATTTACATGATATATAATTATTAAGATTATCATAACTAAATATAGGATTCTCATTTTAAAAAAAATTAAAAATTGTTATAGTTTCAAAGGTTATATCCTTCAAAAATGAGAACAAATAACAAAAAAAAATTTTTTGTTATTTTATTTTTTAAATAAATCCTATAAACTACTAAATGCCTAAACACTTAAATCACTAAATTTTTAAATCCCAAAACTCCTAAATATATTATCTTTTAAACCTGTATATTTTATCTTATTAATAATAGTTTTATTTAATATCTGTCTTATTAATATAATTTACTTTGATTTTGGTTCATTTTAGGTTTTGCAAATAAATTTTATTTAATATCTATCTTATTAATAATAGTTTATTAATTTATTTTATTATCATCATCATAACATCTATAAAAAAATTATTTATATTGAATTTACATAATATATAATTATTTAGATCATTATAACAACATAAGATTTTCACATTTTAAAAAAATTTAAAAATTATTAAGTTTTCAAAGGTTATAACATTTCAAAATAAGAAAAAATAAAAAATAAATTTTTGTTATTACATTTTTTAATAAAATCTATAAACCACAAAATACCTAAATTTTTAATGACTAAAATCCTAAACCCCGAAGCCCATAAATACATAAGCCTTTAAATTAGTATACTCTAAATAATAAATAAAAATCTCATTTTATTAGTATTCATTATAATTTTAAATATTCATTTTAATTATTTATCAATTTATTTTTATAGAAATAATAATTAGAAAATAAATTATTGGTGCGACAAATATAATATAAATAAATTATTTTTCATCAAAAAAATATAAGATCAAAAAAAGAGGCAAAATTTTTAAAACAAAATATTATTATTTAGTAATTTATTTAAATTTAATTTTGAATAATTTTAGATTTTGCAATTATATTTTAATTTATATCATTCTAATTAATAATAGCTTCTTAATTTATTTATTGATCATTATTATAATATCTATTAATAAATTATTTATATTGATTTTACATTATATATAATTATCAAGTTTATTATAACTAAATATTATATTTACATTTAAAAAAAAAATTAAAAATTATTATATTTTCAATTGTTATAACCTTTAAAAATTAGATAAAATCACTTACGATATAAACATTTAAATGACTAAACCCCAAAACACCTAAATACTTAAACCATTAAACCTGTATATCCTGAATAATAAATAATAAATCTCAATTTTATTTGTATTCATTATAATTTTAATTATTTATTAGTTTATTTTTATAAAATTATAAATTACAAAATAAATTATGAGGAAGACAAATATAATTTAAATAATTTATTTTTAATAACAATTAGTAATATATACTTTGATTTTGAATAAATTTAGATTTTGCAAATATATTTTAAATAATATCTATCTTATCAATAATAGTTTATTAATTTATTTATTGATCATTATTATAATATTTAGCAATGTGATTATTTATAGTGAATTTAAATGACTTATATTTATTAAGATTATTATAACTAAATATTATTTTTACATTTGAAAAAAATTTAAAAATTTTTATATTTTCAAAGGTTATAACCTTCAAAAAATAGAAAAAAAAAATTTTTTTATTTAATTGTTTATATAAAACATATAGATCACTAAATGCCTAAACACTTAAATCTATAAACTCCTAAACACAAAAGCCCCTAAATACTTAAAACTTTAAACTAGTAAACCTTAAATATAATTTAAATAATTTATTTTTCATAAAAAAAAGCTTATTTAAAGAAGCAAAAAGTAAAAAACAAAAATTATTATTTGGTAATAAATTTTACTTTGATTTTTAATAATTTTAGGTTTTGCAATTATATTTTAATTTATATCTATCATATTAAGAATAACATATTATTTTATCTTTTGAGAATTGATACCATATCTATCAATAAAATTGTTTATATTTAGTTTATATTATATATAATTATAATTATTCTTATTAATAAATATTGTATTCACCTTTTTAAAAAAATTTTAAATTATTATATTTCAAATGTTATAAACATTGAAAATGTGAGAAAATATCAAAAATAATTTTTTTGTTAACTCATTATTTAAATAAATCTTATAAACTACTAAATGCCTAAATACTTAAGTCAATAACTTCGAAATCTCAAAAACCAAAAATAGATAAAGCTTTTAAACTGGTATACCCTAAATATTAAATAATAAATCTCAATATTATTTTTTTCATTATATTTTAAAATATTCATTTTAATTATTTATTCGTTTATTTTTATTTAATATTAATTACAATATAAATTTTGAGTTAGACAAATATAATTTATATAAATTATTTTTCATCAAAAATATAAATAAACTTATAAAAGAAAGATAAAATTTCAGAACAAATATTAATTATATAGTAATATATTTTGCTTTCCTTCTGAATTATTTCAGGTTTTATAATTATATATTAATTGATATCTAACTTATTAATAGATTATTAATTTATTTTTTGATCATTATTAGAATATTTATCAATATATTTATTTATATTGAATTTATATGAAATATAAATATAATGATTATTATAACTTAATATTGATTTCACTTTTGAAAAAAATTTAAAAATTATTATATTTTCAAAGGTAATAACCATTGAAAATCCAGAAAATTAATAAAAATAAATTTTTTGTTATTTCATTGATTAAATAAAACCTATAAACACCTAAATATGCAAACATATAATTCAAGAAACTCCTTAACCCCAAAACCACAAAAAACTTAAACCATTAAATAGGTGTACCCTAAATAATAAATTATAAATCTCTTTTTTTAGTAGTCATTATAATTTTAAATATTCATTTTATTTATTTATCAATTTATTTTTATAGAAATATTAAGTACAAAGTAAATTATTAGTGAAAGAGATATAATTTAAATAATTTATTTTTCATCAAAAAAATATATATGCTTGTAAAATGAGGCAAATTTTTTAAAATAATAAATTATTATTTAGTAATATATATTATTTTGATTTTGAATCATCTCAGATTCTACAATTATATTTTAATTTTTATCATTCTTATTAATACTAGTTTATTAATTTATTTATTGATCATTATTATAATATCTATTAATAAAATTATTTATATTTAGTTTATATTATATATAATTATTAAGATTATTATAACTAAATATTATATTCACATTTAAAAAAATTTAAAAGTATTATATTTTCAAAGGTTATAACCTTCAAAATTTTAAAAAATTCAAAAAATTAAATTTTTTGTTTTTTAAATCATTAAATAATAATTATAAATCACTAAAGGTCTAAACATTTAAATCACTAAACTCCTAAACTCAAAAATACCTAAATACTTAAACCATTAAACACGTATATCCTAAATAATAAATAATAAATCTTAATTTTATTTGTATTCATTATAATTTTAAATAATTATTTTAATTATTTATTAGTTTATTATTATAGAATAATAAATTACAAAATAAATTATGACTAAGACAAATTAATTTAAATAATTTATTTTTAATTACAAAAATATAAAGTTATAAAAAAAGCAAAACATTAAAAAAATTATTATTAATTAATATATTTTACTTTGATTTTGAATAAATTTAGATTTTGCAAATATATTTTAAATAATATCTATCTTATTAATAATAGTTTATTAAATATTTATTGATCATTATTATAATATCTAGAAATGAAATTATTTATATTGAATTTAAATGACTTATAATTATTAAGATTATTATAACAAAATACTATATTTATATATGAAAAAATTTAAAAATTATTATATTTTCAAAGGTTATAATCTTCAAAAATTTAAAAAATAATATAAATAAATTTTTTGTTATATCTTTGTTTAAATATAACTTATAAACAACTAAATGCCTAAACACTTAAGCCTCTAAACTCCTAAACACAAAATCCTCTAAATATGTAAACCTTTAAACTCGTAAACCTTAAATATAATTTAAATAATTTATTAAAATATTATTTACAAAATAAATTATGAGTGGTACAAATATAATTTAAATAATTTATTTTTCATCAAAAAAATATAAGCTATTAAAAAGAAGCAAAAACTAAAAAAAATTATTATTTAGTAATAAATTTTACTTGGATTTTGAATATTTTTAAGTTTTGCAATTATATTTTAATTTATATCTATCATATTAATAATACCATATTAATTTATTTTTTGATAATTGATATCATATCTATCAATCAATTATTTATATTTAGTTTATATTATATATAATTATAATAATTATTATTACTAAATATTGTATTCACATTTTTAAAAAAATTTAAAATTATCATATTTTCAAAGGTTATAACCTTTGAAAATGTGAAAAAATATCAAAAATATTTTTTTTCTTATTTCATTATTTAAATAAAACCTATAAACCACTAAATTCCTAAAAACATAGATCACTAATGTCATAAACGAAAAATCCTCTAAATACTTAAAATATTAAACTGGTATACATTAATAATAATTCATAAATCTTATTTTAATTTTTATTCAGTATAATTTAAAATTTTTATTTTAATTATTTATCAGTTTATTTTTATAAAAATATTAATTATAAAATAAATTATTAGAAAGATAAATCTAATTTAAATTAGACTGGTATACCTAAAATAAGAAAGAATAAATCTCAATATTATTTTTTTCATTATAATTTTAAATATTCATTTTAATTATTTATTTGTTTATTTTAATTAAAATATTAATTAAAAAATAAATGATGAGTTAGACAAATATAATTTATATAAATTAATTTTCATCAAAAAAATATGGATAAACTTTTTTTTAAAAAAAAATTTCAAAACAACAAATTATTATATAGTAATATATTTTGATTTCTTCTAAATCATTTTAGGTTTTTTTATTATATTTTAATTGATATCTATCTTATTCATAATAGATTATTAATTTATTTTTTTATCATTTTAGAATATTTTTCAATAATATTGTTTATATTGAATTTATATAATATATAAATATAATGATTATTATAACTAAATATTGAATTCACATTTGAAAAAAATTAAAAAATTATTATATTTTCAAATGTTATAACCTTTGAAAATATCAAAAAATAATAAAAATAAATATTTTGTTATTTTAATTTTTAAATAAAACCTATAAACCACTAAATGCAAACACAGTAAAATCAGTAAACTTCTAAGACTCGTAAGGCCTAAATACATAAACCATAAAATTGCTATATACTATTTAATAATTAAGAAATTTAATTTTTATTTTAATTTATTATAATTTTAAATATTCATTTTAATTATTTATAAGTTTATTTTATAGAAATATTTATTACATAATAAATTATGAGTGCGACAAATATAAATTAAATAATTTATTTTAAATCAAAAAAAATATATACGCTTATAAAAGAAGTAAAATTTTGAAATAAAAAATTATTATCCAGTAATATATTTTAGTTTAATTTTGAATCAATTTGGGTTTTGTAAATATTTTTTAATTAATATCTATCTTATTATTAATAGTTTATTAATTTAATTTTTCATTATTATTATAATATCTATCAATAAAATTTATTATATTGAATTTATATAATATATAATTATTAAAATTATTATAACTAAATATTATATTCACATTTCAAAAAATTACAAATTTTATTTGTTATTTTATTGTTTAGATAAAACCTATAAAGCATTAAATACCTAAATAAATAAATCGCTAAACTCCTAAACGACAAAACATCTAAATACTTAAACTATTAAATTGGTAAACATTAAGAATAAATCATAAATCTCATTTTAATTTTTATCAAGTGTAATTTTAAATTTTTATTTTAATTATTTATCAGATTATTTTTATAGAAATATTAATTACAATATAAATTATTAGTGAGAGAAACTATTTTAAATAATTTATTTTTTATCAAAAAAATATATGTGCTTATAAAAAGAGACAAAATTTTAAAAACAAAAATTTATTATTTTGTAATATATTTTATTTTTATTTGAATCATTTTAGTTTTTGCAATTATATTTTAATTTATGTCATTCTTATTAATAATAGTTTATTAATTTTTTATTGATCATTTTTATAATATCTATTAATAAAATTATTTTTATTTAGTTTTCATTATATATAATTATAAAGAATATTATAACTAAATATTATATTAACATTTAAAAAAAATTAAAAATTATTATATTTTCAAAGGTTATAACCTTCAAAAATTAAAAAAAATCAAAAAATTTAATTTTTTATTTTATTATTCTTTAAATAAAAACTACAAATAATTGAAGTCCTAAACACTTAAATCACTTAACCCTAAAACACCTAAATACTTAAACAATTAAACTAGTATATCCTGAATAATAAATAATAAATCTCAATTTTATTTGTATTCATTATAATTGTAAATATTCATTTTAAATATTTATTAGTTTATTTTTATAGAATTATAAATTAAAAATAAATTATGTGGAAGACAAATATAATTTAAATTATTTACTTTTAATAAAAAAAAAATATAAACTTATAAAAAGAAGCAAAAGATCAAAAAAATTATTATTTAGTATTATATTTTACTTTGATTTTGAATAAATTTATGTTTTTCAAATATATTTTAAATAATATCTATCTTATTAATAATAGTTTATTAATTTATTTTTTGATCATTGATATAATATCTATCATTATTTTTTGAATTAACATGATATATTTTATATGCAAATATATTTTTTGATCATTAATAATTAAATATAATTTTTTATAATGAATTAACATGATATATAATTATTAAGATTATCATAACTAAATATAGTATTCACATATATAAAAAATTTAAAAATTGTTATATTTTCTAAGGTTATAACCATCAAAAATGAGAAAAAATAACAAAAATAAATTTTTTGTTATATCATTGTATAAATAAAACTTATAAACCATTAAATGCCTAAATATATAAATCTTTAAACTTTTAAACCCCGAAGCCCCTAAATACTTAAACCTTTAAACTCGTAAACCTTAAATATAATTTAAATAATTTATAGAAATATTAATTACAAAATAAATTATGAGTGACAAATATAATTTAAATAATATATTTTTCAACAAAAAAAAATATAAGCTTATAAAATGATGCAAAAACTAATAAAAAATTATTATTTAGTAATAAATTTTACTTTGATTTTGAATCATTTTTGGCTTTTTAATTATATTTTAATTTATATCTATCATATTAAAAATAGTTTATTAATTTATTTTTTGATAATTGATATAATATTATAAATAAAATTGTTTATATTTAGTTTATATTATATATAGTGATAAATATTATTATTACTAAATATTGATTTCACATTGTTAAAAAATTTTAAAATTATTATATTTTCAAATGTTATGACATTTGAAAATTTGAAAAAATATCAAAAATAATTTTTTTTTATTTCATTGTTTAAATAAAAGCTATAAACCATTAAATTTCTAAATATTTAAATCAATAACTTATAAATCTCTAAAACTCTAAATATATAAATTTTTTAAACAAGTATATTTTAAATAATAAATAATAAATCTCATTTTTATTTTTTTCATTATAATTTTAAATATTCATTTTAATTATTTATTTGTTTATTTTTATATAAATATTAATTACAAAATAAATTATAATTTAGACAAATATAATTTATATAAATTATTTTTCAACAAAAAAATATAGACAAACTTAATAAAAGAAGAAAAAAATTAAAAACAAAAATTATTATTTTCCAACTTATTAATAATAGATTATTAATTTATTTTTTGATCATTATTAGAATATTTATAAAAAATAATATTTATATTTAATTTATATGATATATAAAAATAATTATTATTATAACTAAATATTTTATCCACTTTTGAAAAAAAATTTAAAATTAAAATATTTTCGAAGATTATAATCTTAAAACATGTGAAAAAACAAAAAAAAATATTTTTTTTATTATTTCATTATTTAAATAAAACCTATAAATCACTAAATGCCTAAACACTTAAATCATTAAACTAAAAAATCCCAATACACCTATATAGATAATCATTTAAACGGGTATACCCTAATTAATAATTAATAAATCTCATTTTTTTATTTTTTTTCATTATAATTTAAAAAATTCATTTTGATTATTTAGTTTTTTATTTATATATAAATATATTTATTATAAAATAAATTATGAGTTAAAAATATAATTTATAAAAATTATTTTTCATCAAAAAATAGATAAGCTTATAAAAAGAATAAAAATTTAAAAACAAATAATTATTATTAAGTAATATATTTTTCTTTGCTTTTGAATCATTTTAGGATTTGATAATATATTTTAAGTAATATCAATCTTATTCATAATTGATTTTTAATTTATTTTTTGATAATTATTAGAATATCTATCATTAAAATTGTATATATTGAATTTATATGATATATAATTATTATGATTATTATAAATAAAAATTGTATTCACTTTTGAAAATAATTTAAAAATTATTATATTTTCAAAGTTTATAACCTTTGAAAATATCAAAAAATAATAAAAATAATTTTTTTTATTTTTTTTCTTAAATAAAAACTATAAAACACTAAATGCATACACAGTTAAATCAGTTAACTTCTAAACCACGTAATGCCTAAATACATAAACCATTAAACTGCTATATACGACTTAATTAATAAATCTAATTTTAATTTCTATTTATTATAATTTTAAATATTCATTTTAATTATTTAATAGTTTATTTTTCTAGAAATATTTATTACAAAATAAAGTAAAAGTGCGACAAGTATAATTTGAATAATTTATCTTTAATAAAAAAAATTTACGCTTATAAAAGAAGTAAAAATTTAAAAATTAAAAATTATTATCCAGTAATATTTTTTACTTTAATTTTGAAACAATTTGGGTTTTGTAAATATTTTTTAATTAATATCTATCTTATTTTTAATAGTTTATTAATTTAATTTTTGATCATTATTATAATATCTATCAATAAAATTCTTTATATTGAATTTATATGATATATAATTATTAATATTATTATAACTAAATATTTTATTCACATTTCAAAAAATTTTAAATATTATTATATTTTTAACGGTTATAACCTATGAAAATGAGAAAAAATTACAAATTTTTTTTGTTATTTTATTGTTTAAATAAAACCTATAAACCACTAAATGCCTAAAAACATAAATCACTAAACTTCTAAATGACAAAACTTCTAAATACTTAAACTTTTAAATTGGTATACATTAATAATAAATCATAAATCTCTTTTTAATTTCTATTAAGTGTAATTTTAAATTTTTATTTTAATTATTTATCAGTTTATTGTTATAGAAATATTAATTACAAAATAAATTATTAGTGAGACAAATCTAATTTAAATTAAAAAAGTATCCCTAAATAATAATTAATAATTCTCATTTTTTTTCATTATAATTTTAAATATTCATTTTAATTATTTATTTGTTTATTTATATATAAATATTAATTACAAAATAAATTGAGCTAGACAAAAATAATTTATATAAATTATTTTTCATCTAAAAATTATAGATAAACATTTTAAAAGAAAAAAAAATTTCAAAACAAAAAATTATTATATAATAATATATTTTACTTTGCTTCTGAACCATTTTAGGTTTTGTAATTATATTTTAATTGATATTTATCTTATTAATAATAGATTATTAATTTATTTTTGATCATTATTAGAATATTTTTCAATAAAATTTTTTATATTGAATTTACATAATATATAATTATTAAGACTATTATAACTAAATATTATATTTACATTTGAAAATTATTTAAAGATTGTTATATTTTTAAAGGTTATCATCTTTGAAAATGAGATAAAATCAAAAAAATAAATTTTTTTTATTTTATTGTTTATATAAAACCTATAAACTACTAAATGCCAAAACGCTTAAATCATTAAAGTCCTAAACCTCAAAACCCCAAAACCCTTAAATACTTAAACATTTAAACCATCTTTAAGGGTTTAAGTATTTATAAATAATATATAAATATCTATCAATAAATAATAGTTTATTAATTTATTTTTTGATCATTATTAAATTTATATTTATATTTAGTTTATTAATATCTATCAATAAAATTGTTTATTTTTAATTTACAAGTTATATAATTATTAATTTTTTTATAACTAAATATTGTATTCACATTTGAAAAAAAATTTCAAAATTATTATATTTATAAAGATTATAACCTTCAAAATTGATAAAAAATTTGAAAAATAATATTTTTGTTATTTCATTATTAAAATAAAACATATTGTTGGGTAATTGCACTTCCACGGTTGTGAGATTAAAATTAGAAACAACAAAAAACACACAAAAACAAGCAATATAATCCCAATTCAGCAAGCATCCATGACAGAATCAAAAACGTGAAAATCAACACCAAAAATAACGTGGTTCGCTAGTCACTTAGTACGACAAGCTACCTCCACCAGAAAACGCTTATGCGTTACAGATTTAAACCAAAAATAGAAATGCCTTATAGTATTTAGCACACAGTAGTCGCGAAAATTCACGCAGAGAGAAGAGAGGGATGATGAACAGTTCAACGGGTCAAAAACAACCACCTGAAAAATAAAATTACAAATCATTTTATATTATAAATAACCATCCAGTTCATTTAACCGCAGCGAGTCCTCCGTTATTGTGCTACTACTGCATTTCCGGCCTTTTAATATTTCCTTTCCTTCACTTACATAAAAATATTAAAACAGAAAAATATTTTGTTATACAAACAGATTATTAAATAAAAATAAATTACAAATACAGAACATATAATCTACTAAATGCCTAAACACTTAAATAACTAAACTCCTAAACTCCTAAATAGTTAAACCATTAAACCGGCATACACTAAGTAATTAATCAAAAATCTCATTTTTATTTGTATTCATTATAATTTCAATATTCATTTTAATTATTTATTAGTTTATTTTTATAGAAATATTAATTGCAAAATAAAATTATGAATGAGACAAATATAATTTAAATAATTTAACTTCATCAAAAAAATTTATAAGCTTATAAAAAGATTCAAAAATTTAAAAATAAAAAATTATTATTTAGTAATATATTTTACTTTGATTTTGAATCGTTTTTGGTTTTGCAAATATATTTTAATTAATATCTATCTTATTAATAATAATTTATTAATTTTTTATATGATCATTATTATAATATCAATCAATAAAATTATTTATATTGAATTTACATGATATTTAATTTTTATGCTTATTATAATTAAATATTGTATTAACATTTGAGAAAAAATTAATAATTATAATATTTTCAATTGTTATACCCTTGAAAATGAGAAAAAATCATAAAAATAATTTTTTTGTTATTTAATTATTTAAATAAAACCTATAAACCACAAAATACCTAAATACTTAAATTACTAAACTCCTAAACCTTGATACTGTTGCACCACACACACATAGAGACGGACTACAGTACACACGTGCAAATATTCTTGTCCATTTTAATGTAGCATTTAGAGGGGCCAGCAAGTCCTGGAAGCAGCCAGATGTATGGGCCACGAGCTTGTAGAGGGCCCCACTAGCAAGCTGGGATGATAACGTTCAAACAACTGACGAGGCCGAGCAAAGTGGTCGGGAGTAAATCCAGGAGTATCTAGGAGTGGGACTCAGTAGCCCTATCAGGCAGCATAGAGGGCCACCCAACTGTCGCCCAACAGGAGTAGTGGGTAATCCATTATTAATTAGAGAGCCAAAAAAATCCGAAGCATCACCAAGCATGGCCAGTAAGCAATGGAGTCCAGACCAGCCACACGGGAGCGAAAGAATCAAACTTGTAGTTATTGTTTGTAGTATTATTTGTATTTTGGACTTTGTATTCACCATGTGCTTGTAGAGATGGATCATGACATACTCACACACACAATATTGTCTATTCTTAAGGTAGGATGCAATGAGAGCAACTGGACCCATGAGTATCTCTAAGTGGGGAACACTAATGCATTTTGTAAATACACATTAGCCGATGCTACACTTCCGAGAGCAGAAGACCCATATTTATAGAATTTTGTAATTTTAATTGTATTCTAGCTTGGTTGTATGCGTAGATAATTAGACTATGAGATGGACCTTATCACACATGCACACCGATGCATGCATATTTTTTGATATTTTGCCGGTGCAACATACAACCACTTCTTGGAGCTCGAGGAGGAAGCATTCTAACCCAAGAGATAATCTTTTGAGAATCATTGGAGCAAAAGAATGTGGAATTCAGATGTTAGAATGAATTTACAAAGTGCCATAGATATGGACTTGTGGATTTATGGGTATTCAGTTTTACATGTATTCCATTGCATAGCAATGACATATGCAAATGCTTGATGCTGCTTGTCACACACATTCACAATCTTATATTTGCATGGTTTTAATATGGTGCATCATTCAGGTTCCTCCAAAAGGCTTAGACAAATCAGAATGGAAAGGATGCAGTGCAGATAATGATTCAAAGCAAACTCTGAAGTCAGGGAATGCCAGGTGATTTTAGTTGTATTCGTACGCTTGGAATTATTAGGCATTATGTTTTTTTATGTATTTTATGCATAGAATAATTAAGGTGCATAAGATTTGGTTGGTTGGCCTAAATTAGGTAGCTTTTTAGTCTCTTGTAAGTTTTGTGCCTAAATGATAAATAAAGTGGGTATTTTCCAAAAAAAAAAACAAAAAAAGAATACCATAAACACTTAACTTTAAATCCTAAACCATAAACCATAAACTATAACCTTAATCCATAAACCCTAAATCCTAAATCTAATGTTTTTCACTTTTATAATCAAATGACTAACTATTAAATTTAAATTGAAATTCACAACATTTAAAAATGTCACAAATTTATTTTTTTTTATATGTAACACAAAGTCATGACTCAAGGGGTGAGTTATGGATTCAGTCTCTTTCTTACTTTAGATTATTGTAGCATTAGCAATGGTCATGATTGTATATTTTGTCTCTAGAACACAAAATCATATTGATGAGAAGTTGCCATAACTTGTGTCTCTCTATTGAACATATTGTTATGGCACTAAGAATGATCATGAATACATATTTAATCACTATAATACTGGGTCACAGTATTGGATATGACGATAGCTTGTGCATTTTATATTTATATTGCAAAGGCATTGCACTAGGAATGATTGTAACTTTGGACCCCTCAAGAGCAAAAGTCATGACCTTAGAAATAGTTAAAGATCGAGTACTACTCTTTATAACGTTCTATAACTAAAATTCATGTGATTGGAAATAACACTCTGGCTTTTTCCTTTGATTTGTGACCTCAAGTGTCAATATGCAAGACTAATATTTTGAGGAATGATTAAAATATTTTATACATTTGAATATGATTCATTTACACCTTTTTGGGTATTGTGAGCTTGTATACATAACTCATTTAATATAAAAAGAAAGAAATGATACTTTTCATATCCATGAGGATATAAAAAAGGGGCTTAGACATGCCAATAAAATAATTTTTTTGATTCTTGATTGAAAGAGAGCCCATACTTCTTCCTCTGCTCAAACCACCCTGGGCTAGTTTGTTTTAATAGGCTACAAGGTGGTTATTTTTTTAGAGGTGAACTATGTTTTAAAGAAATTGCTTTGAGTGTGTTCATGAGATATATTTTAGAAGAAATTACAATAATCAATATAAATAGCATCCTCAACAACTAGCTATTTCAACACATAGGGGTACAACTTTGGTTTAGTCTGTTAGCGTACATGAGTCAAATTACCTTTGATAGCTTAGTGATTCAACAAAAAATATGATGATACATAATATAGATAAAGTAAAAGCTCCTATTATTTTGGTTAGAGCTTTAGCAATCATTCTAGAGTCGAGAGACGAACAAAATAAATTATTTTAATTATTCAGTATAATTTTAATTTTAATTATTTATCAGTTTATTTTAATAGAAATATTAATTACAAAATAAATTATTAGTGAGACAGATCTAATTTAGATTAAACTGGTATATCCTAAATAATAAAGAATAAATCTCATTTTTTTTTCATTTTAATTTTAAATATTCAAATTTAATTATTTATTTGTTTATTTTTATATAAATATTAATTACAAAATAAATTATGAGTTAAACAAATCTAATTTATATAAATTATTTTTCATCAAAATAATATACACAAACTTTTTAAAAGAAAAAAAAAATTCAAAACAAAAAATTTTTATATAGTAATATATTTTGCTTTGCTTCTATATCATTTTAACTTTTATAATTATATTATAATTGATATCTATCTTATTAATAATAAATTATTAATTTATTTTTTGATCATTATTAGAATATTTATCAATAAAATAATTTATATTGAATTTATATGATAAATAAATATAATGATTATTATAACTAAATATTGTATTCACTTTCGAAAAAAATTTTAAAATTATTATATTTTCAAAGGTTATAACCTTAAAAAATGAGAAAAAATAATAGAAATAAATTTTTTGTTATTTCATTTTTTAAATAAAACCTATAGATCATTAAATGCTTACTTACTTAAATAAATAAGCTCATAAATCCCAAAACCCCTAAATACATAATTCTTTTAACAGCTATATACTACTTAATAAATAATAAATCTAATTTTTATTTCTATTTATTATAATTTTAAATATTCATTTTAATTATTTATAGTTTACTTTTTTATAAAAATTAATGACAAAGTAAATGTCGAGTGAGACAAATTTTATTTAAATAATTTTTTTTATAAAAAAAATATAAGATTATAAAAAGAAGGAAATATTTAAAAATTAAATATTATTATTTAGTAATATATTTTGATTTGATTTTGAATCATTTTGTGTTATGTAAATATATTTTAATTAATATTTATATTATTAAAATAGTTTATTAATTTAATTTTTGATCATTCTTATAATATCTATCATTAAAATTATTTATATTGAATTTATATGATATATAATTAGTAAGATTAATATAATTATACATTGTATTCACATTTAAAAAAATTTTAAAAATTATTTTATTTTCAAAGGTTATAACCTTTGAAAATCAGAAAAAATCAAAAATAGAATTTTAAATTTTTATTTTATAAATAAAACCTATAAACCACTAAATACCTAAAAACATAAATTGATAATCTCCTAAACGACAAACCCCCTAAATAATCAAACAATTAAACCGGTATACCACATATAATAAATCATAAATCTCATTTTAATTTGTATTCATTATAATTTTAAATATTCATTTTAATTATTTATTAGTTTATTTTTTATAGAAATTTTAATTACAAAATAAATAATGAGTGAGACAACTATAATTTTAATAATTTATTTTTAATCAAAAAATATATATAAGAATATAAAAAGAATATAAAAATTTAAAAACAAAAAATTATTATTTAGTAATATATTGTACTTTGATTTTGAATCATTATATATAGGTTTTGCAAATATATTTTAATTGCTATCAATCTTATTAAGAATAGTTTATTAATTTATTATTTGATCAATTTTATAATATCTAACCATAAAATTACTTATATTGAATTTAAATATCTTATAATTAGTAAGATTATTATAACTAAATATTATATTTACATTTAAAAAATTTTAAAAATTATTATATTTTCAAAGGTTATAACCTTTAAATATGATAAAAAATCACAAAAATAATATTTTTTTATTTTATTATTTAAATAAAACTTATAAACCACTAAATGCCTAAACATTTAAATATCTAGTGTCCTTAACCCCAAAACCCCCTAAATACTTAAACCATTAAACCTATATAACCAAAATAATAAATGATAAATTTCATTTTTATTTGTATTTATTATAATTATAAATATTCATTTTAATTATTTTTTAGTTATTTTTATAAAAAAATTAATTACAAAATAAATAATGAGTGGGACATATACCTTAAATATATTATTTTTTATTAAAAAAAATAAGCTTATAAAAAATAAACAAAATTTAAAAAATTTAAAATTTTGTTTAGTAATATAATTTACTTTGATTTTTAATTAATTTGGGTTCTGCAAATAAATTTTTATTTAATATTAATCTTATTAATAATAATTTATTAATTTATTTTTCAATCATTATAATAATATATATTAATAAAATTTTGTATATTAAATTTACATCAAATATAATTATTAAGATTATTATAACTAAGTATTGCATTTTTATTTTAGAAAGATTAAAAAAGTATTACATTTTAAAATGTAATAACCTTTGAAAATCACAAAAATTCATAAAAATAAATTTTATGTTATTTCATTGATTAAATAAATGCTATTAACACCTAAATGTGCAAACATATAAATCAATAAACTCCTTAACCCCAAAACCGCAAAAAACATAAACCATTAAATAGGTATACCTTGAATAATAAATCATAAATCTTTTTTTATTAGTATTCATTATAATTTTAAATATTCATTTTAATTATTTATCAATTTATTTTTATAGAAATATTAATTTTTATAGAAATATTCATTATAATTTTTGTTTTTTAATTCTTTAGATAATAACTATTAATCACTAAAGGTCTAAACACTTAAATCACTAAACTCCTAAACCCAAAAACACCTAAATACTTAAATCATTAAACTGGTATATCGTGAATAATAAATAATAAATCACAATTTTATTTGTATTCATTATAATTTTAAATAATTATTTTAATTATTTATTAGTTTATTATTATAGAATTATAAATTAAAAAATAAATTATGAGTAAGACAAATTAATTTAAATAATTTATTTATAATAACAAAAAATATAAAGTTATAAAATAAGGAAAACATTAAAAAATTATTATTAAGTAATATATTTTACTTTGATTTTGAATAAATTTAGATTTTGCAAATATATTTTAAATAATATCTATCTTATTAATAATAGATTATTAAATATTTTTTGATCATTATTATAATATATAGTAATGTAATTATTTATATTGAATTTAAATGACTTATAATTATTAAGATTATTATAATTAAATATTAAATTTACATTTGAAAAAAATTTTATTAAAAATAAAACTTATAAACCACTAAATGCCTAAACACTTAAACCTCTAAACTCCTAAACACAAAAGCCCCTGAATACTTAAACCTTTAAACTCGTAAACCTTAAATATAATTTAAATAATTTATTAAAATTTTAATTACAAAATATATTAGGAGTGATAAAAATATATTTAAATAATTTATCTTTCATCAAAAAAATATGCTTATAAAAAGAAGCAAAAACTAAAAAAAATTTTATTTAGTAATAAATTTTACTTGGATTTTGAATATTTTTTATTTTGCAATTATACTTTAATTTATATCTATCATATTAATAATAACATATTAATTTATTTTTTGATAATTGATATCATATCTATCAATAAAATTTTTTATATTTAGTTTATATTATATATAATTATATTGATTATTATTGCTAAATATTGTATTCACATTTTTAAAAAATTTTAAAATTATTACATTTTCAAAGGTTATTACCTTTGAAAATGTAAAAAAATATCAAAAATACTTTTTTTGTTATTTCATTGTTTAAATAAAAACTATAAACCACTAAATTCCTAAAAAACATAAATCAGTAAAGTCATAAACAAAAAAACCTCTACATACATAAAATATTAAACTGGTATACATTAATAATAATTCAAAAATCTTATTTTAATTTTTATTCAGTATAATTTTAAATTTTTATTTTAATTATTTATCAGTTTAATTTGATAGAAATATTAATTACAAAATAAATTATTAGTGTAACAGATCTAATTTTAATTAGACTGATATACCAAAATAATAAAGAATAAATATAAAAGAAAAAATAAATATTTTTTTTCATCAAAAAATTATTGATAAACTTTTTAAAAGAAAAAAAAATTTCAATACAAAAAATTATTATATAGTAAAATATTTTCTTTTTCTTCTGAATCATTTTATTTTTTGAAATTATGTTTTAATTGATATCTATCTTATTAATAATAGATTATTAATTTATTTTTTGATCATTATTAAAATATATATCAATAGAATTGTTTATATTGACTTTATTTGATATATAAATATTATGATTATTATAACTAAATATTGTATTCACATTTGAAAAAAATTTAAAAATTATTATATTTTCAAAGGTACCTTTGAAAATATCAAAAAATAATAAAAATAAATTTTTTATTATTTTATTTTTTTAATAAAACCTATAAACAACTAAATGCATACACAGTTAAACCAGTAAATTCCTAAACCTCATAATGCCTATATACATAAACCATTAAACCGTTATATACTACTAAATAATTAATAAATCTAATTTTTATTTCTATTTGTTATAATTTTAAATATTCATTTTAATTATTTATTAATTTATTTTTATAGAAATATTTATTACAAAATAAATTATGAGTAATACAAATATAATTAAAATAATTTATTTTTAATGAAATAATATATATACGCATAAAAAAGTAGTAAAAATTTAAAAATTTAAAAATTATTATAATTATATTGAATTTATTTGATATATAATTATTAATATTATTATAATTAAATATTGTATTCACATTTCAAAAAATTTTAAATATTATTATATTTTCAAAGGTTATAACCTATGAAAATGAGAAAAAAATTACAGATTTTTTTTTATTTTATTGTTTAAATAAAACCTATAAACCACTAAATGCCTAAAAACATAAATTGCTAAACTCATAAACGACAAAACCTATTAATACTTAAACCATTAAATAGGTGTACATTTATAAAAAATCATAAATCTCAATTTAATTTTTATTAAGTATAATTTTAAATTTTAATTTTAATTATTTATCAGTTTATTTTTATAGAAATATTAATTACAAAATAAATTATTAGTGAGACATCTAATTTAAATTATACTGGTATACCCAAAATAATAAAGATAAAATCTAAATATTATTTTTTCTATTATAATTTTAAATATGCATTTTAATTATTTATTTGTTTATTTTTATATAAATATTAATTAAAAAATAAATTGTGAGTTAGACAAATATAATTTATATAAATTAATTTTCGTCAAAAAATATGAATAAACTTTTTAAAAGAAAAAAAAATTTCAAAACAAAAAATTATTATATAGTAATATATTTTGATTTCTTCTGAATCATTTTAGATTTTTTATTATATTTTAATTGAAATCTATCTTATTAATAATAGATTATTAATTTATTTTTTGATCATTATTAGAATATTTATCAATAATATTATTTATATTGAATTTATATGATATATAAAAATAATGATTATTATAACTAAATATTGAATTCACATTTGAAAAAAAGTTTAAAAATTATTATATTTTCAAATGTTATAACCTTTGAAAATATCAAAAAATAAAAAAAATAAATATTTTGTTATTTTAATATTTAAATAAAACCTATAAACCACTAAATGGATACACCGTAAAATCAGTAAACTCATAAGGCTTGTAATGCTTAGATACATAAACCATTAAACTGCTATATACTACTTAATAATTAAAAAATCTAATTTTTATTTCAATTTATTATTATTTTAAATATTCATTTTATTTATTTATAAGTTTATTTTATAAAAATATTTATTACAAAATAAATTATGAGTGCGATAAATATAATTTGAATAATTTATTTTTAATCAAAAAAAATATATACGCTTATAAAAGAAGTAAAAATTTAAAAATTAAAAATTATTATCCAGTAATATATTTTACTTTAATTTTGAATCAATTTGGGTTTTGTAAATATTTTTTAATTAATATCAATATTTTTATTAATTGTTTATTAATTTAAATTTTGATCATTATTATATTATCTATCTATAAAATTGTTTATATTGAATTTATATGATATATAATTATTAAAATTATTATAAGTAAATATTATATTCAAATTTCAAAAAATTTTAAATATTATTATATTTTCCTAGGTTATAACCTATGAAAATGACAAAAAATTAATAATTTTTTTTTTGTTATTTTATTGTTTAAATAAAACCTATAAACGAAAAAAATGCCTAAAAACATAAATCGCTCAACTCCTAAATGACAAAAATCCTAAATACTTTAACTATTAATTTGATATACATTAATAATAAATAATAAATAATAAATCCCATTTTAATTTTTATTAAGTATAATTTTAAATTTTGATTTTAAATATTTATCAGTTTATTTTTATAGAAATATTAATTACAAAATAAATAATTAGTGGGACAGATATATTTTAAATAATTTATTTTTTATCAAAAAATATATATATGCTTATAAAAAGAGGCACAATTTTAAAAACAAAAATTTATTATTTTGTAATATATTTTATTTTGATTTTGAATCATTTTAGTTTTTGCAATTATATTTTAATTTATATATTTCTTATTAATAATAGTTTATTAATTCTTCTTTGATGATTATTATAATATCTATTAATAAAATTATTTATATTTTGAAAGTTTATAACCTTCAAAAATAAAAAAAAATCAAAAAATTTTATTTTTTAATTTTTTTTCTTTAAATAAAAACTATAAATTACTAAAGTCCTAAACACTTAAATCACTAAACCACAAAACACCTAAATAATTAAACTATTAAACTAGTATATCCTAAATAATAATTAATAAATCTCAATTTTATTTGTATTCATTATAATTTTAAATATTCAATTTAAGTATTTATTAGTTTATTTTTATAGAATTATAAATTAAAAATAAATTATGTGGAAGACAAATATAATTTAAATAATTTACTTTTAAAAACAAAAAATATAAACTTATAAAAAGAAGCAAAACATCAAAAAAATTATTATTTATTATTATATTTTACTTTGATTTTAAATAGTTATCTTATTAATAATAGTTTAAAAATTATTTTTTGATCATTAATATAATATCTATCAATATAATTATTTATATTGAATTAACATGATAAACAATTATTAAGATTATCATAACTAAATATAGTATTCACATATAAAAAAAATTTAAAAATTGTTATATTTTCTAAGGTTATAACCTTCAAAAATGAGAAAAAATAAAAAAAAAATAAATTTTTTGTTATATCATTGTTAAAATAAAACTTATAAACAATAAAATGCCTAAATATATAAAACTCTAAACTCCTAAACCTCGAAGACCCTAAATACCTAAACTTTTAAACTCGTAAACCTTAAATATAATTTAAATAATTTATAGAAATATTAATTACAAAATAAATTATGAGTGGCAAATATAATTTAATCAATATATTTTTCAACAAAAAAATAAATAAGATTATAAAATGATGCAAGAACTAAAAAAATTATTATTCTGTAATAAATTTTACTATGATTTTAAATCATTTTAGGTTTTTTAATTATATTTTAATTTATATGTATCTTATTAATAATAGTTTATTAATTTATTTTTTGATAATTGATATAATATTATCAATAAAATTGTTTATATTTATTTTATATTATATATAGTTATAATAATTATTATTACTAATTATTGTATTCACATTTTTAAAAAATTTTAAAATTATTATATTTTCAAATGTTATGACATTTGAAAATTTGAAAAAATATCAAAAATAATTTTTTTGTTATTTCATTGTTTAAATAAAAGCTATAAACTATTAAATGCCTAAATACATAACTCAATAACTTCTAAATCTCGAAAACCCTAAATAGATAAATTTTTTAAACAGGAATATTCGAAATAATAAATAATAAATCTCATTTTTCTTTTTTTCATTATAATTTTAAATATTCATTTTAATTATTTATTTGTTTATTTTTATATAAATAAACATTACAAAATAAATTATAAGTTAGTCAAATATAATTTATAAAATTATTTTTCTACGAAAAAATATAGATAAACATATTAAAAGAAGAAAAAAAGTAAAAACAAAAAATTATTATATAGTAATATATTTTAATTTGTTTCTGAATCATTTTAGGTTTTGTAATTATATTTTAATTGATATCTAACTTATTAATAATAGATAATTAATTTATTTTTTGATCATTATTAGAATATTTATCAATAAAAATATTTATATTGAATTTATATCATATATAAATTTAATAATTATTATAACTAAATATTGTATTCACTTTCTAAAAAAGTTTTAAAATTTTCATATTTTCAAATATTATAACCTTTGAACATGTGAAAAAATAAAAAAAAATACTTTTTTTGTTATTTCAATGTTGAAATAGAACATATAAATCACAAAATGCCTAAGCACTTAAATCACTAAACTACAAAATCTCGATACCCCTATATAGATAATCCATTAAATCGGTATACCCTAAATAATAATTAATAAATCTCATTTTTATTGTTTTCATTATAATTTTAAAAATTCATTTCGATTGTTAACTTTTTTATTTATATAATTATATTAATTATACAATAAATTATGAGTTAAAAATATAATTAATAAAAATTATTTTTTATAAAAAATAGATAAGCTTATAAAAAGAATAAAAATTTAAAACAAATAATTATTATTAAGTAATATATTTTGATTTGCTTTTGAATCATTTTAGGTTTTGATATTATATTTTAAGTAATACCAATCTTATTCATAATAGATTTTTAATATATTTTTTTTGATAATTATTAGAATATCTATCAATAAAATTGTTTATATTGAATTTATATGATATATAATTATTATGATTATTATAAATAAATATTGTATTCACTTTTGAAAAAAATTTAACAATTATTATATTTTCAAATGTTATAATCTTAAAAAATGAGAAAGAATACAAAAAATAAATTTTTTGTTATTTCTTTTTTAAATAAGTTAGATATTATTTTAAATATATTTGCAAAACATAAATTTATTCATAATCAAAGTAAAATATATTACAAAATAATACTTTCTTTGATGTTTTGCTTATTTTTATAAGTTTATATTTTTTGTTATTAAAAGTAAATTATTTAAATTATATTTGTCTTCCTCATAATTTAATTGTAATTTATAATTATATAAAAATAAACTAATAAATAATTAAAATGAATATTTAAAATTATAATGAATACAAATAAAATAAAGATTTAGTATTTATTATTTAGGATAGACTAGTTTAATGGTTTAAGTATTTAGGTATTTTGGGGTTTAGTGATTTAAGTGTTTAAGCCTTTAGTGATTTATAGTGTTTATTTAAAGAATGAAAAATAAAAAATTAAATTTTTTGATTTTATTTAATTTTTGAAGGTTATAACATTTGAAATTATAATAATTTTTAATTTTTTTAAATGTGAATATAATATTTAGTAATAATAATCTTAATAATTATATATAATGTAAACTCAATATAAATAATTTTATTAATAGATATTATAATAATTATCAATAAAAAATTAATAAACTACTATTAATAAGAATGATATAAATAAAATATAATTGCAAAATATAAAATGATTCAAAATAAAAATAAAATATATTATTAAATAATAATTTTTGTTTTTAAAATTTTGCATCTTTTTATAAGGATTTTTTTTTTGATTAAAAATAAATTATTTAAATTATATCTGTCTCACTAATAATTTATTTTGTAATTAATATTTCTATAAAAAAACTGATAAATAATTAAAATAAAAATTTAAAATTATACTTAATAAAAATTAAATTGAGATTTATGATTTTTTATTAATGTACACCTATTTAATAGTTTAAGTATATAAAGGTTTTGTCATTTAGGAGTTTAGCAATTTATGTTTTTAGGCATTTAGTGGTTTATAGATTTTATTTAAACAATAAAATAACAAAAAAAAAATTGTAATTTTTTTTTCATTTTTCTAGGTTATAACCTTTGAAAATATAATAATATTTAATATTTTTTGAAATGTGAATACAATATTTAGTTATAATAATATTAATAATTATATATCATATAAATTCAATATAAATAATTTTATTGGTAGATAATATAATAATGATCAAATTTAAAATAATAAACTATTAATAAAAAGATTGGTATTAATTAAAAAATATTTCCAAAACCCAAATTGATTCAAAATTAAAGTATAATATTTTACTGGATAATAATTTTTAATTTTTAATTTTTTAATTTTTTAATTTTTACTTCTTTTTTAAGCATATATTTTTTTTTGATTAAAAATAAATTAATTAAAATATATATGTCATTCTCATAATTTAATTTATAATATATATTTCTATAAAAATAAACTAATAAAAAATAAAAATGAATATTAAAAATTATAATAAATAGAAATAAAAATTAGATTTATTAATTATTATGTTGATTATAGCAGTTTAATGGTTTATGTATTTAGGCATTATGAGGTTTAGTAGTTTACTAATTTAATTGTGTACGCATTTAGTGGTTTATAGGTTTTATTAAAAAAATAAAATAATAAAAAATTTATTTTTATTATTTTTTGATATTTTCAAAGCTTATAACATTTGAAAATATAATAATTTTTAAATTTTTTTAAATATGAATACAAAATTTAGTTATAATAATCATTATATTTATATATCATTTAAATTCAATATAAACAATTTTATTGATAAATATTCTAATAAAGATCAAAAAATAAATTAATAATTTATTATTAATAAGATATATATCAATTAAAATATAATTACAAAACCAAAAATGATTCAGGAGAAAAGCAAAATATTTTACTATATAATAATTTTTTGTTTTGAAATTTTTTTTCTTTTAAAAAGTTTATCAATAATTTTTCGATGAAAAATAATTTATATAAATTATATTGGTCTAACTTAATTTATTTTGTAATTAATATTTATATATAAATAAACAAATAAATAATTAAAATGAATATTTAAAATTATAATGAAAAAAAAATTAGACTTCTTATTTCTTATTTAGGGATATCAGTTTAATTTAAATTAGATCTGTCTCACTAATAATTTTTTTTCTAATTAATACTTCTATAAAATAAATTCATAAATAATTAAAATAAAAATTTAAAATTATACTGAATAAAAATTAAAATGAGATTTATGATTTTTTATTAATGTATACCAGTTTAATGATTTTAGTATTTTGAGGTTTTGTCGTTAGGAGTTTAGTGATTTATGTTTTTAGGCTTTTAGTGGTTTATATGTTTTATTTAATAAAATAAAATAACAAAAAAAAATTTATAATATTTTATCATTTTCATAGGTTATAACATTTGAAAATATAATAATATTTAAATTTTTTTGAAATTTTAATACAATATTTTGTGATAATAATATTTATTTTTATATATCATATAAATTCAATAAAAATAATTTAATCGATAGATATATATTATAATAATGATCAAAAATTAAATTTATAAACAATTAATATTAAGATTGATATTAATTCAAAAATATTTATAAAACCCAAATTGATTCAAAATTAAAGTAACTTATATTACTTGATTATAATTTTAAATTTTTAAATTTATACTTCTTTTATAAGCGTATATTTTTATTAGATAAATAATATATTATTAAAATTATATTTGACCCACTCATAATTTATTTTGTAATAAATATTTCTAAATAAATACACTAATAAATAATTAAAATGAATATTTAAAAATATAATAAATAACAATAAAAAATAGATTTATTAATTATTAAGTAGTATTTAGTGGTTTAATGGTTTATGTATTTAGGCATTACGGAGTTTAGGAGGTTACTGATTTAACTTTATATACATTTAGTAGGGCAACTCACGGGACTCAGAGAATCACCACCCGGCCCGAAGTCTTGTCCCCAAAGAATCGGGATTGAGAAAAATCCGTTGACTTTGACTTTTCCCATCCCGTTCTGTCACGTATATTTTCTTTTGGGATGGTTCCAGATCTTAAGCAATATCCATCTCTAGAATCGTCCCGTCCTAAAAAACTGAGACTAGAACCAGGAATATATATATATATATAATGAAAATGCCACCAATTCTACTACTGCCCATCCAATTCCGACGTACCTATTGTTGTTCCGACGAGTTCCAGGCCACCCCACACCATTCTAGCCATATTCATTTAGGTCCAGCCCTTGTCCGTCGCACTTCTGGTTGCCTCCACCTTGTCTCAGATGCCACCAGCCTTTTGGTTTGTTTTTCTAACGAGAATTGAGTGATTAATTATTATTATTAGTATGTGTCTCAGTTAGTTTTGTTGTGTATTGGTTGTGGATTTGTGGTTGTGCCGAATGAGTCGGCTAAATGTGTTACAGTCAGTTTTGTAGAGCTTGCTTGTTTGAAATATTTATATGTATTTATGCTTGACATATCATATTAATTAATGGCAATGTAGATGGCACAATCTAGTGGTTAACGTAAAATACAATAAATTGAAGATGATCACATCTCAAATGATCAAAGTACTGGTAAATCTAATCATCATCCTTTCACGAACCATCCTATTGTTATGGCAGGTTCTTCAATTCCAATTGTAAAAGAAAGTCAAAGTACATCTGAACCTCATGCTCATAAAAAGTATAAGTCTGTTGTTTGGGACACTTATGAGATATTAGTTGATTAAGAGGGAAATGAAACTGGTAGGGCAGCTTGTATATGGTGTAAGAAAGAATATTTGGCAAAAAGTGATCAATGTACTTTGGGTTTATAAAAATACTTGAGAGAGACTTGTAAGAAATTTCCACACAAAAAAGAATAAATAGAAGCTCACAAAGGTAAAGACAAGTCACAATCTTTGTTGAGTTTCACTAAAGGTACTAGTTCAGAGGATAACAAATTAACTTGTTGGAAAATTGATCAACAACTAGTAAGGGAGGCTTTGGTGAAAATGATCATAAAAGATGAATTGTTGAGAGGGATGAGTTTAAGGAGTTTTGTGAAGTTAGTGTGCCTCAATTTAAAATTCCATCTAGGCACTCTATACTAAGGAATTGTTTTTCTTTGTTTGTAAAGGAAAAGAAGAAATTATTTGATAGCATATCATCTCATTGTTGTAGTGTTTCATTGACTACCGACACTTGGACTAGCATTCAAAATTTATCTTATATATGTTTGACTGTTCATTTCATTGATTCTCAATGGAATATGGATAAAAGGCTTTTGAACTTTTGTGTAATTAAAAGTCATTCTGGTGATAATATTAGAAATTCTATTGAGTTTTGCATGAATGAATGGGGTTTGAGAAAGTTGATGTGTATTACTATTGACAATGCATCAAAATATGATGTTGCAGCTGAACAATTGAAAAAAAGGCTTGTGAAGAAAAGTGTTGTACCTTTGAGACGCGAGTATTTTCATATGAGATGTTGTGCTCATATCCTAAACTTAATTTTCAGAAATGGCATTGCAGTAGTTGAGGGTGCTATTCAAAAAATTAGAGGTGTGGTGAAATATGTGAGGAGCAGTCCTAAAAGATTAGGTATGTTTAACTTATGTATTGAAGAAGCAAACCTGACATATGGATCTTCATTGCAATTAGATTGTCCTACAAGATGGAATTCAACTTATTTAATGCTACAAACTGATATAAAATATCAAAAAGAATTTGATAAGTTGGAGGACAAAGACAAAAGGTTTTTGAAGGAGTTTGGTTCCAACGTTCCAACTGAGAGAGACAGAAAAAATGCCAAAATTTTGGCTCATTTATTGAAAACTTTTTATGAGGTAACTTGTAAATTTTCTGGCTCATAATATGCTACCTCTTGTGTTTATTTCCTAAGATTATTCGAATTTTGAAAAAAATTGAGCTTTGTGAAAATAGTAGAGATACAAAGGTGTCTGAAATGGGTATGAAAATGAGGCTTAAATTCAACAAATATTGGGGTTCTCTTCAGTCAACAAATATTATCTTTTTTGTAGTAGTAGTGTTGGATCCTAGATATAAGCTCAAATATCTCAAGGTTAGGTATCCTAGATACAAAGGTAGTAGTAATGTTGGATCCTAGATATTATGCATTATGGAGAGGAATTGGCTAAAATTTGATGAAAAAGTTATAAATGCTTTAAATGATATGATAGATGATTATAAAGATTTAAATAAAGATGAATCAAAAGGAGATGATTTCTCTTCTACTGTGTTGAAGAAAAATGATGATTTCTTTGATGGTAGTGATACTTATGTTGATGATTTTTTTTGTTGAAATGGAGAATGAACAAGAAGTTGCAGCTTAGGAAGAGTTGGATAGGTACTTGGAGGAAAAACATGAAAAAAATAAAATTGATTTTGATTTTCTAAACTGGTGGAAGGTAAATGAGGTTAGGTATCCTTCTTTGGAAAATGTAGCAAGGGATGTATTGGCTATCCAAGCATCTACTGTGGCCTACGAATCTACATTTAGCACTAGGGAGAGAACTTTAGATAAATTTAGGAGTTCTTTAATACCTACTACCGCTGAAGTTCTCATATGTCTACAAGATAGGTTGAGAAGCTCAAACAAACATATTGAAATTGAAGAATTAGTTCATGACCTCGATGATAATGAATCAGCTTATTATACAAATCTTGTAAATTTTAATTTCACTTTTACTTATTTTATTTATTCAATATAATAAAAATATGGTTCAATTACAATTTTCAGAGGGTTCACAAGATCCAAATATTCTTCCAACTATAGTTGGCTAACTAAATTTGGAATGGATGTATTAAATTTTATAAGGTAATATTTTGTTTTTTTATTACTCTTTCATCTTAGAAATTTATGTCTACATGATTAACACGTTTTCATCTTTGGTTGTCCTTCTACGGTGGAGGAAGAAAAGGGAAGAGTTGTGGAAGAGATAATTAATTGGGTTTGGATTTTCATTGTTGTTCTGGGATGAACCTTTGAAATGATTATTATTATAGTTGTTATTAGTTGTATTCTGTTTGTTATATTAAGCTGCCTAAATTAAGTAATTGCTACTACCAATGTTTGTGGTCATCTTTATCTATTCCTTAATATTTTAAGTAATTGTTTAAAAAATGTAATATTGCAATTATGGTTAACTTTCACGCGGCTGAACAAAGCTAACTTGTGAATAAACAAAGAACCAAATTAAGCACACAGCTCTGTCCCGTTCTATTTAACATTTCTAGCCTTTTGTGACACATCATACTTTTGACAAGGTAATGGTACTCGTTTGTCGTATTCAGTTTATTTGACAAAAAAAAAATTGGCCCAATTTGAGTTTGAAAGATACATAACTAAGGAATGATAAATGGTACAACAAAAGGTTTCGACATGAACTAACTTAGCCAGTTTAAAGAAAATAAATTGAAAAAAATGTCCGAATTCCGTACCGTCCCGGAACCATTTTATCCTACGCAAAATCACCGATCTCCGTCCTGTCCCGTCCCAATGTTTTCAACATATGGGAAGGGTATGGATCATCAAAAAAAAATCTCTAAACTGTGGGAAGGAACTGGGGATTTGTAATCCCCATCTGCTCCCGTCCCATGAGCACCCCTAGCATTGAGTGGGATATATGTTTTTTTTAATAAAAAAAAAATAAAAAAAAATTTATAATTTTTTATCATTTTCTTAGGTTATAACCTTTGAAAATATAATAATATTTAAAATTTTTTTAAATGTAAAAATAATATTTTAGTTATGAAAATAATAATATTTATATATCATATAAATTCAATATAAACAATTTTATTGATATATATTATAATAATTATCAAAAATTAAATTAATAAACTATTAATAAAAAGATAGAAATTAATTAAAATATATTTTCAAAACCAAATTGATTCAAAATTAAAGTAAAATATATTACTGGATAATAATTTTAAAATTTTAAATTTTTACTTCTATTTGCGTATATATATTATTTCATTAAAAATAAATTATTTAAATTATATTTGTCGCACTCATAATTTATTTTGTAATAAATATTTCTATAAAAATAAACTAATAAATAATTAAAATCAATATTTAAATTTATAATAAATAGAAATAAAAATTAGATTTATTATTTATTATGTATTATATATCAGTTTAATGGTTATTGTATTTAGGCATTACTGGGTTTAGGAGTTTACTTTTTTAACTGTATATGCATTTAGTAGTTTATAGGTTTTTTTTTCAAAGGTTATAACCTTAGAATATATAATAATTTTTAAATTTATTTCAAAAGTGAATTCAATATTTAGTTATAATAATCATTATATTTATATATCAAATAAATTCAATATAACCTATTTTATTGATAAATATTCTAATAATGATCAAAAAATAAATTAATAATCTATTAATAATAAGATAGATATCAATTATAATATAATTACAAAACCTAAAATGATTCAGAAGCAAAGCAAAATATATTACTATATAATAATTTTTTTTTTGAAATTTTTTTTTCTTTTAAAAAGTTTATCAATATTATTTTGATGAAAAATAATTTATATAAATTATATTTGTGTAACTCATAATTTATTTTGTTATTAATATTTATATAAAAATAAACAAATTAATAATTAAATTTGAATATTTAAAATTAAAATAAAAAAAATGAGATTTATTCTTTATTATTTAGGATATACCAGTTTAATTTAAATTAGATCTCTCTCATTAATAATTTATTTTGTTATTAATATTTCTATAAAAATAAACTAATAAATAATTAAAATAAAAATTTAAATTATACTAAATAATTAAAATAATTTATTTTGTTCATCTCTAAACTCTAGAATGATTGTTAAGGCTCTAACCAAAATAATAGGAACTTTTACTTTGTCTCTATTATGCCTCATCATATTTGATGTTGAATCACTGGGCTATCAAAGGTAATTTGACTCATGTACGCTAATAGACTAAACCAAAATTGTACCCCTATGTGTTGAAATAGCTAGTTGTTGAGGATGCTATTTATGTTGATTATTTTAATATCTTATAAATATCTCTCATGCACACACTCAAAGAAATTTCTTTAAAACATAGTTCACCTCTAAAAAAATAAACACCTTGTAGCCTATTAGAAAAAACTAGCCCAGGGTGGTTTGAGCAGGGCAAGAAGTATGGGCTCTCTTTCAAGCAAGAATCAAAAAATTTATTTTATTGGCATGTCTAAGCCTTTTTTTTATATCCTCATGGATATGAAAAGTATCATTTCTTTCTTTTTATATTAAATGAGTTATGTATACAAGCTCACAATACGCAAAAAGGTGTAAATGAATCATATTCAAATGTATAAAAGGTTTTAATCATTGCTAAAAATAATAATCTTTCATATTGACACTTGATATCACAAGTCAAAGAAAAAAGCCATAGTGATATTTCCAATCACAAGAATTTTAGCTATAGAACGTTATAAAGAGTAGTACTCGAGCTTTAACTATTTCTAAAGTCATGACTTTTGCTCTTGAGGAATGTCCAAAGTTACAATCATTTTTAATGCAATGACTTTGCAATATAAAGATAAAATGCACAAACTATGGTCATATCCAATACTGTGACCCAGTATTATACTGATTAAATATGTATTCATGATCATTCTTAGTGCCATAACAATATGTTCAACAGAGAGAAACAAGTTATGACATATTCTCATCGATATGATTTTGTGTTCTAGAGGCAAAATATACAATCATGACTATTGCTAATGCTACAATAATCTAAAGCAAGAATGAGACTGAATCCATAACTCACCCCTTAAGTCATGAATTTGTGTTACATAACTCACCCCTTAAGTCATGACTGATTAAAATAATTTTTTTTTATAAAAGTGCAAAGCATGATATCTAGGATTTAGGGTTTATGGATTAGGGTTATAGTTTATGGTTTAAGGTTTAGGATTTAAAGTTTAGAATTTATGGTTTTTTTTTTGATTTTTTTTGGAAAATACACACTTTATTTATCATTTAGGCACACAACTTACAAGAGACTAAAAAGCTGACTAATTTAGGCCAGCCCACCAAACCCTATGCACCTTAATGATTCTATGCATAAAATAAATAAAAAAAACATAATGCCTAATAATTCTAAGCATACGAATACAACTAAAATCTTCTGGCATTCCCAGACTTCAGAGTTGGCATTGAGTCATTATGCGCACTACATCCTTTCCATTCGGATTTGTCCAAGCCTTTTGGAGGAACCTGAGTGATGCACCATATTAAAACTATGAAAATATAAGATTGTGTATGCGAGTGACATGCAGCGTCAAGCATTTGCAATGTCATTGCTATGCAATGGAATACATATAAAACTGAATACCCATAAATCCACAAGTCCATATCTAAGGCACTTTGTCAATTCATTCTCACCTCTGAATTCCACATTCTTTTGCTCCAATGATCCTCAAAAGAGTATCTCTTGGGTTAGAATGCTCCTCCTCGAGCTCCAATAAATGGCTGTATGTTGTACCGGCAAAATATCAAAAAATATGCATTCTGATATTTTTTAAAGTTATGTGGTAGACCTATAGAAATAAACTAATAAATAATTAAAATAAATATTTGAAATTATAACTAATACAAATAAAATTGAGATTTATTATGTATTATTCAGGAAATACAGGTTTAATGGTTTAAGTATTTAGGTGTTTTGGGGTTTAGTCATTTAAGTGTTTATGCCTTTAGTGATTTTATCTAATTTTTGAAGTTTATAACCTTTGAAAATATAATAATTTTTAATTTTTTTTAAAATGTGAATATAATATTTAGTTATATTAATCTTGAAAATTATATATAAAGTTAAATCAATATAAATAATATTATTAATAGATATTATAATAATGATCAATAAATAAATTATTAAACTATTATTAATTAGAATGATATAAATTAAAATATAATTGCAAAATCTAAAATTATTCAAAATTAAATTAAAATAAATTACTAAATAATAATATTTTGTTTTAAAAATTTTGCCTCTTTTTATAATCTTATATTTTTTTGATGAAAAATAAATTATTTAAATTATATTCATCTCACTAATAATTTATTTTGTAATTAATATTTCAATAAAAATAAACTGATAAATAATTAAAATGAATATTTTAAATTATAATGAATACTAATAAAAATGAGATTTATTATTTATTATTTAGAGTATACTAATTTAAAGGCTTATGTATTTTTGGGCTTCGGGGTTTAGGACTTTAGTCATTAAGAATTTATGTATTTTGTGGTTTATAGATTTTAAAAAATCTAATAACAAAAAATTTATTTTTTTATTTTTTCATATTTTCAAATGTTATAACCTTTGAAAAATTAATAATTTTTAAATTTTTTTAAAATGTGAAAATAATATTTTGTTATAATAATCTAAATAATTATATATTATGTAAATTCAATATAAATAATTTTTTTATAGATATTATGATGATGATAATAAAATAAATTAATAAACTATTATTAATAAGATAAATATTAATTAAAATTTATTTACAAAACCTAAAATGATTCAAAATCAAAGTAAAATATATTAATAAGATAGATATTAAATAAAACTATTATTAATAAGATAAAATATACATGTTTAAAAGATTATATATTTTGGAGTATTGGGATTTAAGAATTTATTGATTTAAGTGTTTAGGCATTTAGTAGTTTAAAGGTTTTATTTAAAAAATAAAATAACAAAACATTATTTTTTGTTATTTATTCTCATTTTTTGAAGGTTATAACCTTTTAAAATAAAATAATTTTTAAAATTTTTTGAAATGTGAATACTATGTATAATTATATCAATCTTACTAATTATATATCATATAAATTCAATATAAACAATTTTAATGATAGATATTATAATAATGAACATAATTAAAATTAATAATCTATTATTAATAATATAAATATTAATTAAAATATATTTAAATAAAACAAAATGCTTCAAAATCAAATCAAAATATATTATTATATAATAATATTTAATTTTTTAATTTGTCCTTCTATTTATAAGCTTATATTTTTTTTGATTAGAAATAAATTATTTAAATAATATTTGACTCACTTGAAATTTATTTTGTAATTAATTTTTCTAAATAATTAAACTATATATGATTAAAATGAATATTTAAAATTATAATAAATAGAAATAAAAATGAGATTTATTATTTATTAAGTAGTATATAGATGTTAAAATGTTTATGTATTTAGGGGTTTCGGGGTTTATGAGCTTACTAATTTAAGTAAGTAAGCATTTAATGGTCTATAGGTTTTATTTAAAAAATAAAATAACAAAAAATTTCTTTTTTATTATTTTTTCTAATTTTTTTAAGATTATAACCTTTGAAAATATAATAATTTTTAAATTTTTTTCAAAAGTGAATACAATATTTATTTATAATAATCATAATAATTATATATCATATAAATTCAATATAAACAATTTTATTGATAGATATTCTAATAATTATCAAGAAATAAATTAAAAATCTATTATGAATATGATTGATATTACTTAAAATATAATATCAAAACATAAAAAGATTCAAAATCAAAGCAAAATATATTACTAAATAATAATTATTTATTTTTAAATTTTTTTTCTTTTTATAAGCTTATCAATTTTTTGATAAAAAATAATTTTTATAAATTATATTTTTAACTCATAATTTATTTTATAATTAATACATATATAAAAATAAAAAACTAAACAATCAAAATGAATTTTTTTAATATAATGAAAAAATATAAAAATGAAATATATTAAATAATATATAGGGTATACCGATTTAAAGTATTATCTATATAGGGGTATCAGGATTTTGTAGTTTAGTGATTTAAATGCTTAGGCATTTAGTGGTGTATATGTTTTATTTAAAAAAAATATTAAAAATTTTATTTTTTTTTATTTTTTGATCCTTTCAAAAGTTATAAAAAATATAATAATTTTTAAATTTTTTTCAAAAGTGAATACTATATTTAATTATAATAATCATTATATTTATATATCATATAAATTCAATATAAATATTTTTATTGATAAATATTTTTATAATGATCAAAGAATAAATTAATAATCTATTATTAATAAGATAGATATCAATTTAAATATAATTACAAAACGTAAAATGATTCAAAAACAAAAGCAAAATATATTACTATATAATAATTTTTTGTTTTGAATTTTTTTCATTTAAAAAGTTTATCTATATTTTTTTGATGAAAAATAATTATATAAATTATATTTGTCTAACTCAATTTATTCTGTAATTTTTTAAATTATAATTTTAAATTTTTTGATTAAAAATAAATTTTTTAATTTTTTAAAAAATAAATTTTAAAATAATAAATTTTTTAAATTATATTTGTCTCACTAATAATTTATTTTTTAATTTATATTTCTATAAAAATAAACTAATAAATAATTAAGATGTATGTTTAAAATTATAATTAATACTAATAATTTAAATTTTTTATTTATTATATTTAGTATATCGGTTTTATGGTTAAATTATTTAGGGGTTTTGTCATTTAGAAATTTAGCAATTTATGTTTTTAGGCATTTAGTTGTTTATAGGTTTTATTTATATAATAAAAAATTTTTTTTTTTCATTTTTTATGATTTTCAAAGGTTATTACCTTTGAAAAGAAAATAATTTTTAAAATTATTTGAAATGTGAATTCCATGTATAATTATATTAATCTTACTAATTATATATCATATAAATTAAATTTAAACAATTTTAATGATAGATATTATAATAATGATCAAAAATTAAATTAACAAACTATTATTAAAAATCTAAATATTAATTAAAATATATTTACATAACACAAAATGATTCAAAATCAAATCAATAATATTACTAAATAATAATATTTAATTTTTATATTTTTCCTTATTTTTTTAAGATTATATTTTTTTTGATTAAATATAAATTATTTAAATATTATTGGTCTCATTCGAAATTTATTTTGAATTAATTTTTCTAAAAAATTAAACTATAAATAATTAAAATGAATATTTAAAATTATAATAAATAGAAATATAAATGAGATTTATTATTTAATAAGTAGAATATAGCTATTAAAAGGTTTATGTATTTAGGGGTTTTGGGGTTTATGAGCTTACTGATTTAAGTAAGTAATCATTTAATGATCTATAGGTTTTATTTAAATAATGAAATAACAAAAAATATATTTTTATTATTTTTTCTCATTTTTTAAGGTTATAACCTTTGAAAATATAATAATTTTGAAATTTTTATCAAAAGTTAATACAAAATTTATTTATAATAATGATTCTAATTATATATCATATAAATTCAATATAAACAATTTTATTGATAGATATTCTAATAATTATCAAAAAATAAATTAAGAATCTATTATGAATAAAATTGATATTACTTAAAATATAATTTCAAAACCTAAAATGATTCAGAAGCAAAGCAAAATATATTACTAAATAATAATTATTTGTTTTTAAATTTTTATTCTTTTTATAAGCTTATCTATTTTTTAATAAAAAATAATTTTTATAAATTATATTTTTAACTAATAATTTTTATTATAATTAATACAGATATACAAATAAAAAACTAAAAATCAAAAAGATTTTTTTTAATTTTAATGAAACCAAATTAAAATGAGATTTATTAATTATTATTTAGTGTATAACGGTTTAAAGGATTATGTATATAGGGGTATCAGAATTTTGTAATTTAGTGATTTAAGTGATTAGGCATTTAGTGGTGTATAGGTTTTATTTAAAACATGAAATAACAAAAAAATAATTTTTTTTTATTTTTTCATATGTTCAAAGGTTATAATCATAGAAAACATAAAAATTTTAAAACTTTTTTCAAAAGTGAATACAATAGTTAGTTATAATAATTATTAAATGTATATATCATATAAATTCAATATAAACATTTTTATTGATAAATATTCTAATACTGATCAAAAAATAAAGTAATAATCTATTATTAATAAGATATATATCATTTAAAATGTAATTACAAATATTAAAATGATTCAGAAGCTAAGCAAAATATATTACTATATAATAATTTTTTATTTTGAAATTTGTTTTTAAAAATTTATCTATATTTTTTTTGATATAAAATAATTTATATAAATTATATTTGTTTAACTCATAATTTATTTTGTAATTAATATTTATATAAAAATATTCAAATAAATAATTAAAATGAATATTTAAAATTATAATGAAAGAAAAAATGAGTTTTATTATTTATTATTTAGGGTATACCGTTTTAATTTAAATTAGATCTATCTAGCTAATAATTTATTGTGTAATTAATATTTATATAAAAATAAACTGATAAATAATTAAAATAAAAATTTAAAATTAAACTGAATAAAAATTAAAATGAAATTTATGATTTATTATTAATGTATACTAGTTTAATTGTTTAAGTATTTAGAGGTTTTGTCATTTAGGAGTTTAGCGATTTATTTTTTTAGGGATTTAGTGGTTTATAAGTTTTATTTTAACAATAAAATAACAAAAAAAAATTATAATTTTTTCTCATTTTCATAGGTCATAACCTTTGAAAATATAATAATATTTATCATTTTTTGAAATGTGAATATAATATTTAGTTATAATAATTATAATAATTATATATCATATAAATTCAATATAAATAATTTTATTGATATATATTATAATAATGATCAAAAATTAAAAAAATAATCTATTAATAATAAGATAGATATTCATTAAAAAATATTTTCAAAACCCAAATTGATTCAAAATTAAAGTAAAATATATTACTTCATAATAATTTTAAATTTTTAAATTTTTTCTTATTTTATAAGCATGAATACTTTTATTGATTAAAAATAAATTATGTAAATTATATTCCTGGCACTCATAATTTATTTTGTAATAAATATTTCTATAGAAATAAACTAATAAATAATTAAAATAAATATTTAAAATTATAATAAATAGAAATAAAATTTAGATTTATTAATTAATAAGTAGTATATAGCGGTTTAATGGTTTATGTATTTAGGCGTTACGAGGTTTAAGAGTTTACTGATTTAACTGTGTGTGCATTTAGTGGTTATAGGTTTTATTTAAAAAATAAATTAACAAAAAATTTATTTTTAATATTTTTTGATATTTTCAAATGTTATAACCTTTGAAAATATAATAATTTTTAAATTTTTTTTAAAAGTGAATTGAATATTTAGTTATAATAAACATTATATTTATATTTCATATAAATTCAATATAAATAATTTTATTGATTAATATTATAATAATGATCAAAAAATAAATTAATAATCTATTATTAATAAGATAGATATCAATTAAAATATAATTACAAAACCTATAATGATTCAGAATGAAAGCAAAATATATTACTATATAATAGATTTTTGTTTTAAAATTTTTTCTTCTTTTTATAAGTTTATCTATATTTTTTGATGAAAAATAATTTATATAAATTATGTTTGTATAACACATGATTTATATTGTAATTAAAATATATTAAAAATAAACGATTAAATAATTAAAATGAATATTTTATATTATAATGAAAAAAAATAAGATTGAGATTTATTATTTATTATTTATTATTTAGGGTATACCAGTTTAAAAGGATTATCTATTTATGGTTTTCGAGATTTCAGTGTTATTTACTTAAGTGTTTAGGCATTTAGTAGTTTATAGGATTTATTTAAACAATGAAATAAAAAAAATTATTTTTGATATTTTCTCACATTTTCAAAGGTTATAACCTTTGAAAATATTATAATTTCATATTTTTTTAAAAATGTGAATATAATATTTAGTAATAAGAATCATTATAATTATATATAATATAAATTAAATATAAACAATTATATTGATAGATATGATATCAATTATCAAAAAATAAATTAATATGCTATTATTAATATGATAGATATAAATTAATATATAATTTCAAAACCTAAAATTATTCAAAATCAAAGTAAAATTTATTACCAAATAATAATTTTTTTTTTGTTTTTGCTTCTTTTTATAAGCTTTTATTTTTTTTGATGAAAGATAAATTATTTAAATTATATTTAAGGTTTACCAGGTTAAAGTTTTAAGTATTTAGGGGCTTTTGTGTTTAGGAGTTTATAGATTTAAGTGCTTAGGCATTTAGTGGTCTATAAGTTTTATTTAAACAATGATATAACAAAAAATTTATTTTTATTTTTTTTTTCTAATTTTTGAAGGTTATAACCTTTGAAAATATAAAAAATAGTAAATTTTTTTTTCAAATGTGAATATAATATTTAGTTATAATAATCTTAATAAATATAAGACATTTAAATTCAATATAAATAATCACATTACTAGATATTATAATAATGATCAATAAATAAATTAATAAACTATTATTAATAAGATAGATATTATTTAAAATATATTTGAAAAATCTAAATTTATTCAAAATCAAAGTATATATTACTAAATAATAATTTTTTTTAATATTTTGCATTTTTATAAGTTTATATTTTTGTTATTAAAAGTAAATTATTTAAATTATATTTGTATTCCTAATAATTTATTTTGTAATTTATAATTATATAAAAATAAACTAATAAATAATTAAAATAAATATTTTAAATTATAATGAATACAAATAAAATTCAGATTTATTATTTATTATTTAGGATATACAGGTTTAATGGTTTAAGTATTTAGGGGTTTTGGGGTTTAGTCATTTTAGTGTTTATGCCTTTGGTGATTTTATTTAATTTTTGGAGGTTATAACCTTTGAAAATATAATAATTATTAATTTTTTTTATTGTGAATATACTATTTAGTTATAATAATCTTGATAATTATATATAATGTAAAATAAATATAAATAATTTTATTAATAGATATTATAATATTGATCAATAAATAAATTAATAAACTATTATTAATTAGAATAATATAAATTAAAATATAATTGCAAAATCTAAAATTATTCAAAATTAAATTAAAATAAATAACTAAATAATAATATTTTGTTTTAAAAATTTTGCCTCTTTTTATGATCTTATATTTTTTTGATGAAAAATAAATTATTTAAATTATATTCGTCTCACTAATAATTTATTTTGTAATTAATATTTTAATAAAAATAAACTGATAAATAATTAAAACGAAGATTTAAAATTATAATGAATACTAATAAAAATGAGATTTATTATTTATTATTTAAAGTATACTAATTTAAACACTTATGTATTTCTATGCTTTGGTGTTTAGGAGTTTAGTATTTATGAATTTAGGTATTTTTTGGTTTATAGATTTTATTTAAAAAATCTAATAACAAAAAATTTATTTTTTATTTTTTCTTATTTTCAAAGGTTATAACCTTTGAAAACTTAATAATTTTTAAATTGTTTTAAAAAATGAAAATATTATTTTGTTATAATAATCTAAATAATTATATATTATGTAAATTGAATATAAATAATTTTTTTATAGATATTATAATGATGATAATAAAATAAATTAATAAACTATTATTAATAAGATAGATATTAAATAAAATTTATTTGAAAACCCTAAAATGATTCAACATCAAAGTAAAATATATTAAAAAGATAGATATTAAATAAAACTATTATTAATAAGATAAAATTACAGGTTTAAAAGATTATATATTTAGGAGTTTTGGGATTTAAGAATTTAGTGATTTAAGTGTTTAGGCATTTAGTAGTTTATAGGTTTTATTTAAAAAATAAAATAACAAAATTTTTTTTTTGTTATTTGTTCTCATTTAGTGGTTTATAGGTTTTATTTATATAATATAATCTAAAAATTTTTTTTTTAGATTTTTTATTATTTTCAAAGGTTACCTTTAAAAATAAAATAATTTTTAAAATTTTTTGAAATGTGAATACTATCTATAATTATATTAATCTTACAAATTATATATCATATAAATTCAATATAAACAATTTTAATGATAGATATTATAATAATGATCAAAAATTAAATTAATAAACTATTATTAATAATAAAAATATTAATTAAAATATATTTACATAACACTAAATGCTTCAAAATCAAATCAAAATATATTACTAAATAATAATATTTAATTTTTATATTTGTCCTTCTTTTTATAAGCTTATATTTTTTTGATTAAAAATAAATTATTTAAATAATATTTTTCTTACTCGAAATTTATTTTGTAATTTATTTTTCTAAATAATTAAACTATAAATAATTAAAATGAATATTTAAAATTATAATAAATAGAAATTAAAATGAGATTTATTATGTATTAAGTAGTATATAGATGTTAAAATGTTTATGTATTTATGGGTTTTGGGGTTTATGCGCTTACTAATTTAAGTAAGTAAGCATTTAATGGTCTATAGGTTTTATTTAAAAAAATAAAATAACTAAAAATTTATTTTTATTATTTTTTCTCATTTTTTAAGATTATAACCTTTGAAAATATAATAATTTTTAAATTTTTTTCAAAAGTGAATACAATATTTATTAATAAAAATCATAATAATTATATATCATATAAATTCAATATAAACAATTTTAGTGATAGATATTCTAATAATTATCAAAAAATAAATTAAAAATCTATTATGAATAAGATTGATATTACTTAAAATATAATTTCAAAACCTAAAATGATTCAAAATCAAAGAAAAATATAATACTAATTAATAATTATTTGTTTTTAAATTTTTATTCTTTTTATAAGCTTATCAATTTTTTGATGAAAAATAATTTTAATAAATTTTATTTTTAACTAATAATTTATTTTATAATTAATACATATATAAAAATAAAAAAAACAATCAAAATGAATTTTTTAAATTATGATGAAAAAATTTATTAATGAAATTTATTAATTATTATTTAGGGTATACCGATTAAAATGATTATCTATAAGGGGTATCAGGATTTTGTAGCTTAGTGATTTAAATGCTTAGGCATTTGGTGGTGTATAGGTTTTATTAAAACAAAAGAATAACAAAAAAAAATATTTTTTTTTATTTTTTCACATTTTCAAAGATTATAACCTTTGAAAATATAATAATTTTTAAATTTTTTTTCAAAAGTGAATATAATATTTAGTTATAATTATCATTATATTTATATATCATATAAATTTAATATAAATATTTTTATTGATAAATATTCTAATAATGATGAAAAAATAACTTAATAATCTATTAATAATAAGATAGATATCAATTAATATATAATTACAAAACCTAAAATGATTCAGAAGCAAAGAAAAATATATTACTATATAATAATTTTTTGTTTTGAATTTTTTTATCTTTTAAAAAGTTTATCTATAATTTTCTGATTAAAAATAATATATATAAATTATATTTGTCTAACTCAATATATTTTGAAATTAATATTTATATATAAATAAACAAATAAATAATTAAAATGAATATATAAAATTATAATAAAAAAAAATGAGATTTATTTTTTATTTTTTAGAGATACCAGTTTAATTTAAATTAGATCTGTATCTCAAATAATTTATTTTGTAATTAATATTTCTATGAAATAAATAGATAAATAATAAAAATAAAAATTTAAAAATATATTGAATAAAAATTAAAATGAGATTTATGATTTATTATTAATGTATACCAGTTTAATGATTTAAATATTTAGAGGTTTTGTCGTTATGAGTTTAGTGATTTATGTTTTTAGGTTTTTAGTAATTTATAGGTTTTATTTAAAAAAATAAATTAATAAAAAAAATTTCTATAATTTTTTATCATTTTCATAGGTTATAACATTTGAATATATAATAATATTTAAAATTTTTTGAAATTTTAATACAATATTTTGTTATTATAATATTAATAATTATATATCATATAAATTTAATATAAATAATTTTATTGATAGATATTATAATAATGATCAAAAATTAAGAAAGATATTAATTAAAAAATATTTACAAAAGCCAAATTGATTCAAAATTAAAGTAACTTATATTACTTGATAATAATTTTTAATTTTTAAATTTATACTTCTTTTATAAGCGTATATTTTTATTATATAAATAAAATATTATTTAAATTATATTGGTCCCACTCATAATTTAATTTGTAATAAATATTTCTAAATAAATACAATAATAAATAATTAAAATGAATATTTAAAAATATAATAAATATCAATAAAAATTAGATTTATTAATTATTAAGTAGTATTTAGCGGTTTAATGTTTATGTATTTAGGCATTACGGGGTTTAGGAGTTTACTTATTTAACTTTATATGCATTTAGTAGGGCTGCTCACGGGACTCGAAGATTAGTGACCCGACGAGTAGTCTTGTCCCGAAATAATCAGGACTGAGAAAATCCGTTGACTTTGACTTTTCCCGTCGCATTATATCACATATTTTTTCTTTAGGGATGATTCCGGATTTTAAGCAATATCCATCCCGAGTACCGTCCCATCCTAAAAAACCTATATTAGAACCAAGAATATATATATATATATATATAACATGAAGATGCCACCAATTCAGCTACCGCCCATCCAATTCTGATGCACCTATTGATGTTCCGATGAGTTCCAGGCCACCTTAGTCCTTTCCAGCCGTGTTCAGTTAGGTCCTAGCCCTTGTCCGTCGCACTTCTCGTTGCCTCCACCGTGTCTAAGATACCACCAGCCTTTTGGTTTGTTTTTCTGATGAGAATTGAGTGATTAATTATTATTTTTATGTGTCTCAGTCATTTTCATTGAGTATTAGTTGTTGTGTTGTGGTTGGGCCGAATGAGTGTGCTGAATGTGTTACAGTCAGTTTTGTAGAGCTTGCTTGTTTGAAATATTTATTTGTATTTATGCTTAACATATCATATTAATTAATGGCAATGCATATGGCACAATCCAGCGGCAAATGAAAAATACAATAAATTGAAGATGATCGCATCTCAAATGATAAAAGTACTGGTAAATCCAATCATCATCCTTTCACGAACCCTCATATTGTTACAGCAGGTTCTTCAATTGCAATTGTAAAAGAAAGTCAGGTACATTTGAACCTCAAGCTCATAAAAAGTATAAGTCTGCTATTTGGGAAACTTATGAGATATTAGTTGATTCAGAGGGAAATGAAACTGGTAGGGCAGCTTGTATATGGTGTAGGAAAGAATAGTTGGCAAAAAGTGATCAATGTACTTCGCATTTATGGAAATACTTGAGAAAGACATTTAAGAAATTTCCACACAAAAAAAAAGAATTAATAGAAGCTCACAAAGGTAAAGACAAGTCATAATCTTTGTTGAGTTTCACTAAAGGTACTAGTTTAGAGGATAACTAATTAAATTGTTGGCAATTTGATCAACAACTAGATAGGGAGGCTTTGGTGAAAATGATCATAAAAGATGAATTGCCTTTTTGTTTTGTTGAGAGGGATGAGTTTAAGAAGTTTTGTGAAGTTAGTGTGCCTCAATTTTCCATCTAGGCACTCTATATTGAAGGATTGTTTTCTTTTGTTTGTGAAAGAAATGAAGAAATTATTTGATAGCATATCATCTCATTGTTGTAGAGTTTCATTGACTGCCGACACTTGGACTAGCATTCAAAATTTGTCTTATATATGTTTGACTGTTCATTCCATTGATTCTCAATGGAATATGCATAAAGGCTTTTGAACTTTTGTGTAATTAAAAGTCATTCTGGAGTTAATATTAGAAATGCTATTGAGTTTTGCATGAATTAATGGGGTTTGAGAAAGTTGATGTTCATTACTATTGACAATGGATCAAATAATGATGTTGTAGTTGAACAATTGAATAAAAGGCTTGTGAAGAAAAGTGTTGTACCTTTGAGAGGCGAGCATTTTCATATGAGATGTTGTGCTCAAATCCTAAACTTAATTGTCAGAGATGGTATTGCAATAGTTGAGTGTTCTATTCAAAAAATTAGAGGTGTGGTGAAATATGTGAGGAGCAGTCCTAAAAGATTAGATATGTTTAAGTTATGTGTTGAAGAAGCAAACTTGATATATGGATCTTCATCGCAATTAGATTGTCTTACAAGATGGAATTCAACTTATTTGATGCTACAAATTGATATAAAATATCAAAAAGACATTGATAAGTTGGAGGACAAAGACAAAAGGTTTTTGAAGGTGTTTGGTTCAAACGTTCCAGCTGAGAGAGACTGAACAAACGCCAAAATTTTGGCTCGTTTCATGAAAACTTTTTATCAGGTAACTTGCAAATTTTCTGGCTAATAATATTCTATCTCTAGTGTTTATTTTCTTGAGATTATTCGAATTTTGAAAAAAATTGAGCTTTGTGAAAATATTACAGATACAATGGTGTCTGAAATGGGTATGAAAATGAGGCATAAATTCAACAAATATTGGGGTTCTCTTAAGTCAACAAATATTATGCTTTTTGTAGCAGTAGTGTTCGATCCTAGATATAAGATCAAATATCTCAAGGCTAAGTACACTTAGCATTATGGAGAGGAATTGGCTAAAAATTTGGTGAAAAAGGTTATAAATGCTTTAAATGAGATGATGGATGATTATAAAGATTTAAATGAAGATGAATCAAAAGAAGATGATTTCTCTTCTACTGTGTTGAAGAAAAATGATGATTTGTTTGATGGTAGTGATACTTATGTTGATGATTTTTTTTTGAATTGGTGAAAGAACACAAGTTGTAGCTTTGGAAAAGTTGGATAGGTACTTGGAGGACAAACTTGAAAAAAATACAATTGATTTTGATCTTCTAAACTGGTGGAATGAAAATGAGGTTAGATATCCTTCTTTGGAAAATGTAGCAAGGGATGTATTTGCAATCCAAGCATCTACTGTGGCCTACGAATCTACAATTAGCACTAGGGGGAGAACTTTAGATAAATTAGGACTTCTTTAACACCTATTACAACTGAAGTTCTCATATGTCTACAAGATTGGTTGAGAAGCTCAAACAAACCTTTTGAAATTGAATAATTAGTTCAAGACCTTGATGATAATGAATCAGGTTAGTAAACAAATCTTGTAAATTTTAATTTAACTTTTACTTATTTTATTCATTCAATTTAATAAAAATATGGTTCAATTACAATTTTTAGAGTGGTCTCAATATCCAAATATTCTTCCAACTATAGTTGGCCAACTAAATTTGGAATGGGTGTATAAAATTTTATAAGGTAATATTTTTTTCATTACTCTTTCATCTTAGAATTTATGTCTACATGATTAAAACATTTTCATCTTTGGTTGTCCTTCTACAGTGGAGGAAGAAGAGGGAGAAGTTGTAGAAGAGATAATTAATTGGGTTTGGATATTTGTTGCTGTTGTGGGACGGAACTTTGAAATGATTATTATCATGGTTGTTATTAGTTATATTTTTTTGTCATATTAAACTGCCTAATTTTTGAAATTACTTAAGTAGTAATTGATGCTACCAATGTTTGTGGTCATCTTTAGCTATTTATTAATATTTTAAGTAATTGTTTAAAAAATGTAGTATTGCTATTATAGTTAACTTTCACTCGGCTGAACAAAGCCAACTTGTGAAAAAACAATGAACCAAATTAAGCACACAACTCGGTCGTGTTCTATTTAACATTTCTATCCTTTTATGCACATCAAAGCTTTTGACAAGGTAATGGAACTCATTTGCGGTATTCAGCCTATTTGACGAAAAAAAATTGGCCCAATTTGAGTTTGAAAGATACATAACTAAGGGATGATAAATGGTGCAACAAAAGGTTTCGACATGAACTAACTTGGCCGGTTTGAAGAAAATAAATTGAAAAAAATGTCCGAACGCCATTTCGTCCAGGAACTTTTTTCTCCGACCCAAAATCCCTGATCTCTGTTCCATCCCATACCGATATTTTCAACCTATGGGACGGGTCTGGATCTTCAAAAAAAATCTCCGAACTGAGGGAAGGGACTGGAGATTTTTAATCCCCATCCTGTCCCATGAGCACCCCTAGCATTTAGTGGTTTATAGGTTTTATTTAAAAAATAAAATAACAAAAAATTTAATATAAAGTTTAAAACTATGTCAATTTTTAAATTTTTTTTAAATGTGAATACTATATTTAATTATGATAATCTTAAGAATTATATATCATGTAAATTCAATATAAAAAATTATATAGATATATATTATAATAATGATCATACAAAAAATTAATAAGCATTTATTAATAAGATAAATATTGTTTAAAATATATTTACAAACCTAAAATGATTCAAAATCAAAGTGAAATATTTTACTAAATATTAATTTTAAATTTTTAAATTTTTGTATCCATTTATAAGCTTATATATTTTTTGATCAAAAATAAATTATTTAAATTATAGTTGTCTAACTATTAATTTATTTTTTAATTTATATTTCTATAAAAATAAACTAATAAATAATTAAAATGTATATATAAAATTATAATGAATACTAATAAAAATGTGATTTATTATTTATTATTTCGGGTATACCTTTTTAATGGTTTAAGTATATTGTTGTTTTGGGGTTAATGAGTTTATTGATTTTTATGTATACACATTTAGGTTTTATTTATTGATTTATATGTTTTACTTAATCAATGAAATAACAAAAAATTTATTTTTATGAATTTTCGTGATTTTCAAAGGTTATAACCTTTGAAAATATAATAATTTTGTAATAGTTCTAAAATATGAACACAATATTTAGTTATAATAATCTTAATAATTATATTTGATGTAAATTCAATATAAAAAATTTTATTAATATATATTATTTTGATGATCAGAAAATAAATTTATAAACTATTATTAATAAGACAGTTATTAATTAAAATATATTTGCAGAACCCAAAATAATTAAAAATCAAAGTAAATTATATAACTAAATAAAATTTTAAATTTTTAAAATTTTGTTTATTTTTATAAGCTTATATTTTTTTTCATAAAAAATAATTTATTTAAATTTTATCTGTCTCTCTCATTATATATTTTGTAATTAATATTTCTATAAAAAAACTAAAAAATAATTAAAATGGATATTTAAAATTATAATGATTACAAATAAAAATGAGATTTATTATTTATTATTTAGGTTATATAGGTTTAATGGTTAAAGTATTTAGGGAGTTTTGGAGTATAGGAAACTAGAAATTTAAATGTTTAAGTATTTAGTGGTTTATAAGTTTTATTTAAATAATAATATAATAAAAAAATTATTTTTTTTATTTTTTATCATTTTTGAAGGTTATAACCTTTGAAAATATAATAATTTTTAAATTTTTTTCAAATGTAAATATAATATTTAGTTATAATAATCTTAATAATTATAAGACATTTAAATTCAATATAAGTAACTTTATTGTTAGATATTATAAAATTTATCAAATAATAAATTAATAAACTATTCGTAATAAGATTGATATCAATTAAAATATAATTGCAAAACTTATATATAATGATTCAAAATCAAAAGTAAAATATATTACTAAATAATAATTATTTGTTTTTAAAATTTTACTTATTTTTATTAGGTTATATTTTTTTTGATTAAAAATAAATTATTAAAATTATAGTTGTCTCACTCATTATTTATTTTGTAATTAATATTTCTATAAAAAATAAACTAATAAATAATTTAAATGAATATTTAAAATTATAATGAATAAAAATTAAAAAGAGATTTATGATTTATTATATGTGGTATCCCGGTTTAATGGTTTGATTATTTAGGAGTTTTATCATTTCGGAAATTATCAATTTATGTTTTTAGTTATTTAGTGGTTTATAGGTTTTATTTATATAATAAAAATAATTTTTTTTTTTAGATTTTTTCTAATTTAAGTTATAACCTTTAAAAATAGAATAATTTTTAAAATTTTTTGAAATGTTAATACTATGTATAATTATATTAATCTTACTGATTATATATCATATAAATTCAATATAAACAATTTTAATGATATATATTATAATAATGATCAAAAATTAAAATAATAAACTATTATTAATAATATAAATATTAATTAAAATATATTTACATAACACGAAATGATTCAAAATCAAATCAAAATATATTACTAAATAATAATATTTAATTTTTAATTTTTAATTTTTTTTCTTTTTATAAGCTTACATTTTTTTTGAAAAAAAATAAATTATTTAAATAATATCTGTCACACTCTAAATTAATTTTTTAAAATATTAAACTATAAATAATTAAAATGAATATTTAAAATTATAATAAATAGAAATAAAAATGAGATTTATTATTTATTAAGTAGTATATAGATGTTAAAATCTTTATGTATTTAGGGGTTTCGGGGTTTATGAGCTTACTAATTAAAGTAAGTAAGCATTTAATGGTCTATAGGTTTTATTTAAAAAAATAAAATAACTAAAAATTTATTTTTATTATTTTTTCTCATTTTTTAAGATTATAACCTTTGAAAATATAATAATTTTTAAATTTTTTTCAAAAGTGAATACAATATTTATTTATAATAATCATAATAATTATATATCTTATAAATTCAATATAAACAATTTTTTGATAGATATTCTAATAATTATCAAAAAATAAATTAAAAATCTATTATGAATAAGATTGATATTACTTATAATATAATATCAAAACCTAAAATGATTCAAAATCAAAGCAAAATATATTACTAAATATAATTATTTGATTTTAAATTTGTATTCCGTTTATAAGCTTATCAATATTTTGATTAAAAATAATTTTTATAAATTATATATTACTATATAATAATTTTTTGTTTTGAAATTTTTTTTCTTTTAAAAAGCTTATCTATAATTTTTTGATGAAAAATAATTTATATAAATTATATTTGTCTAACTCATAATTTATTTTGTAATTAATATTTATATAAAAATAAGCAAATAAATAATTAAAATGAATATTTAAAATTATAATGAAAAAAATAATATTGAGATTTATTATTTATTATTTAGGGTTACCGGTTAAAAAGGATTATTATTTATTTTTTATGGTTTTAAAGATTTAGGAGTTATTGAATTAAGTGTTTAGGCATTTAGTGGTTTATAGGTTTTATTTAAACAATGAAATATCAAAAAAATCTTTTTTATTTATTTTTTCACATCTTCAAAGGTTATAAACTTTGAAAAATAATAATTTTAAAATTATTTTTAAAAGAGAATTCAATATTTAGTTATAATAATCATTATATTTAAATATCATTAAAATTCAATATAAATAATTTTATTGATAAATATTCTAATAATGATCAAAAAATAAATTAATAATCTATTATTAATAAGATAGATATCAATTAAAATATAATTAGAAAACCATTAATGATTCAGAAGCAAAGCAAATTATATTATTATATAATAATTTTTTGTATTTATTCTTTTTTCTTTTAAAAAGTTTATCTATATTTTTTTTGATGAAAAATAATTTATATAAATTATAATTGTCTAACTCATAATTTATTTTGTAATTAATATTTATATAAAAATAAACAAATAAATAATTAAAATGAATATTTAAAATTATAATGAAAAAAATAAAAATGAGATTTTTGTTTATTATTTAGGATATATCTTATTAAAATAAGTATCTATTTAGGGTTTTCAAGATTTAGAAGTTATTCATTTAAGTATTTAGGCATTTAGTGGTTTATAGGTTTTATTTAAACAATGAAATAACAAATAAATTATTTTTGATATTTTTTCAAATATTCAAAGATAACCTTAGAAAATATAATAATTTAAAATTTTTTTTAAAATGTGAATACAATACTTAGTAATAATAATTATTATAATAATATATAATATAAACTAAATATAAACAATTTTATAAATAGATATTATATCAATTATCAAAAAATATATTAATAAACTATTAGTAATAAGATAGATATAAATTAAAATTTAATTACAAAAACTAAAATGATTAAAAATTTAAAGTAAATTTATAACTAAATAATAATTTTTGTTTTTTAGTTTTAGCCATTTTTTATAAGATTATAGATTTTTTTGATAAAAAATAAATTATTTAAATTATATTTGTATCACTCATAATTTATTTTGTAATTAATATTTCATTAAATTATTTAAATTATATTTAAGGTTATCGAGTTTAAAGGTTTAAGTATTTAGGGGCTTCAAGGTTTAGGAGTTTAGTGATTTATGTGTTTAGGTATTTAATGGTTTATAAGTTTTATTTAAACAATGATATAACAAAAAATTTATTTTTTGTTATTTTTTCTCATTTTTTAAGGTTATAACCTTTGAAAATATAATAATTTTTAAATTTTTTTAAATGTGAATACTATATATAGTTTTGATAATATTAATAATTATATATTATTTAATGCAATATAAATAATTACATTGATAGATATTATTTTAATGATCAAAAAATAAATTAATAAACTATTATAAATAAGATAGATATTATTTAAAATATAATTATAAAACCTAAATTTATACAAAATCAAAGTAAAATAAATTACTAAATAATAATGTATTTTATGTTTTGCTTCTTTTTATAACTTTATATTTGTTGTTCTTAAAAGTATATAATTTAAATTATATTTGTCTTCCTCATAATATATTTTGTAATTTATAATTCTATGAAAATAAACTAAAAAATTATTAAAATGAATATTTAAAATTATAATGAATACAAATAAATGTGAGATTTTTTATTTATTATTTTTATTTAGGATATACAGTTTTAATGGTTTAGGTATTTAGGTGTTTTGGGGTTTAGTGATTTAAGTGTTTATGCCTTTAGTGATTTAAAGTTTTTATTTAAAGAATGAAAAAACAAAAAATTTAATTTTTTGTTTTTTTTAATTTTTGAAGGTTATAACCTTTGAAAATATAATAATTTTTAATTTTTTTTAAATGTGTATATAATATTTTGTTATAATAATCTTAATAATTATATATAATGTAAACTCAATATAAATAATTTTATTAATAGATATTATAATAATGATCAATAAATAATTAATAAACTATTATTAAAAAGAAAGATATAAATTAAAATATAAATGCAAAATCTAAAATGATACAAAATCAAAATAAAATATTTTACTAAATAATAAATTTTTGTTTTTAAAATTGTGGCTATTTTTATAAGCTTATATTTTTTTTTGATGAAATACAAATTATTTAAATTATATATGTCTCACTTATAATTTATTTTGTAATTAATATTTCTATCAAAATAAACTGATAAATAATTAAAATAAAAATTTTAAAATATACTGAATAAAAATTAAAATGAGATTTATGATTTATTATTAATGTATACCAGTTTAATGGTTATGAGATTTAAAATTTTCGGAAATGTGAATACTATATTTATTTATAATATTATTAATAATCATACATCATATAAATTCAATATAAACAATTTTATTAATATTTATTATAATAATGATCAAAAATTTAATTAATAAACTATTAATAATAAGATAGATATTAATTAAAAAATATTTACAAAACCCAGATTGATTCAAAATTAAAGTAAAATATATTTATGAATAATAATTTTTAATTTTTATATTTGACTTCTTATATAAGCGTATATAATATTTTTGATTAAAAATAAATAATTTAAATAGTATTTGTCTTACTTATAATTTATTTTTTAATAAATATTTTGATAAAAATAAACTAATAAATAATTAAATGAATATTTAAAATTATAATTAATATAAATAAAAATTAGATTTATTAATTATTCTGTATTATATAGAGGTTTAATGGTTTATGTATTTAGGTATTAAAGGGTTTAAGAGTATACAGATTTAAATGTGTATGCATTTAGTGGTTTATAAATTTTATTTAAAGAATAGAATAACAAAAAATTTATTTTTATTATTTTTTGATATTTTCAAAGGTTATAACCTCTGAAAATATAATAATTTTTAAATTTTTTATAAAAGCGAATTCAATATTTAGTTATAATAATCATTATATTTATATATCATATAAATTCAATATAAACAATTTTAGTGATTAATATTCTAATAATGATCAAAAAATTAATTAATAATCTATAATTAATAAGATAGATATCAGTTAAAATATAATTACAAAACATAAAATGATTCAGAAGCAAACCAAAATATATTACTATATAATAATTTTTTGTTTGGTTATTTTTTTTTATTTTAAAAAGTTTATCTATATTTTTTTGATTAAAAATAATTTACATAAATTATATTTGTCCAAATCATAATTTATTTTTTAATAATTATTTATATAAAAATAGACAAATAAATAATTAAAATGAATATTAAAAATTATAATGAAAAAAAATGAGATTTATTATTTATTATTTAGGGTATACCGGTTTAATTTAAATTATATCTATCTCACTAAAAATTTATTTTATAATAAAAATTTAAAATTAAACTGAATAAAAATTAAAATGAGATTTATGATTTATTATTAATCTATACCAATTTATAGTTTAAGTATTTAGAGGTTTTCTCGTATAGGTGTTTAGCGATTCATATTTTTAGGCATTAGTTGTTTATAGGTTTTATTTAAACAATAAAATAACAAAAAAAATTTGTAATTTTTTTTCATTTTCATAGGTTATAACCTTTGAAACTATAATAATATTTAAAATTTTTTGAAATTTTAATAGAATATTTAGTTATAATAATTTTAATAATTATATATCATATAAATTCAATATAAACAATTCTATTGATAGTTATTATACTAATAATCAAAAATAAAATTAATAAACTATTAATAATAAGATAGATATTAATTAAAAAATATTTACAAAACCCAAATTGATTCAAAATTAAAGTAAAAAAATATTATTGGATGATAATTTTTAATTTTTAAATTTTTACTTCTTTTATAAAAGTAAATATATTTTTTTTATTAAAAATAAATTATTGAAATTATATTTGTCGCACTCATAATTTATTTTGTAATATAAATTTATATAAAAATAAACTAATAAATAATTAAAATGAATATTTAAAATTATAATAAATTGAAATAAAAATTATATTTCTTAATTATTAAGAAGTATATAGTGGTTTAATGGTTTATGTATTTAGGCATTACAAGCTTTAGGAGTTTACTGATTTAACTGTGTATGCATTTAGTGGTTTATAGGTTTTATTTAAAAAATTAAAATAACAAAATATTTATTTTTATTATTTTTTTATATTTTCAAAGATTATAACCTTTGAAAATATAATAATTTTTAAATTTTTTTCAAAAGTGAATACAATATTTATTTATAATAATCATAGTAATTATATATCTTATAAATTCAATATAAACAAATTTATTGATAGATATTCTAATAATTATCAAAAAATAAATTAAAAATCTATTATGAATAAGATTGATATTACTTAAAATATAATATCATAGCCTAAAATGATTCAAAATCAAAGCAAAATATATTACTAAATAATAATTATTTGATTTTAAATTTGTATTCCGTTTATAAGCTTATCAATTTTTTGATTAAAAAAAATTTTTATAAATTATATATTACTATATAATAATTTTTTGTTTTGAAATTTTTTTTTCTTTTAAAAATGTATCCATATTTTTTTTGATGAAAAATAATTTATATAAATTATATTTGTCTAACACATAATTTATTTTTTTAATTAATATTTAATTAAAAATAAACAAATAAATAATTAAAATGAATATTTAAAATTATAATGAAAAAAAATGAGATTTATTCTTTATTATTTAGGGTACACTAGTTTAATTTAAATTATATCTGTATCACTAATAATTTATTTTGTAATTAATATTTCAATAAAAATAAACTGATAAATAATTAAAATAAAAATTTAAAATTATACTGAATAAAAATTAAAATGAGATTTATTAATTATTATTAAAGTATACTAGTTTGATATTTTAAGTATTTAGAGGTTTTGTTATTTAGGACTTTAGTGATTTATGTTTTTAGGCATTTAGTGGTTTATAGTTTTTGTTAAAACAATGAAATAACAAAAAAATAATTTTTGATATTTTTTCACATTTTCAAAGGTTATAACCTTTGACAATATAATAATTTTAAAATATTTTTAAAATGTGAATACAATATTTAGTAATAATAATCATTATAATTATATATAATATAAACTAAATATAAACAATTTTATTCATAGATATGATATCGATTATCACAATATAAATTAATATGCTATTATTATTATAATGGATATAAATTAAAATATAATTGCAAAACCTAAAATTTTTCAAAATCCAAGTAAAATTTATTACTAAATATTAATTTTTGTTTTTTAGTTTTTGCTTCTTTTTATAAGCTTAGATATGTTTTTAATGAAAAATAAATTATTTAAATTATATTTGTATCACTCATTATTTATTTTGTAATTAATATTTTAATAAATTAATTAAATTATATTTAAGGTTTACGAGTTTAAAGGTTTTAGTATTTAAGGGTTTTTATGTTTAGGAGTTTAGATGTTTAAGTGTTTAGGCATTTAGTGGTTTATAAGTTTTTTTTAAACAATGATATAGCAAAAAAATTATTTTTATTATTTTTTCTAATTTTTGAAGATTATATCCTTTGAAAATATAATAATTTTTATATTTTTTTCAAATGTAGATATAATATTTATTTATAATAATCTTCATAAATATAAGTCATTTAAATTCAATATAATTAATCACATTGCTAGATATTATAATAATGATCAAAAAATAAAATAATAAACTATTATTAATAAAATAGATATTATTTAAAAAGTATTTGCAAAATCTAAATTTATTCAAATCAAAGTAAAATATATTACTAAATAATAATTTTTTTAATATTTTTCTTTTTTTATACGTTTACATTTTTGTTAATAAAAATAAATTATTTAAATGATATTTGTCTTACTCATAATTTATTTTGTAATTTATAATTCTTAATAATAAACTAATAAATAATTAAAATGAATATTTAAAATTATAATGAATACAAATAAAATTGAGATTTATTATTTATTATTCAGGATATACCAGTTTACAAGTTTAAGTATTTAGGTGTTTTTTAGTTTAGGAGTTTAGTGATTTAATTTTTTAGACCTTTAGTGATTTATAGTTTTTATTTAAAGAATGAAAAAACAAAAACTTTAATTTTTTAATTTTTTTTTAATTTTTGAAGGTTATAACCTTTGAAAATATAATACTTTTTAATTTTTTTTAAATGTGAATATAATATTTAGTTATAATAATCTTAATAATTATATATAATATAAACTCAATATAAATAATTTTATTGATAGATATTATAATAATGATCAATAAATAAATTAATAAACTAGTATTTATAAGAATAATATAAATTAAAATATAATTGTAAAATCTAAAATGATTCAAAATCAAAAAAAGATATATTACTAAATAATAATTATTTATTTTTAAAAATTTGTCATTTTTATAAGCATTTTATTAATGAAAAATAATTTATTTAAACTATATATCTCGCACTAATAATTTATTTTGTAATTAATATTTCTATAAAAATAAATTGATAAATAATTAAAATGAATATTTAAAATTATAATGAATACTAATTAAAATTATATTTATGATTTATTATTTGGACTATACTAATTTAATGTTTTGTGTATTTATGGGCTTTGGGGTTTAGAAGTTTAGTCATTTTTCAATTTAGTCATTTAGTGGTTTATAGGTTTTATATAAAAAATAAAATAAAAAAAATTATTTTTGTTATTTTTTCTCTTTTTTGATTGTTATAACCTTTGAAAATATAATAATTTATAATTTTTTTTGAAAAGTGAATATAATATAAAGTTATACTAATCAGAATAATTATATATCAATAAAATTCAATATAAACTATTTTATTGATATATATTATAATAATGATCATATAAAAGTAATAAACAATTATTAATAAGATAAATATTGTTTAAAATATTTTTTTTAAACCTAAAATTATTCAAAATCAAAGTGAAATATTTTACGAAATATTAATTTTAAATTTTAAATTTTTGTATCCATTTATAAGCCTATATATTTTTTTGATGAAAAATAAAATATTTAAATTATATTTGTCTCACTAATAATTTATTTTTTAATTTATATTTCTATAAAAATAAACTAATAAATAATTAAAATGTATATTCGAAATTATAATAAATACATATAAAAATGAGATTTATTATTTATAATTTAGGGTATAACTATTTAATTGTTTATGTTTTTTGTAGTTTTGGGGTTAATGAGTTTATTGATTTATATGTTTACACATTTAGGTGTTTATAGGTTTTATTTCATCAAAGAAATAACAAAAAATTTATTTTTATGGATTTTTGTGATTTTGAAATGTTATAACATTTAAAAATATAATATTTTTTTAATAGTTGTAAAATATGAACACAATACTTAGTTATAATAATCTTAAAAATTATATTTGTTGTAAATTCAATATAAAAAAATTTATTAATATATATTATTATAATGATCAAAAAATAAAATAATAAACTATTATTAATAATATAAATATTAATTAAAATATATTTGCAGAAACCAAAATAATTCAAAATCAAAGTAAATTATATTACTAAAAAAAATTTTAAAATTTTGAAATTTTGAAATTTTGAAATTTTGAAATTTTGTTTATTTTTATAAGCTTATTTTTTTTCATAAAAAATAATTTATTTAAATTATGTCTCGCTCATTATTTAATTTGTAATTAATATTTCTATAAAAATAAACAAAAAAAATAATTAAAATGAATATTTAAAATAATAATAATTACAAATAAAAATGAGATTTATTATTTATTATTTAGATTATATAGGTTTAATGGTTTAAGTATTTAGGGGATTTTGGGGTTTAGGAGTCTAGAGATTTAAATATTTAACCATTTAGTGGTTTATATGTTTTATTTAAATAAGAATATAATAAAAAAATTATTTTTGTTATTTTTTTAATTCTAGAAGGTTATAACCTTTGAAAATATAATAATTTTTAATTTTTTTTCAAATGTAAATATAATATTTAGTTATAATAATCTTAATAATGATAAGACATTTAAATTGTATATAAGTAATTTTATTATTATATATTATAAAAATGATCAAATAATAAATTAATAAACTTTTATTAATAAGATTGATACCAATTAAAATATAATTGCAAAACCTATATATAATGATTCAAAATCAAAGTAAAATATATTACTAAATAATACTTTTGTGTTTTTAAATTCTTACTACCTTTTATTAGCTTATATTTTTTTTTGATTAAAAATAAATTATTAAAATTATATTTGTCTAACTCATTATTTATTTTGTGATTAATTTTTCTATAAAAAATAAACTAATAAATAATTAAAATGAATAGTTAAAATTATAATGAATACAAATTAAATTGAGATTTATGATTTATTATATTTGGTATACCAGTTTAATGATTTGATTATTTAGGAGTTTTGTCGTTTAGGAGTTTATCAATTTTTTGTTTATGATTAAATTTTTAATCTTATAAAATGAGGCAAAAACAAAAAAACAAAAATTATTATTTAGTAATAAATTTACTTTTATTTTTAATCATTTTAGTTTTTGTAATTAAATTTTAATTTATATCTATCATATTAATAATAGTTTATTAATTTATTTTTTGATTTTTGATATAATATCAATCAATAAAATTGTTTATATTTAGTTTATATAATATATTGTTATAATAATTATTATATATCATTTTTTAATCAGATAATTTTAATGTTTTCATAATCTTGAATTAATCAAAAAATAATAAATATTATAATAAATGTTTAATTATTAATCAGATAATTAATATTGTATGGATATTTATAATATTATTTCTTTTAACCAATATGTTTTTATAACTATCTAAACATATTATAATTTAATAATAAATGTTTAATGTTTTAATATTCTTTAGGTACTCGAGTAATATAATAATGTCAGAAGAATCTGATTAATAAATATAAAAATATATACTGAAAGAAATTTTCAGTATAAACATTTATTAATTATAATTATTTTATTGTTTATTATATTTCCAAAGGTTATAACCTTTGGAAATATGAAAAAATAATAAAAATAAATTTTATGTTATTTTATTTTATAAATAAAACCTATAAACCACTAAATCCATACACAGTTATATCAGTAAACTCTTAAACCCCGTAATGCCTAAATACATAAACCATTAAACCGCTATATACTACTTAATAATTAATAAATTGAATTTATATTTCAATCTATTAGTATTTTAAATATACATTTTAATTATTTATTAGTTTATCTTTTATAGAAATTTTTATTACAAAATAAATTATGAGTGCGACACATATAATTTAAATAATCTATTTATAGTTAAAAAATATATATACGCTTATATAAGAAGAAAAATTTAAAAAATAAAATATTATTATCGAGTAATATATTTTACTTTAATTTTGAATCAATTTGGGTTTTGTAAATATTTTTTAATTAATATATATCTTATTATTATTAGTTTATTAATTTAATCTTTGATCATTATTATAATATCTATCAATAAAATTATTTATATTGTATTTATATCATATTTAATTATTAATATTATTAAAACTAAAAATTATATTTAAATATCAAAAAATTTTAAATATTAATTTATTTTTAATGGTTAAAAGCTTTGAAAATCAGAAAAAATCTAAAAAAGATTTTTTTTTATTTTTATTATATAAATAAAACCTATAAAACACTAAATGCCTAAAAATATAAATTGATAAACTCCTAAACGATAAAACTTCTAAATAATCAAACCATTAAACTGGTATACCACATATAATAAATCATAAATCTCATTTTATTTTGTATTCATTATAATTTTAAATATTCATTTTAATTATTTATTAGTTTATATATTAATTACAAAATAAATAATGAGTTAGACAAATATAATTTTAATAATTTATTTTTAATCAAATTAAAAATATAAGCTTATAAAAAGAAGTAAAAATTCAAAAACAAAAAAGTATTATTTAGTAATATATTTTACTTTGATTTTGAATCATTATATGTTGGTTTAGAAATTATATTTTAATTGCTATCAATCTTATTAATAAAAGTTTATTAATTTATTATTTGAGCATTTTTATAATATATAACAATAAAATTACTTATATTCAATTTAAATCTCTTATAATTATTAAGATTATTATAACTAAATATTATATTTACATTTGAAAAAAAATTAAAAATATTTATATTTTTAAAGGTTATAACCTTCAAAAATGATAAAAAATAATAAAAATAATTTTTTTATTATTTTATTATTTAAATAAAACTTATAAACCACTAAATGCCTAAACATTTAAATCTCTAGACTCCTAAACACCAAATTCTCCTAATTACTTAAATTATTAAACCTATATAACCAAAATAATAAATAATAAATGATAAATCTCATTTTTATTTGTATTCATTATAATTTTAAATATTCATTTTAATTATTTTTTAGTTTATTTTTATAGAAATATTAATTACAAATTAAATAATGAGCGAGATATATATAATTTAAATAAATTATTTTTTATGAAAAAAAATAAGCTTATAAAAATAAACAAAATTTTATTTAGTAATATCATTTACTTTGATTTTGAATTATTTTGGTTTCTACTAATATATTTTAATTAATATCTTTCTTATTAATAATAGTTTATTATTTTATTTTTTGATCATTATAATAAAATATATTAATAATTTTTTTTATATTGAATTTACAACAAAAATAATTTTTAAGATTATTATAAATAAGTATTGTATTCATATTTTATATCTATTAAAAAATTATTATATTTTTAAAGGTTATAACATTTGAAAATCATGAAAATTCATATAAATAAATTTTTTGTTATTTCTTTGATTAAATAAAACCTATAAACACCTAAATGTGTAAACATATAAATCAATAAACTCATTAACCCCAAAACCAGAAAAAACTTAAACAATTATATAGTTATACACTAAATAATAAATAATAAATCTCAATTTGATTAGTATTAATTATAATTTTAAATATATATTTTATTTATTTATTAGTTTAATTTTATAGAAATATAAATTAAAAAAGAAATTATTAGTGAGACAAATATAATTTAAATAATTTATTTTTCATCAAAAGATATATAGGCTTATAAATGGATACAAAAATTTAAAAATTTATAATTAATATTTAGAAAAATATTTCACTTTGATTTTGAGTCATTTTAGGTTTTGCAAATATAATATAAACAATATTTATCTTATTAATATTAGGTTATTACTCTTTTATGATCATTATTATGATAAATATCAATAAAATAGTTTATATTGAATTTATATGATATATAATTATTATGATTATTATAACTTCCTATCGTATTCAATTTTCAAAAAAAATTTAAAAATTATTATATTTTCAAAGGTTATAACCTTCAAAATTGAGAAAAAATAACAAAAATAAATTTTTTGTTATTTTATTTTTTATATAAAACCTATAAACCACTAAATGACTAAATACTAAAATGACTAAACTTCTAAACCCCGAAGCCCATAAATACTTAAAACATTAAATTAGTATAGTTTAAATAATAAATTATAAATCTCAGTTTTATTAGTATTCATTATAATTTCAAATATTTATTTTAATTATTTATCAGTTTATTTTTATAGAAATATTAATTAAAAAATAAATTATTAGTGCGACATATATAATTTAAATAATTTATTTTTCATAAAAAAAATGCTCATAAAAAGAGGCAAAATTTTAAAAATAAAATATTATTATTTAATAATATATCTTATTTTGATTTTGAATCATTTTAGATTCTACAATTATATTTTAATTTATATCATTCTTATAAATACTAGTTTATTAATTTATTTATTGATCATTATTATAATAACTATCAAAAAAATTATTTATATTGAGTTTACATTATATATAATTATTAATATTATTATTACTAAATATTTTATTCACATTTAAAAAAAATAAAAATTATTATATTTTAAAAGGTTACAACCTTCAGAAATTAAAAAAAATCAAAAAATTAAATTTTTTGTTTTTTCATTCTATAAAAAAAACTTAAATCACTAAAGGTCTAAACAATTAAATCACTAAACTCCTAAACCACAAAACACCTAAATACTTAAACCATTAAACCGGTATATCCTGAATAATAAATAGTAAATCTCAATTTTATTTGTATTCATTATAATTTTAAATATTCATTTTAATTATTTAATAGTTTATTATTATAGAATTATAAATTACAAAATAAATTATGAGTAAGACAAATATAATTTAAATAATTTATTTTTAATAACAAAAATATAAACTTATAAAAAAAGCAAAACATTAAAAAATTTATTATTTTGTAATATATTTTACTTTGATTTGAATAAATTTAGATTTTGTAAATACTTTTTAAATAATAACTATTTTATTAATATTAGTTTATTAATTTATTTATTGATCATAATTATAATATCTAGCAATATAATTATTTATAATCAATTTAAATGAATTATAATTATGAAGATTATTATAAATAAATATTATATTTACATTTCAAAAAAATTTAAAAATTATTATATTTTCAAAGGAAATAATCTTCAAAAATTAGAAAAAATATTAAAAATAATTTTTTTGCAATATCATTGTTTAAATAAAACTTATAAACCACTAAATGACTAAACACTTAAACATCTAAACTCCGAAACACAAAAGCCCCTAAATACTTAAAACTTTAAACTCGCAAACCTTAAATATAATTTAAATAATTTATTAAAATAATAATTACAAAATAAATTATGAGTAATACAAATATAATTTAATTAATTTATTTTTAATCAAAAAAATATATAAGCTTATAAAAAGAAGCAAAAACTAAAAAACAAAAATTATTTTTTAGTAATAAATTTTACTTGGATTTTGAAAAATTTTAGGTTTTGCAATTATATTTTAATTTATATCCATCATAATAATAATAACATATTAATTTATTTTGTGATAATAGATATCATATCTATGAATAAAATTGTTTATATATAGTTTATATTATATATAATTATAATGATTATTATTTCTAAATATTGTATTCACATTTTTAAAAAATTTTAAAATTATTATATTGTCAAAGATTATAACCTTTGAAAATGTGAAAAAATATCAAAAATAATTTTTTTGTTATTTCATTTTTTAAACAATACCTATAAAGCACTAAATGCCTAAAAACATAAATCACTAAAGTCCTAAACAACAAAACCTCTAAATACTTAAAATATTAAACTGGTATACATTAATAATAATTCATAAATCTCATTTTAATTTTTATTCAATATAATTTTAAATTTTTATTTTAATTATTTATCAGTTTATTTTTATTGAAATATTAATTACAAAATAAATTATTAGTGAGATAGATATAATTTAAATTAAACTGGTATACCCTAAACAATAAAGAATAAATCTCTTTTTTTTCATTATAATTTTAAATATTCATTTTAATTATATATTTGTTTATTTTTATATAAATATTAATTAAAAAATAAATTATGAGTTAGACAAATATAATTTATGTAGATTATTTTTAATCAAAAAAATATAGATAAACTTGTTAAAAAAATTAAAAACATAAAATAATTATATAGTAATATAATTTGCTTTGCTTCTGAATCATTATAGGTTTTGTAATTATATTTTAATTGATATCTATCTTATTAATAATAGATTATTAATTTATTTTTTGATCATTATTAGAATATTTATCAATAATATTGTTTATATTGATTATATATGATATATAAATATAATGATTATTATAACTAAATATTAAATTCACATTTGAAAAAAATTTAAAAATAATTATATTTTCAAAGGTAATACCCTTTGAAAATATAAAAAAATAATAAAAATAAATATTTTATTATTATAATTTTTAAATAAAACCTATAACCCACTAAATGCATACACAGTTAAATCAGTAAACTCCAAAAGCCTGTAATGCCTAAATAGATAAACCATTAAACTACTATATGCTACTTAAAATTAAGAAATCTAATTTTTATTTCAATTTATTATAATTTCAAATAATCATTTTAATTATCTATTAGTTTATTTTTATATAAATTTTTATTACAAAATAAATTATGAGTGTGACAAATATAATTTAAATAATTTATTTTTAATCAAAAAATATATATACGCTAAAAAAAAGTAAAATTTTAAAAATTAAAAATTAATATCCAGTAATATTTTTCACTTTAATTTTGAATCAATTTGGGTGTTGTAAATATTTTTTAATTAATATCTATCTGATTATTAATAGTTTATTAATTTAATTTTTGATCATTATTATAATATCTATCAATAAAATTGTTTATATTGAATTTATATGATATATAATTATTAAAATTATTATTACTAAATATTGTATTCACATTTCAAAAAATTTTAAATATTAATATATGTTCAAAGGTTATAACCAGTAAAATGATAACAAATTATAATTTTTTTTTTGTTATTTTACTTTTTAAATAAAACCTATAAACAACTAAAAGCCTAAAAACATAAATTACTAAACTCCTAAACATCAAAACCTCTAAATACTTATTCCATTAAACTAGTATAGATTAATAATAAATTATAAATCTCATTTTAATTTTTATTCAGTATAATTTTAAATTTTTATTTTAATTATTTAACCATTTATTTTTATAGACATATTAATTACAACATAAATTATTAGTGATACAGATCTATTTTATATTAAAACAGTATCCCTAAATAATTAATAATAAATCACATTTTTTTTCATTATAAATTTAAATATTCATTTTAATTATTTATTTGTTTATTTATTTATAAAAATTAATTAGAAAATAAATTGAGCTAGACAAAAATAATTTATATAAATTAATTTTCATCAAAAAGTTATAGAAAACTTTATAAAAGAAAAAAAAATTTCAAAACAAAAAATTATTATATAGTAATATATTTTGCTTTTCTTCTGAATCATTTTAGGTTTTATAATTATATTTTAATTGATATCTATCTTATTAATAATAGATTATTAATTTATTTTTTGATCAATATTAGAATATTTATCAATAAAATTGTTTATATTGAATTTACATGATATATAATTATTAATATTATTATAACTAAATATTATATTTACATTTTAAAATAATTTAAAAATTATTCTATTTTTAAAGGTTATCATCTTTGAAAAAAAAATTGAATCACAAAAATAATTTTTTTTTAATTTTATTGTTTATATAAAACCTATATTCCTTAAACATTTGAACCATCTTTAAAGGTTTAAGTATTTATAAATAATATATAAATATCTATCAATAAATAATAGTTTATTAATTTATTTATTGATCATTATTATATTTATATTTAAATTTAGTTTATTAATATCTATCAATAAATTGTTTATTTTTAATTTATATGATATATCATTATTAAGTTTCTTATAACTAAATAGTGTATTCACATTTGAAAAAAATTTTAAAATTATTATATTTATAAAGTTTATAACCTTCAAAATTGATATAAAATTTGAAAAATAATTTTATTATTATTTCATTATTTAAAAAAACATATAAACTACTAAATGCCTAAACATTTAAATCACTAAACTACTTAACTCCTAAATATTTAAACCATTAAACCGGTATACCCTAAATAATTAATCATAAATATCATTTTTCTTTTTATTCATTATAATTTCAATATTCATTTTAATTATTTATTAGTTTATTTTTATTGAAATATTAATTACAAAATAAAATTATGAATGAGACAAATATAATTTAAATAATTTAACTTCATCAAAAAAATTTATAAGCTTATAAAAAGAATCAAAAATTTAAAAATAAAAAATTATTATTTAGTAAAATATTTTACTTTGATTTTGAATCGTTTTAGGTTTTGCAAATATATTTTAATTAATATCTATCTTATTAATAATAGTTTATTAATCTATTTTATGATCAGTATTATAATATCGATCAATAAAATTATTTATATTGAATTTACATGATATTTAATTTGTATGATTATTATAATTAAATATTGTATTAACATTTGAATAAAAATTAAAAATTATAATATTTTCAATGGTTATAACCTTGAAAATGAGAAAAAATCATAAAAATAATTTTTTTGTTATATAATTATTTAAATAAAACCTATAAACCACAAAATACCTAAATATTTAAATTACTAAACTCCTAAACCCTGATACTGCTGCACCACACAAACATAGCGACATACCACAGTACACCCGTGCACATATTCTTGTTCATTTTGGTGTAGCATTTAGAGGGGCCAGCAAGTCCTGGAAGCAGCCAGAAGTATGGACCACCAACTTGTAGAGGGACCCCACTAGAAAGCCAGGATGATAACATTCAGACAACTGACGAGACCGAGCAATGTGGTCGGAAGTAAACCCAGGAGTAGCTCGGAGTGGGTCCCACTAGCTCTATCTGGCAGCATAGAGGGCCACCCAACCATCGCCCAACAAGAATAGCGGGTAATCCATGATTAATTTGACAGCCGACAAAATCCAAAACAACACCAAGCAGGGCCAGTAAGTAATGGAGTCCATGCCAGCCACACGGGAGCGAAAGATTCAAACTTGAAGTTTATGTTTGTAGTCTTATTTGTATTTTGGACTTTGTATGCGCCAAGTACTTGTAGAGACGAATCATGACATACACACACACACAATCTAGTCTGTTCTCTATATAGCAATAAATGAGGGCAACTGGACCCATGAGTATCTCTAAGTGGGGCCCACTAATGTATTTTATAAATACCCATCAGGCGATGCTACACTCTCGGGAGCAGAAGACCCATCTTTATAAAATTTTATAATTTTACTTGTATTCTAATTTGGTTGTACGCGTAGATAATTAGACTATGAGATGCACCTCATCACACATGCACATCGATGCATGCATATTTTTTGATATTTTGTCGGTGCAACATACAGCCACTTCTTGGAGCTCGAGGAGGAAGCATTCTAACCCAATAGATATTCTTTTGAGGATCATTGGAGCAAAAGAATGTGGAATTTAGAGGTGAGAATGAATTGACAAAGTGCCGTAGATATGGACTTGTGGATTTATGGGTATTCAATTTTACATGTATTCCATTGCATAGCAATGACATAGGCAAACGCTTGATGCTGCATGTCACACACATGCACCATCTTATATTTGCATAGTTTTAATATGGTGCATCATTCAGGTTCTTCCAAAAGGCTTACAAAAATCCGAATGGAAAGGACGCAGTGCGCATAATGACTCAATGCCAACTCTGAAGTCCGAGAATGCCAGGTGATTTTAGTTGTATTCGTATGCTTCGAATTATTAGGCATTATGTTTTTTTATGTATTTTATACATAGAATCATTAAGGTGCATAGGATTTGGTGGGCTGGCCGAAATTAGTCAGCTTTTTAGTCTCTTGTAAGTTGTGTGCCTAAATGATAAATAAAGTGTGTATTTTCCAAAAAAAACAAAAAAAAAATCATAAACCCTAAACTTTAAATCCTAAACCTTAAACCATAAACTATAACCCTAACCCATAAATCCTAAATCTCATGTTTTGCACTTTTATAATCAAATGACTCAGTGTTAAATTTAAATTGAAATTCACAACTTTTAGGAATGTCACTGATTTATCTTTTTGTATATATAACACAAAGTCATGACTCAAGGGGTGAGTTATGGATTCAGTCTCTTTCTTGGTTTAGATTATTCTAGCATTAGTAATGGTCATGATTGTATATTTTGTCTCTAGAACACAAAATCATATCGATGAGAATATGCTATAACTTGTGCCCCTTTGTTGAACATATTGTTAAGGCACTAAGAATGATCATGAATACATATTTAATCACTATAATACTGGGTCATAGTATTGGATATGTCCATAGCTTGTGCATTTTATCTTTATAACTTTGGAATGAATGTAACTTTGGACATTCCTCAAGAGCAAAAGTCATGACCCTAGAAATAGTTAAAGCTCGAGTACTACTTTTTATAACTTTCTATAGCTAAAATTCTTAGGATTCGAAATATCACTATGGCTTTTTCCTTTGATTTGTGACCTCAAGTGTCAAAATGCAAGACTAATATTTAGAGCAATGATTAAAACCTTATATACGTTTGAATATGATTTATTTTCACCTTTTTGGGTATTGTGAGCTTGTATACATAACTCATTTAATATAAAAAGAAAAAAATGATACTTTTCATATCCATGAGATTATAAAAAAAAGGCTCAGGCAGGCCAATAAAATAAATTTTTTGCTTCTTGATTGAAAGAGAGCCCATACTTCTTGCCCTGCTCAAACCACCCTGGGGCTAGTTTGTTCTAATATGCTACAAGGTGGTTATTTTTTTAGAGGTGAACTATGTTTTAAAAAAATTGCTTTGAGCGTGTGCATGAGAGATTTTTTAAAAGAAATTACAATAATTAATATAAATAGAATCCTCAACAACTAGCTATTTCAACACATAGGGGTACAACTTTGGTTTAGTCTGTTAGCGTACATGAGTCAAATTGCCTTTGATAGCACAGTGATTCAACATCAAATATGATGAGACATAATAGAGATAAAGTAAAAGCTCATATTATTTTGGTTAGAGCTTTAGCAATCATTCTAGAGTTGAGAGAGGAACAAAATAAATTATTTTAATTATTCAGTATAATTTTAATTTTTATTTTAATTATTTATCAGTTTATATTTATAGAAATATTAATTACAAAATAAATTATTAGTGAGACAGATCTAATTTAAATTAAACCGGTATATCCTAATTAATAAAGAATAAATCTCATTTTTTTTTCATTTTAATTTTAAATATTCAAATTTAATTAGTTAATTTTTTATTTTTATATAAATATTAATTACAAAATAAATTATGAGTTACACAAATATAATTTATTTAAATTATTTTTCATCAAAATAATATATATAAACTTTTTAAAAGGAATAAAAATTTCAAAACAAAAATTTATTATATAGTAATATATTTTGATTTGCTTCTGTATCCTTTTAGGTTTTGTAATTATTTTATATTTGATATCTATCTTAATAATAATAGATTATTAATTTATTTTTTGATCATTATTAGAATATTTTTCAATAAAATAGTTTATATTGAATTTATATGATATATAAATATAATGATTATTATAACTAAATATTTAATTCACTTTTGAAAAAAATTTAAAAATTATTAAATTTTCAAAGGTTATAACCTTAAAAATGAAAAAAAATAATAAAAATATATTTTTAGTTATTTCATTTTTTAAATAAAACCTATAGCTCATTAAATGCTTACTTACTTAAATCAGTAAGCTCATAAATCCCGAAACCCCTAAATACGTAAACCTGTTAACAGCTATATACTACTTAATAAATAATAAATCACTTTTTTATTTCTATTTATTATAATTTTAAATATTCATTATAATTAATTATAGCTTAATTTTTTAGAAAAATTAATTACAAGATAAATTTCGAGTGGACAAATATTATTTAAATAATTTATTTTAATAAAAAAAATAAGCTTATAAAAAGAAGGCAAATTTTAAAAATAAAATATTATTATTTAGTAATATATTTTAATTTGATTTTGAATAATTTTATGTTATCTAAATATATTTTTATTAATATTTATATTATTTATAATAGTTTTTAAATTTAAATTTTGATCTTTATTATAATATCTATCATTAAAATTATTTATATTGAATTTATATGATATATAATTAGTAAGATTAATATAATTATACATGGTATTCATATTTCAAAATATTTTAAAAATTATTTTATTTTCAAAGGTTATAACCTTTAAAAATAAGAAAAAATAAAAAATAGAATTTTAAATTTTTATTATATAAATAAAACCTATAAACCACTAAATAATTAAACCATTAAACTGGTATACAATATATAATAAATCATAAATCTCATTTTAATTTGTATTCATTAAAATTTTAAATATTCATTTTAAATATTTATTAGTTTAATTTTTATAGAAATATCAATCACAAAATAAATAATGAGAGATAAATATAATTTTAATATTTTATTTTTAATGAAAAAAAAAATAAGCTTATAAAAAGAAGTAAAAATTTTAAAACAAAAAATTATTATTTAGTAATATATTTTACTTGGATTTTGAATCATTATATTTAGGTTTTGCAATTCTATTTTAATTGCTATCAATCTTATTAAGAATAGTTTATTAATTTATTATTTGATAAATTTTATAAGATTTAACAATAAAATTACTTATATTGAATTTAAATGTCTTATAATTATTAAGATTATTATAACTAAATAGTATATTTACATTTGAAAAAAAATTAAAAATTATTATATTTTCAAAGGTTATAAACTTCAAAAATGATAAAAAATCACAAAATTTTTTTTTATTATTTTATTATTTAAATAAAACTTATAAACCAATAAATGACTAAAAATTAAAATCTCCAGGCACTTAAACACCAAAACCCCCTAAATACTTAAACCATTAAACCTATTGAACCTAAATAATAAATAATAAATCTAATTTTTATTTGTATTCATAATAAGTTTAGATATTCATTTTAATTATTTTTTAATTTTATTTTTATAGAAATGTTAATTTCAAAATAAATAAAAAGTGAGACAGATATAAGTTAAATAAATTATTTTTTATGAAAAAAAAAGCTTACAAAAATAAACAAAATTTCAAAAATTTAAAATTTTATTTAGTAATATAATTTACTTTGATTTTGATTTATTTTGTGTTCTGCAAATATATTTGAATTAATATTTATCTTATTAATAATAGTTTATTAATTACTTTTTTGATCATTATTATAATATATATTAATACATTTTTTTATATTGAATCTACAACAAATATAATTATTAAGATTATTATAACTAAGTATTGTATTCATATTTTAGAACTATTAAAATATTATCATCACGACAATTCATAAAAATAAATTTTTTGTTATTTCATTAATTAAATAAAACCTATAAACACTAAAATGTGTAAACATATAAATCAATAAACTCATTAACCCCAAAACCACAATAAACATAAACCATTAAATAGGTATACCCTAAATAATTAATCATAAATTTCATTTTTATTAGTATTCATTATAATTTTATATATACATTTTTATTATTTATTAGTTTATTTTTATAGAAATATAAATTAAAAAATAAATTAATAGTGAGACAAATATAATTTAAATAATTAATTTTTCATCAAAAAATATATAGGCTTATAAATGGATACAAAAATTTAAAAATTTAAAATTAATATTTCGTAAAATATTTCACTTTGATTTTAAATCATTTAGGTTTTGAAAATAAATTTTAAATAATATTTATCTTATTAATAATTATTTATTACTTTTTTATGATCATTATTCTAATATATATCAATAAAATAGTTTATATTGAATTGATACGATATATAATTATTCTGATTATTATAACTTCATATTATATTTACTTTTCAAAAAAAATTATAAATAATTATATTTTCAAAGGTTATAACATTCAAAAATGAGAAAAAATAAGAAAAATAATTTTTTTTTATTTTATTTTTTATATATAGCCTATAAACTATTAAATTACTAAATTCTAAAATGACTAAACTCCTAAACCCCAAAGCCCATAAATACTTAAAACATTAAATTAGTATAGTCCAAATAATAAATCATAAATCTAATTTTTATTAGTATTCATTATAATTTAAATATTCATTTTAATTATTTATCAGTTTATTTTTATAGAAATATTAATTACAAAATAATTTATTAGTGCGACATATATAGTTTAAAGAATTTATTTTTCATTACAAAGATGCATATAAAAAAATGCAAATTTTTAAAAATAAATAATTATTATTTAGTAATATATCTTTTTTTGATTTTGAATCATTTTAGATTTTGCAATTATATTTTAATTTATATCATTCTTATAAATACTAGTTTATTAATTTATTTATTGATTATTATTATAATATCTATCAATAAAATTATTTAAATTGAGTTTACATTATATATAATTATTAATATTATTATAACTAAATATTATATTCACATTTAAAAAAAATTAAAAATTATTATATTTTCAAAGGTTATAACCTTCAAAAAGTAAAAAAAAATCAAAAATTTAAATTTTTTTTTGATTCTTTAAATAAAAATTATAAATAACTAAAGGTCTACATAATTAAATCACTAAACTCCTAAACAACAAAATACCTAAATACGTAAACCATTAAACTGGTATATCCTGAATAATAAATAATAAATCTCAATTTTATTTGTATTCATTCTAATTTTAAATATTCATTTTAATTATTTATTAGTTTATTATTAACGAATTATAAATTACAAAATAAATTATGAGTAAGACAAATATAATTTAAATAATTTATTTTTAATAACAAACATATAAACTTATAAAAATAGCAAGACATTAAAAAAATTATTATTTAGTAATATATTTTACTTTATTTGAATAAATTTAGATTTTACAAATAATTTTTAAATACTATCTATTTTATTAATAATAGTTTATTAATTTATTTTTTGATCATTATTATAATATGTAGACAAGTAATTATTTATATTGAATTTAAATAACTTATATTTATGAAGATTATTATAGATAAATATTATATTTATATTTGAAAAAATTAAAAATTATTATATATTCAAAGGATATAACCTTCGAAAATTAGAAAAAATAAAAAAAATAAATTTTATGTTTATATCTTTGTTTAAATAAAACTTATAAACCACTAAATCCCTAAACACTTAAATCTCTAAACTCCTTAACACAAAAGCCCCTAAATACTTAAACCATTAAACACGTAAACCTTAATTATAATTTAAATAATTTATAAAAATATTAATTAAAATAAATAATGAGTGATTCAAATTTTATTTAAATAATTTATTTTTCATCAAAAAAATATATAAGCTTATAAAAAGAAGCAAAAACAAAAAAACAAAAATTATTATTTAGTAATAAATTTTACTTTGAATAATTTTAGGTTTTGCAATTATATTTTAATTTATATCTATCATATTAATAATAACATATTAATTTAATTTTTGATAATTGATTTAATATCTATCAATAAAATTCTTTATATTTTGTTTATATTATATTAAATTATAATGATTATTATTACAAAATATTATATTTACATTTTCAAAAAATTTTAAAATTATTATATTTTCAAAGGTTATTACCTTTAAAAATGTGAGAAATATCAAAAATAATTTTTTTGCTATTACATTGTTTAAATAAATCCTATAAACCACTAAATGCCTAAATACTTAAATCAATAACTCCTAAATCTCTAAAATCCTAAAAAGATAATCCTTTTAAACTAGTATACCCTAATTAATAAATAAAAAATCTCAATATTATTTTTTTCATTATAATTTAAAATATTCATTTTAATTATTTATTCGTTTATTTTTATATAAATATTAATTACAAAATAAATTATGAGTTAGACAAATATAATTTATATAAATTATTTTTCATTAAAAAATATAGATAAACTTATTAAAAGAATAAAAAATTTTAAAATTAAAATTTATTATATAGTAATATATTTTGCTCTTCTTCTGAATCATTTTAGGTTTTGTAATTATATTTTTATTTATATCTATTTTATTAATAATTGTTTATTAATTTATTTTTTCATCATTATTAGAATATTTATCAATAAAATTGTTTATATTGAATTTATATGATATATAAATATAATGATTATTATAACTAAATATTGAATTCACTTTTTAGAAAAATTTAAAAATTATTATATTTTCAAAGGTTATAACCTTTGAATATATCAAAAAGTAATAAAAATAAATGTTTTGTTATTTTATTTTTTAAATAAAACCTATAAACCACTAAATGCATACATAGTTATATTAGAAAACTTCTAAACCACTTAATGCCTAAATACATAAACCATTAAACTGCTATATACTACTTAATAATTAATAAATTCAATTTTTATTTCAATTTATTATTATTTTTAATATTCCTTTTAATTATTATTAGTATATTTTTATAGAAATTTTTATTACAAAATAAATTATGAGTGCGACACATATAATTTAAATAATTTATTTTTAATAAAAAAAAATTAATGCTTTTAATAGAATTATTATTAAAAATTAAAAATTATTATGAAAAAATATATTTTACTCTAATTTTGAATCAATTTGGGTTTTTTAAATATTTTTTGATTAATATCTATCTTATTATAAATAGTTTATTAATTTAATTTTTGATCATTATTAAAATATCTAACAAAAAAATTGTTTAAATTGAATTTATATGATATAGAATTATTAAAATTATTATAACTAAATATTGTATTCAAATTTCAAAAAATTTTAAATATTATTAAATTTTCAAAGGTTATAACATTTGAAATTGACAAAAAATTACAAATTTTTTTTCGTTATATTATTGTTTAAATAAAACCTATAAATCACTGAATGCCTAAAAACATAAATCGCTAAACTCCTAAATGACAAAACCTCAAAATACTTATATCATTAAACTAGTTTATATTAATAATGAATCATAAATCTCATTTTAATTTTTATTCAGTATAATTTAAAATTTTTATTTTAATTATTTATCAGTTTATTTTTATAGAAATTTTTATTACAAAATAAATTATTAGTGAGACAGATATAACTTAAATTAAACCGGCATAACCTAAATAATAAATAATAAATCTCATTTTTTTTCATTATAATTTGTAATATTCTTTTTAATTATTCATTTTTTATTTTTATATAAATATTAATTAAAAATTAAATTATGAGTTAGACAAATATAATTTATGTAAATTATTTTTAATCAAAATAATATAGATAAACTTTTAAAAATAAAAAAAATGTCAAAACAAAAAATTATTATTTAGTAATATATTTTGCTTTGCTTATGAATCATTTTATGTTTTGTAATTATATTTTAATTGATATCTATCTTATTAATAATAGATTATTAATTTATTTTTTGATCATTATTAGAATATTTATCACTAAAATTGTTTATGTTGAATTTATATGATATATAAATATAATGATTATTATAACTAAATATTGAATTCACTTTTGAGAAAAATTTAAAAATTATTATATTTTCAAAGGTTATAACCTTTGAATATATCAAAAAGTAATAAAAATAAATGTTTTGTTATTTTATTTTTTAAATAAAACCAATAAACCACTAAATGCATACACAATTAAATCAGTAAACACCTTAACCCCGTAATACCTAAATACATAAACCATTAAACTGATATATAATACATAATAATAATAAATCTAATTTTAATATCTATTTATTATAGTTTTAAATATTCATTTGAATTATTAATTAGTTTATTTTTATAAAAATATTTATTATAAAATAAATTATGAGTGCGACAAATATAATTTAAATAATTTATTTTTAATCAAAAAAATATATATACGCTTATATAAAAAGTAAAAATTTTAAAATTAAAAATTATTATCCAGTAATATATTTTACTTTAATTTTGAATCAATTTGGGTTTTGTAAATATTTTTTAATTAATATATATCTTATTATTAATAGCTTATTAATTTAATTTTTGATCATTATTATAATATCTATCAATAAAATTATTTATATTGAATTTATATCATATATAATTACAATAATATTATAACTAAATATTTTATTCACATTTCAAAAAATTTTAAATATTATTATATTTCAAAGGTTATAATCGATGAAAATGAGAAAAAATTACAAACATTTTTTTGTTATTTTATTGATTAAATAAAACCTATAAACCACTAAATGCCTAAAAACCTCAATCCCTAAACTCCTAAAAAACAAAACCTCTTAATACTTAAACCATTAACCTTGTATACATTAATAAGAAATCATAAATATCATATTAATTTTTATTACAATAATTTTAAATTTTTATTTTTATTAATTTTCAGTTTATTTTCATAGAAAAATTAAATACAAAATAAATTATTAGTAAGCCAGATCTAATTTAAATTAAACTGGTAAACCCAAAATAATAAATAATAAATCACATTTTTTTAATTATAATTTTAAATTTTCATTTTAATTATTTATTTGTTTTTTTTTATATAAATATTAATTACAAAAATAATTATGAGTTACAGAAATATAATTTATATAAATTATTTTTCATCCAAAAATTATAGATACCTTTGAAAAAAATTTTAAAATTATTATATTTTAAAAGGTTATAACCTTTGAAAATGTGAAAAAATAAAAAAAAATATTTTTTCTTTATTATTCTATTGTTTAAATAAAACCTATACACCACTAAATGTCTAAAAATTTAAATCACTAAATTACAAAATCTCGATACCCCTATATAGATAATTTTTTAAATCGGTATACCCTAAAAAATAATTAATAAATTTCATTTTTATTTTTTTTCATTATAATTTAAAATATTTATTTTGATTGTTTAGTTTTTTATTATTATATATGTATTAATTATAAAATAAATTATGAGTTAAAAATATAATTTATAAAAAATATTTTTCATCAAAAAATTGATAAGCTTATAAAAAGAATAAAAATTTAAAAACAAGTAATTATTATTTAGTAATATATTTTGCTTTGATTTTGAATCATTTTAGCTTTTGATATTATATTTTAAGTAATATCAACCTTATTCATAATAGATTTTTAATTTATTTTTTGATAATTATTAGAATATGTCTCTATAAAATTATTTATATTGGATTTATATGATATATAATTATTAAGATTATAATAAATAAATATTGTATTCACTTTTGAAAAAAATTTAAAAATTATTATATTTTCAAAGGTTATAATCTTAAAAAATTAGAAAAAATACTAAAAATAAATTTTTAGTTATTTTATTTTTTAAATAAAACCTATAGACCATTAAATGCTTACTTACTTAAATTAGTAAGCTTATAAACCTAGAAACCCATAAATACATAAACATTTTAACATCTATATAATACTTAATAAATAATAAATCACATTTTATTTCTATTTATTATAATTTTAAATATTCATTTTAATTATTTATAATTTAATTATTTAGAAAAATTAATTACAAAATAAATTTCGAGTAAGACAAATATTATTTAAATACTTTATTTTTAATCAAAAAAAATATAAGCTTATAAAAAGGACACCTTTAAAAATTAAATATTATTATTTAGTAATATATATTGATTTGATTTTGAATCATTTTGTGTTATGTAAATATATTTTAATTAATATTTATATTTATTAATAATAGTTTATTAATTTAATTTTTGATCAATATTATAATATCTATCATTAAAATTGTTTATATTGAATTTATTTGATATATAATTAGTAAGATTAATATAATTATACATAGTATTCACATTTCAAAAAATTTTAAAAATTATTTTAATTTTCAAAGGTTATAAACTTTGAATATCAGAAAAAATCTAAATTTATTTTTATTTTTATTATATAAATAATTTTTATAAACCACTAAATACCTAACAACATAAATTGATAAACTCCTAACCGACAAAACTCCTAAATAATCAAACCATTAAACCAGTATACCACATATTATAAATCATAAATCTCATTTAATTTGTATTAATTATAATTTTAAATATTCATTTTAATTATTTATTAGTTTATTTTTTATAGAAATATTAATTACAAAATAAATAATCAGCGAGACAACTATAATTTTAATAATTTATTTATCAAAAAAAATATAAGCATATAAAAAGAAGTAAAAATTTAAAAACAAAACATTATTATTTAGTAATATATTTTACTTTGATTTTGAATCATTATATATAGGTTTCCGGATTATATTTTAATTACTATCAATCTTATTAAGAATAGTTTATTAATTTATTATTTGATCAATTTTATAATATCTAATAATAAAATTACTTATATAGAATTTAAATGTTATATAATTATTAAGATTATTATAAATAAATATTATATTTACATTTGAAAAAAATTGAAAAATTTTTATATTTTCATAGGTTATTACCTTCAAAAATGATAAAAAATCACAAAAATAATTTTTTTATTATTTTATTATTTAAATAAAACTTATAAACCACTACATCCCTAAACATTTAAATCTCTAGGCTCATAAAACCCAAAACCCCCTAAATACTTAAACCATTAAACATATATAACCTAAATAATAAATAATAAATCTCATTTTTATTTGTATTCATTATAATTTTAAATATTCTTTTTAATTATTTTTTAGTTTATTTTTATAGAAATATTAATTACAAAATAAATAATGAGCGAGACATATATAATTTAAATAAAAAATTTTCTTTATGAAAAAAAATATAAGCTTATAAAAATAAACAAAATTTCAAAAATTTAAAATTTTATTTAGTAATAAAATTTACTTCGATTTTGAATTATTTTGGGTTCTACAAATATATTTTAATTAATATCTATTTATTAATAATAGTTTATTAATTTCTTTTTTGATCATCAAAATAATATATATTAATAATATTTTTTATATTGAATTTACATCAAATATAATTATTAATATTATTATAACTAAGTATTGTGTTCATATTTTATAACTATTAAAAAATTATTATATTTTTAAAGGTTATAACATTTGAAAAGCACGAAAATTCATAAAAATAAATTTTTTGTTATTTCTTTGATAAAATAAAACCTCTAAACACCTAAATGTGTAAACATATAAATCAATAAACTCATTAACCCCAAAACCACAATAAATTTAAACAATTAAATAGTTATACCCTAGATAATAAATCATAAATCACATTTTTATTAGTATTCATTATAATTGTAAATATACATTTTAATTATTTATTAGTTTATTTTAATAGAAATATAAATTAAAAAATAAATTATTAGTTAGACAAATATAATTTAAATAATTTATTTTTCATCAAAAAATATATAGGCTTATAAATTGATACAAAAATTTAAAAATTTAAAATTAATATTTCGTAAAATATTTCACTTTAATTTTGAATCATTTTAGGTTTTGAAAATATATTTTAAACAATATTTATCTTATTAATAATCGTTTATTAATCTTTTGTATGATCATTATTATAATATATATCAATATAATTGTTTATATTGAATTTATATGATATATAATTATTATGATTATTATTAGTTCATATTATATTCGCTTTTCAAAAAAAAATTATAAATTATTATATTTTCAACATTTATAAGATTCAAAAATGAGAAAAAATAACAAAAATAATTTTTTTTATTTTATTTTTTATATAAGACCTATAAACCACTAAATGACTAAATTCTAAAATGACTAAACTTCTAAACCCCGAAGCCCATAAATACTTAAAACATTAAATTAGTATAGTCCAAATAATAAATCATAAATCTAATTTTTATTAGTATTCATTATAATTTTAAATATTCATTTTAATTATTTATCAGTTTATTTTTATAAAAATATTATTTACAAAATAAATTATTAGTGCGACACATATAGTTTAAATAATTTATTTTTCATTAAAAAAATGCTGATAAAAAAAGGCAAATTTTTAAAAATAAATAATTATTATTTATTAAAATATCTTTTTTTGATTATGAATCATTTTAGATTTTACAATTATATTTTAATATATATCATTCTTATAAATACGAGTTTATTAATATATTTATTGATCATTATTATAATATGTATCAATAAAATTATTTATATTGAGTTTATATTATATATAATTATTAAGATTATTATAACTAAATATTATATTCACATTTAAAAAAAAATTAAAATTATTATATTTTCAAAGGTTATAACCTTCAAGAACTAAAAAAAATCAAAAAATTAAATTTTTTGTTTTTTCATTCTTTAAATAAAAACTATAAATCACTAAAGGTCTAAACAATTAAATCACTAAACTCCTAAACCATAAAACACCTTAATATTTTAGAACTATTAAAAAATTATTTTATTTTCAAAGGTCATAACCTTTGAAAATCATGAAAATTCATAAAAATAAATTTTTTGTTATTTCATTGATTAAATAAAACATATAAATCAATAAATAAAACCTAAATGTGTAAACATATAAATTAATAAACTTATTAACCCCAAAACCACAATAAACTTAACCCATAAAATAGGTATACCCTAAATAATAAATCATAAATCTCATTTTTATTAGTATTCATTAGAATTTTATATATACATTTTAATTATTTATTAGTTTATTTTTATAGAAATATAAAATAAAAAATTAATTAATAGTTAGACAAATATAATTTAAATAATTTATTTTTCATCAAAAAATATATACGCTTATAAATGGATACAAAAATTTAAAAATTTAAAATTAATATTTAGTAAAATATTTCACTTTGATTTTGAATCATTTTAGGTTTTGTAAATATATTTTAAACAATAACAATCTAATTAATAATTGTTTATTAATCTTTTGTATGATCTTTATTATAATATATATCAATATAATTATTTATATTGAATTTACATGATATATAATTATTAAGATTATCATAACTAAATATAGTATTCACATTTAAAAAAAATTTAAAAATTGGTATAGTTTCAAAGGTTATATTAAATTTTTTGTTATTTTATTTTTTAAATAAAATCTATAAACCACTAAATGCTAGGGGTGCTCATGGGACGGGACGGGATGGGGATTACAAATCTCCTGTCCCTTTCCATAGTTCGGAGATTTTTTTTTGAAGATTCAGACTCTTCTCATAGGTTGAAAATATCGGAATGGGATGGGATGGAGATCGGGGATTTTGGGTAGGAGAAAACCATTACGGGATGGAACGAAGTTCGGACATTTTTTTTTTCAATTTATTTTTTTCAAACCGGCCAAGTTAGTTTATGACGAAACCTTTTGTTGTACTATTTATAATTACTTAGTTACGTATCTTTCAAACTCAAATTGGGCCAATTTTGTTTTGTCAAATAGGCTGAATACCACAAACGAGTTCCATTACCTTGTCAAAAGCTTAGATGTGTAGAAAAGGATAGAAATGTTAAATAGAACGGGATTGAGTTGTGTGCTTAATTTGGTTCTTTATTTTTTCACAAGTTGGCTTTGTTAAGCCGAGTGAACGTTAACCATAATAGCAATACTACATTTTTTAAACAATTACCTAAAATATTAAGGGATAGCTAAAGATGACCACAAACATTGGTAGCATCAATTACTACTTAAGTAATTGCTAAAATTATGCAGCTTAATATAACAAAAAAAATACATCTAATAACAACCATGATAATAATCATTTCAAAGGTCCATCCCAGAACAGCAATGAAAATCCAAATCCAATTAGTTATCTCTTCTACAACTCCTCCCTTTTCTTCCTCCACTATAGAAGAAAAACCAGAGATGAAAATGTGTTAATCATGTAGACATAAATTCTAAGATGAAAGAGTAATAAAAAAACAAAATATTACCTTATAAAATTTAATACACCCATTCCAAATTTAGTTGGCCAACTATAGTTGGAAAAATATTTGGATCTTGAGACCCCTCTGAAAATTACAATTGAACCATTATTTTATTAAATTGAATGAATAAAATAAGTAAAAGTGAAATTAAAATTTACAAGATTTGTATACTAACCTGATTCAATATCATCAAGGTCTTGAACTAATTCTTCAATTTCAATAGGTTTGTTTGAGCTTCTCAACCAATCTTGTAGACATATGAGAACTTCAGCTGTAATAGGTGTTAAAGAACTCCTAAATTTATCTAAAGGTCTCCCCCTAGTGCTAAATGTAGATTAGTAGGCCACAGTAGATGCTTGGATAGCAAATACATCCCTTGCTACATTTGCCAAAGAAGGATACCAAACCTCATTTACCTTCTACCAGTTTAGAAGATCAAAATCAATTCTATTTTTTTCAAGTTTGTCCTCCAATTACCTATCCAACTCTTCCAAAGCTGCAACTTCTTGTTCTTTCTCCAATTCAACAAAAAAAATCATCAACATAAGTATCACTACCATCAAAGAAATCATCATTTTTCTTCGACACAATAGAAGAGAAATCATCTTCTTTTGATTCATCTTCATTTAAATCTTTATAATCATCAATCATCTCTTTTAAAGCATTTATAACATTTTCACCAAATTTTTAGCTGATTCCTCTTCATAATGCTAAGTGTATTTAACCTTGAGATATTTGAGATTATATCTAGGACCCAATACTACTGCAACAAAAAGCATGATATTTGTTGACTGGAGAGAACCCCAATATTTGTTGAATTTATGCCTCATTTATATACCCATTTCAGATAAAGGTGTCAATCGGGTCGTGCCTGCCTAGCCCGGCACGAGACATGGCATGGTTCGGCCATGCCTGGGCCAGCCCGGCGTGGGAAAATACTGTGCCCAGGCCTGTGTCGTCCCCGGGCAAGGCACAAGTCGTGCCATTCCGTGCCTGGCCTGTGCCGTGCCATGCCTGACCCAGCCCGGTTCGACCCATTGGATGGCACACTGACATAGTTTCGTCCCATACCGGGTTTCCCCCACGAGCCCGACCCCGCAATCGCCCCACACCCCTCCCGCAAAAAAGACCACGGGTCGGGTCTGATTGGACCCAACCCGCGGTCCCATTTCCACGAGGCCCAAACCGACCAAGATCATTCCCCAACGAAAAAAAAAATTAATAAAAAATAAAATTTTTAGCCGTTGGATCTCATCTCCAATGGCAAGGGGGCAGAATCCAACGGCTCTCATCATTTTGCCCCCTAAAAAATTCAAAAAAATTAAAATTTTGTTTTTTAAAAAAAATTATTATCTTTAATCTATAAATTCCACCCCCGTCTCTTTAACATTTATGTTTTTCATAAAAATAAATTCTCTCAAATCATTCTATTTCTCTCTCAAAAATCTTGCTTCTCTCTCTCGGGATTCGAGATTTCGGCATTCGGCTTTGATTTTCGGGAATCTCAACTTGAGTTTTGAACATTAGAGCTTGACTGTGGTGCACAGTGCACGTGATCGACCTCACTGCTTTTACCGGGTAATTTATTTTATGTTTTTTTAACTTTCTCTCTCTCTCTAGTTTCTCTCTCTAGGACCAAAATTAAAAAAATTAAAAATTAGTCTTTTAGTCTCTATTTAACTATTCTCAAAAACAAAATTCCTAAAAAATGACAAATACAGCTAAAACATATTTAAATTTAAAAAATAAAAAATATTACATAGAGGTCTGAGGCTACTGAAACTTTGGTTTTCCAGTCGTCTCAACCCAAACTTGTAAAAAATAAAAAACTAGGAGGAATTTAGTAGTTTGACTCATTTTAATATAATAAAACAAAAAATGTTAGTGAAAGGAACAAGAAATGGCATAGTGCAAATATTGTATGAGACTTTTAACATGTAAGAGTTCATTTAGGACTGGGCACCTTAAGAGTCATGCCGAATTATGCACCAAAAAACATGGACCATTATATCCTAGGCAAACCCAACTTGGCACTGCATTTTTTGAGATTGGATCGAGTTCAGTCTCAAAGTTTACTCCCTTCATATACTTCTGCGAGTTGGGTAGGGACGGCATGGCCAGACTTATCACATTGATGGGCCCTCCAATCAGATTTTCGGAAGATCCAAGGGTAGTGCGCATCATGCATACATATTTTCAGCCTGCTTATCGTAGGATTCCTAGGTCCACAACTAGGAATGACATACTAAAGATATATAAGTTAGAAAAACAAAAAATAATTAATGAATTTATGGCATATAGTGGAGTAGTGTCCGTGACATCCGATATCTGGACAAGTCACGATGAATCTTCTTATGTATGTCTCACCAGCCACTATGTAGATTCAAACTAGACAATCAATAAAAAAAATTTTAGGATTCTCTGAGATTCTTCATCATCATGATGGCACGGTCATTTTTGAGTGTATGATGAAAATCTTTAGGGAATATAAAATTCAAAATAAAATTTTTAGTGTCATCTGCGATAATGCATCTAATAATGGAGTAGCGATAAACATGTTTGTTAGGAATATTAGAGATGCACCATTAGGAGAGATCTTTCATGTCAGATGTATGTGTCACGTGATTAACCTGATTGTTCAAGCGGGTATGAAGGTGTGTTCCCCCGCGTTGGATAATATACGTAATGCACTAAAATATATTCGCACTCATCGCAGACAACAATAGTTTGGTAGTCTCTGTTTGTCTGTGAATCTTAAGAAGAAGAAATTCCAATCGGATATGAGACATCGTTGGAATTACACGTACCTGATGTTAGAATCATGTGTTGGATACGAACACGTGATATCCGACTACGTCAATAGTAGGAGTGACGAACTAATTATTGACGACAGTAACTGTGCTTCAGAAATTTCATTTATAAAATTCCTGAAGATTTTTTATGACACGACGAACATGTGTTCATTGGTTTATACGCCCACTACTTGCATTGCATTCCGGTGCATATGCAACATTAGTAGCATGTTTAGGAAGTATCGAGCTGACCCGACACTTAGCCATATGGTTGCAGAGATGGAAACCAAGTACTTGAAGTACTGGTCAACCTTTCCATCTCTTTATTGCCTCGCCACATGCATGGACCCTAGGGTTAAGGAGGAAGTGGTAGAAACCACCCTGACTTATATTTCCTCGTGCATGAACCTGGAAGAGCCACCTGAATGGTTCATTCACGAGAAGTTGACTGGCATGTTCACATACTACGATACTAGGTATGGTGGTGGTGGTAGTGAGACTGTTATTACGGACATTGATACAGTATTCGGAGATGACGATTTTTCCATTCAGCTAGCGAGGGGAAAACGTAGGGGTGGACCATCACATAGGAGCGAGCTATCTCGGTACTTAGATACCGATTACTGCTCAATCCTATCACATTCTGATACTAAGAATCTTAATTTATTACAGTGGTGGAAATCACATGAGTCCACCTTTCCCGTGCTATCTAGGATGACACGAAATCTACTGACTCCTCCGGTGTCGAGCGTAGAATCGGAGTCTGCTTTTTCTGTTATAGTGAACGTGATTTCGGATAGGAGATCGAGATTACATCCAGATATTGTTGAGGCCTTGGCTTGTTTGAAGGATTGGGAGGATTCGATGTTTAGCATCCATGATCGTGCTGGAGCTGGGACTAGGACAGGAACTGCAGTCGCATTCACTGTGATGGCGGATGAGTTGATTGCCGATGATGATGATCTATATGATACTGATCTTGATGTTGCGGCTGATGATGCTCATGATATGCCGATTGATGTTTGATAATGATCTACTGTTTTTTGATTTCAATGTTTTTTTTATTGATTGTACGCTTTGTTTGTACGTTGTGTTGAAACTATAATTTATTTGGTTTAGACATTCGGTTTCAAATGGCTGATTGGTCATTTTTCATTTGAGTTGCTTATGTTTTTTATTAATTTTTATTCTTATTAACAAAATGTATTGATTTATTTATTTTTTTTTAAATTTTTCATTTAAAAATTTATAACTTTATTATATAAATATAATAAATTTTAAACCAATTTTATATTACATTAAAAAAAATTTAAACTTTGTTAATTTAATAAATTTTAACATTTTTCATATTATAAATATATAATATTATACATTATCTAAAATTTTATATATATTTTAATAATTTATATAAATAAAATAAAATAAATTAGAAAAAAATTTCTGGCCCGTACTGCCGTGCAGGGCCCGTGCGGGCCGGCACGGCACGGCCTGACGTGCCTTTGGGTCGTGCCAGGCCCAAATTTTTTAAACCGTGCTGGGCCCAACTTTTTTAAACCGTGCCGGGATGGGCACATAACGGCACAATAACCGTGGCGTGCCTGGCCCGGCACGAAGACATGCGTGCTCAAAAAAATGGTGCAGCCCGGCCCGTTTGACACCTCTAATTTCAGACACCATTGTATCTCTACTATTTTCACAAAGATCAATTTTTTTCAAAATTCGAATAATCTCAGGAAAATAAACACTAGAGGTAGAATATTATGAGCAAGAAAATTTACAAGTTACCTCATAAAAAGTTTTCAAGAAACGAGCCAAAATTTTGGCGTCTGTTCTGTCTCTCTCAGTTGGAACGTTTGAACCAAACTCCTAAAACCTTTTGTCTTTGTCCTCCAACTTATCAAATTCTTTTTGATATTTTATATCAGTTTGTAGAATGAAATAAGTTGAATTCCATCTTGTAGGACAACCTAATTGCAATGAAGATCAAGATGTCAATTTTGCTTATTCAGCACATAACTTAAACATATGTAATCTTTTAGGACTGCTCCTCACATATTTCACCACACCTCTAATTTTTTGTATAGCACCCTCAACTACTGCAATGCCATCACTGACAATTAAGTTTAGGATATGAGCACAACATCTCATATGAAAATGCTCGCCTCTCAAAGGTACAACACTTTTCTTCACAAGCTTTTTTTTCAATTGTTCAACTACAACATTATTATTTGATGCATTGTCAATAGTAATACACATCAACTTTCTCAAACCCCATTCATTCATGCAAAACTCAATAGCATTTCTAATATTAACTCCAGAATGACTTTTAATTACACAAAAGTTCAAAAGCCTTTTATGCATATTCCATTGAGAATCAATGTAATGAATAGTTAACCATATATAAGACAAATTTTGAATGCTAGTCCAAGTGTCGGTAGTCAATGAAACTCTACAACAATGAGATGATATCCTATCAAATAATTTCTTCTTTTCCTTCACAAAGAAAGAAAAAAAATCCCTCAACACAGAATGCCTAGATGGAATTTTAAATTGAGGCACACTAACTTCACAAAACTCCTTAAACTCATCCCTCTCAAAAAACAAAATGGCAATTCATCTTTTATGATCATTTTCACCAAAGCCTCCCTAACTAGTTGTTGATCAAATTGCCAACAAGTTAATTTGTTATCCTTTGAACTAGTCCCTTTAGTGAAATTAAACAAAGATTGTGACTTGTCTTTACCTTTGTGAGCTTCTATTAATTCTTTTTTGTATGGAAATTTTTTACAAGTCTTTCTCAAGTATTTCTATAAACCCGAAGTACCTTGATCACTTTTTGCCAAGTATTCTTTCCTACACCATATAAAAGCTGCCCAACTAGTTTCATTTCCCTCTTGATCAACTAATATCTCATAAGTTTCTCAAACAGAAGACTTATACTTTTTATGAGCTTGAGGTTCAGATGTACCTTGATTTTCTTTTACAATTGGAATTGAAGAACCTACCGTAACAATAGAAGGGATCGTTAAAGGATGATGATTGGATTTACTAGTACTTTGATCATTTGAAATGTGATCATCTTCAATTTATTATATTTTTAGTTCACTGCTGGATTGTGCCATCTGCATTGCCATTAATTAATATGATATGTTAAGCATAAATACATATAAATATTTCAAACAAGCAAGCTCTACAAAACTGATTGTAACACTTCAGCCCAACCACAACACCACAACCAATACTCAACAAAACTGACTGAGACACATAATAATAATAATTAATCACTCAATTCTCATCATAAAAATAAACCAAAAGGCTGGTGGCATCTGAGACATGGTGGAGGCAAGCAGAAGTGTGACGGACAAGGGCTTGACCTAATAGGTTACAGAACGGGACAGGAAAAGTCAAAGTCAACAGATTGTCTCAGTCTCGATTCTTTCGGGACAAGACTTCGGGTCGGGTCGCTAATCTCCGAGTCCCGTGAGCAGCCCAACTTAATGCATATAAAGTTAAATCAGTAAACTCCTAAATCTCGTAATGCTTAAATACATAAACCATTAAACCGCTAAATACTACTTAATAATTAATAAATCTAATTTTTATTGTTATTTATTATATTTTTAAATATTCATTTTAATTATTTATTAGTGTATTTATTTAGAAATATTTATTACAAAATAAATTATGAGTGGTATGAATATAATTTAAATAATATATTATTTATCTAATAAAAATACACGCTAATAAAAGAAGTATGAATTTTATAAATAAAAATTATTATCAAGTAATATAAGTTACAATAATTTTGAATCAATTTTGGTTTTGTAAATATTTTTTAATTAATATCTATCTTAATATTAATAGTTTATAAATTTAATTTTTGATCATTATTATAATATCTATCAATAAAATTATTTATATTAAATTTATATGATATATAATTATTAATATTATAATAACAAAATATTGTATTAAAATTTCAAAAAATTTTAAATATTATTATATTTTCAAATGTTATAACCTATGAAAATGATAAAAATTATAGAAATTTTTTTTGTTATTTTATTTTTTTAAATAAAACCTATAAACCACTAAAAGCCTAAAAACATAAATCGCTAAACTCCTAACGACAAAACCTCTAAATACTTAAATCATTAAACTGGTATATATTAATAATAAATCATAAATCTCATTTTAATTTTTATTCAGTATAATTTTAAATTTTTATTATAATTATTTATCAGTTTATTTTTATAGAAATATTAATTATAAAATAAATTATTAGTGAGACAGATCTAATTTAAATTAAAAATAATATCCCTAAATAATAAATAATAAATCTAATATTTTTTCATTATTATTTTAAATATTCATTTTAATTAATTATTTGTTTATTTATATTTAAATATTAATTACAAAATAAATTGAGCTAAACAAAAATAATTTATATAAATTATTTTTCTCAAAAAATTATAGATAAACTTTTAAAAAGAAAAAAAATTTTCAAATCAAAAAATTATTATATAGTAATATATTTTGCATTTCTTCTGAATCATTTTAGGTTTTGTAATTATATTTTAATTGATATCTATCTTATTAATAATAGATTATTAATTTATTTTTTGATCATTATTAGAATATTTATCAATAAAATTGTTTATATTGAATTTATATGATATATAAATATAATGATTATTATAACTAAATATTGTATTCACATTTTAAAAAAAATTTAAAAATTATAATATTTTCAAAGATTAACCTTTGAAAATATCAAAAAATAATAAAAATAAATTTTTTGTTATTTTATTTTTTTAATAAAACCTATAAACCACTAAATGCATACACAGTTAAATCAGTAAACTCCTAAACCTCATAATGCCTAAATACATAAACCATTAAACCGCTATATACTACTTAATAATTGATAAATCTAATTTTTATTTCTATTTATTATAATTTTAAATATTCATTTTAATTATTTATTAGTTTATTTTTATAAAAATATTTATTACAAATTAAATTATGAGTGCCACATATATATTTTAATTAATTTATTTTTAATCAAAAAATATATATACTTATAAAAGAAGTAAAAATTTAAAAATTAAAAATTGTTTTCCAGCAATATATTTTAGTTTAATTTTGAATCAATTTGAGTTTTGTAAATATTTTTTAATTAATATCAATCTTTTTATTAATAGTTTATTAATTTAAAATCTGATCATTATTATATTATCTATCAATAAAATTGTTTATATTGAATTTATATGATATATAATGATTAATATTATTATAACTAAATATTGTATTTACATTTCAAAAAATTTTAAATATTATTATATTTTCAAAGGTTATAACATATGATAATGAAAAAAATTACAATTCTTTTTTGTTATTTTATAGTTTAAATAAAACCTAGATGCCACTAAATGCCTAAAAACATTAATTTCTAAACTCCTAAATTACAAAACATCTAAATACTTAAACCATTAAACATGTGTACATTAATAAAAAATCATAAATCTCAATTTATTTTTTATTAAGTATAAATTTAAATTTTTATTTTGATTATTTATAAGTTTATTTTTATATAAATATTAATTACAAAATAATTTATTTGTGAGATAGATCTATTTTTAATAATTTATTCTTAATCAAAAAATATATATATCCTTATAAAAAGAGGCAAAATTTTAAAAAGAAAAAAATTTATTATTTAGTAATATATTTTATTTTTATTTTGAATCATTTTATATTTTGCAATTATATTTTAATTTATATCATTCTTATTAATAAAAGTTTATTAATTTTTTATTCATCAGTATTATAATATCTATTAATAAAATTATTATATTGAGTTTACATTATATATAATTATTAAGATTATTATTATATTATATATCAATAAAATTGTTTATATTGAATTTATATGATATATAATTATTAATATTAAAATAACTAAATATTGTATTCACATTTCAAAAAATTTCAAATATTATTATATTTTGAAAGGTTATAACCTATGAAAATTAGAAAAACTTAGAAATTTTTTTTATTATTTTATTGTTTATATAAAACCTATAAACCACTAAATGCCTAAAAACATAATTTGCTAAACTCCTAAATGACAAAACCTCTAAATACTTAAACTATTAAACAGGTGTACATTAATAAAAAATAATAAATCTCAATTTAATTTTTATTAAGTATAATTTTTAATTTTTATTTTAATTAATTATTTATTTATTTTTATAGATATATTAATTAAAAATAAATTATTAGTAAAAAAATCTAATTTAAATAATTAATTTTTCATCAAAAAAAAATATATATCCTTATAAAAAGAGGCAGAATTTTAAAAACAAAGATTTATTTTTTAGTAATATATTTTATTTTTATTTTGAATCATTTTAGAATTTGCAATTATATTTTAATTTATATGATTATTATTAAAAATAGTTTTTAACTTTTTATTGATAATTATTATAATATCTATTAATAAAAATATTTATATTGAGTTTACATTATATATAATTATTAATATTATTATAACTAAATATTATATTTACTTTTAATAAAATTAAAAATTTTTATATTTTCAAATGTTATAACATTTAAAAATTAAAAAAAATCAAAAATTTAAATTTTTTATTTTTTCATTCTTTAAATAAAAACTCTTAATCACTAAAGGCCTAAACACTTAAATCACTAAACCATAAAACACCTTAATACTTAAACCATTAAACTAGTATATCCAGAATAATAAATAATAAATCTCTATTTTATTTGTATTCATGATAGTTTTAAATATTCATTTTAATTATTTATTAGTTTATTTTTATAGAATTTTAAATTAAAAATAAATTATGAGGAAGACAAATATAACTTAAAGAATTTACTTTTAATAAAAAAAATATAAACTTATAAAAAAAAGCAAAACATCAAAAAAATTATTCTTTAATAATATATTTTATTTTGATTTTGAATAAATTTATGTTTTGCAAATATATTTTAAATAATCTCTTTTTTTTAATAATAGTTTATTAATTTATTTTTTGATCATTAATATAATATCTATCAATATAATTATTTATATATAATTTGCATGATATATAATTATTAAGATTATCATAACTAAATATAGTATTCACATATATAAAAAATTTAAAAATTGTCATATTTTCAAAGGTTATAACCTTCAAAAAAGATAAAAAATAAAGAAAATAAATTTTTTGTTATATAATTATTTAAATAAAATTTATAACCCATTAAATGCCTAAATACATAAATGTCTAAACTCCTAAACTCGAAGCCCCTAAATACTTAAACTTTTAAACTCGTAAACCTTAAATATAATTTAAATAATTTATATAAATATTAATTACAAAATAAATTATGAGTAATACAAATAAAATTTAAATAATATATTTTTCATTAAAAAAATATATAACCTTATAAAATGATGCAAAAACTAAAAAAAAATTATTATTTAGTAATAAATTTTACTTTTATTTTGAATCATTTTAGGGTTTTTAATTATATTTTAATTTCTATCTATCATATAATAATAGTTTATTAATTTATTTTTTGATAATTGATATAATAACTATCAATAAAATTGTTTATATTTAGTTGATATTATATATAGTTATAATAATTATTATTACTAAATATTGTATAAACATTTTTAAAAAATTTTAAAATTATTTATTTTCAAATGTTATAACCTTTAAAAATTTGAAAAAATATCAAAAATAAATTTTTTGTTATTTCATTATTTAAATAAAACCTATAAACCACTAAATGCCTCAAAACATAAATTGCTAAACTCCTAGATGATAAAACCGTTAAATACTTAAATCATTAAATTGGTATACATTAATAATGAATCATAAATCTCATTTAATTTTTATTAAGTATAATTTTAAATTTTTATTTTAATTATTTATCAGTTTATTTTTATAGAAATATTAATTACAAAAAAAATTATTATTGAGACAGATATAATTTAAATTAAACCGGTATACTCTAAATAATAAATAATAAAACTCATTTTTTTTCATTATAATTTTAAATATTTATTTTAATTATTTATTTGTTTATTTTTATATAAATATTAATTACAAAATAAAGAATAAGTTATTCAAATATAATTTATATAAATTATTTTTCAACAAAAAAATATAGATAAACTAATTAAAGAATAAAAAAACTAAAAACAAAAAATTATTATATAGTAATATATTTTGCTTTGTTTCTGAATCATTTTAGGTTTTGTAATTATATTTTAATTGATATCTAACTTATTAATAATAGATAATTAAATTATTTTTTTATCATTATTATAATATTTATCAATAAAAATGTTTATATTTAATTTATATGATATATATATTTAATAATTATTATAACTAAATATTATATTCACTTTTGAAAAAAATTTTAAAATTATTATATTTTCAAAGATTATAACCTTTTAACATGTGAAAAATAAAAAAAAATATTTTTTTGTTATTTTATTGTTTAAATAAAACCTAGAAACTACTAAATGCCTAAACACTTAAGTAATATCAATTTTATTCATAATAGATTTTAAATTTAATTTTAGATAATTATTAGAATATCTATCAATAAAATTATTTATATTGAATTTATATGATATATAATTATAATGATTATTATAAATAAATATTTATTCACTTTTTGAAAAAAATTTTAAAATTATTATATTATCAAGGGTTATAACGCTTGAAAATATCAAAAAATAATAAAAATAATTTTTTTATTTTATTTATTAAATAAAAACTATAAACCACTAAATACATGCATAGTTTAATCAGTAAACTTCTAAACCCCATAATGCCTAAATACATAAACTGTTAAACTTCTATATACTACTTAATAATTATTAAATCTAATTTTTATTTCTTTTTATTAAAATTTTAAATATTCATTTTAATTATTTATTAGTTTATTTTTATAGAAATATTTATTACAAAATAAAGTATGAGTGCAACAAACATAATTTAATTAATTTATTTTTAATAAAAAAATATATTCTTATAAAAGAAATAAAAATTTAAAAATTTAAAATTATTATCCAGTAATATATTTTACTTTAATTTTGAATCAATTTGGGTTTTGTAAATATTTTTTAATTAATATCTATCATTTTATTAATAGTTTATTAATTTAATTTTTGATCATTATTATATTATCTATCAATAAAATTGTTTATATTGATTTTATATGATATAGAATTATTAAAATTATTATAACTAAATATTGTATTCAAGTTTGAAAAAATTTTAAATATTTTTAAATTTTCAAAAGTTATAACATTTGAAAATGACAAAAATTTACAATTTTTTTTCTTACTTTATTGTTTAAATAAAACATATAAATCACTAAATACCTAAAAATATTAATTGCTAATCTTCTAAACGACAAAATGTCAAAATACTTAAACAATTAAAATGGTATACATTAATAATAAATAATAAATCTCATTTTAATTTTTATTCAGTATAATTTTAAATTTTTATTTTAATTTTTTATCAGTTTATTTTTATAGAAATATTAATTACAAAATAAATTATTAGTGAGACAGATATAACTTAAATTAAAACGGTATACCCTAAAAAATAAATAAATAATCTCATTTTTTTCATAATAATTTTAAATATTCATTTTAATTATTAATTTTTTATTTTTAAATAAATATTAATTAAAAAATAAATTATGAGTTAGACAAATATAATTTATGTACCTTATTTTTGATCAAAAAAAATTAGATAAACTTTTTAAATTAAAAAAAAATTCAAAACAAAAAATTTTTATATAGTCATATATTTTGCTTTGCTTATGAATCATTTATTGTTTTGTAATTATATTTTATATTGATATCTATCTTATTAATAATAGATTATTAATTTATTTTTTGATCATTATTAGAATATTTATCACTAAAATTGTTTATGCTGAATTTATATGTTATATAAATATAATGATTATTATAACTAAATTTTGAATTCACTTTTGAAAAAAATTTAAAAATTATTAAATTTTCAAAGGTTATAACCTTTGAAAATATCAACAAATAATAAAAATAAATGTTTTGTTATTTTATTTTTTAAATAAAACCTATAAACCACTAAATTCATAAACAATTAAATCAGTAAATACATAAACCATTAAATTGCTATATAATACATAAAAATTAATAAATCTAATTTTAATTTCTATTTATTATAGTTTTAAATATTCATTTTAATTATTTATTAGTTTATTTTTATGTAAATATTTATTAAAAATTAAATTCTGAGTGTGACAAATATAATTTTAAATAATTTATTTTTAATCAAAAAATATATATACGCTTATAAAAGAAGTAAAAATTAAAAAAAAAAGATTATTATCTAGTAATCTATTTTACTTTAATTTTAATCAATTTGGGTTATGTAAATAATTTTTAATTAATATCTATCTTATTATTAATAGTTTATTAATTTAATTTTTGATCACTATTATAATATATATCAATAAAATTATTTCTATTGAATTTATATCATATATAATTATTAATATTATTATAACTAAATATTATATTTACATTTCAAAAAATTTCAAATATTATTATATTTTCAAAGGTTATAACCTAAGAAAATGAGAAAAAATTACAAATTTTTTTTTGTTATTTTATTGATTAAATAAAACAAATAAACCACTAAATGCCTAAAATCCTAAATCGCTAAACTCCTAAAAGACAAAAGCTCTAAATACTTAAACCATTAAAATGGTATACATTAATAATAAATCATAAATATCATTTTAATTTTTATTCCGTATAATTTTAAATTTTTATTTTAATTAATTTTCAGTTTAATTTTATAGAAATATTAATTACATAATAAATTATTAGTAAGACAGATCCAATTTAAATTAGACCGGTATACCCTAAATAATAAATAATAAATCTCATTATTTTTAATTATAATTTTAAATATTTATTTTAAATATTTATTTGTTTATTTTTATATAAATATTAATTACAAAATAATTTGAGTTACACAAAAATAATTTATGTAAATTATTTTTCATCAAAAAATTATAGATAATCTTTTTAAATGAAAAAAAAATTTCAAAATAAAAAATTATTATATAGTAATATATTTTGCGTTGCTTCTAAATCATTTTAGGTTTTGTAATTGTATTTTAATTGATATCTATCTTATTAATAATAGATTATTAAGTTATTTTTTAATCATATTTAGAATATTTATCAATAAAAATGTTTATATTTAATTTATATGATATATAAATATAATGATTATTATAACTAAATATTGTATTCACTTTTGAAAAAAATTTTAAAATTTTTATATTTTAAAAGGTTATAACCTTTGAAAATGTGAAAAAATAAAAAAAAAAATTTTCTTTGTTATTCTATTATTTAAATAAAACCAATACACCACTAAATGCCTAAGCATTTAAATCACCAAACTACAAAATCCTGATACCTCTATATAGATAATCCTTGAAATCGGTATACCCTATATAATAATTAATAAATTTAATTTTTATTTGTTTTCATTATAATTAAAAAAAATTCATTTTGATTGTTTAGTTTTTTATATTTATATATGTATTAAGTATAGAATAAATTATAGGTTAAAAATATAATTTATAAAATTTTTTTTCATCAAAAAATTCATAAGCTTATAAAAAAAATAAAAATTTTAAAATAAATAAGTATTATTTAATAATATATTTTGCTTTGATTTTGAATCATTTTAGGTTTGGATATTATATTTTAAATAATAGCAATCTTATTAATAATAAATTTTTAATTTATTTTTTGATAATTATTTGAATATCTATCAATAAAATTGTTTATATTGAATTTATATGATATATAATTATTATGATTATTATAAATATATTTTGTATTCACTTTTGAAAAAAATTTAACAATTATTATATTTTCAAAGGTTATAATCTTAAAAAATTAAAAAAAAATATTAAAAATAAATTTTTAGTTATTTTATTTTTTATATAAAACCTATAGGCCATTAAATGCTTACTTACTTAAATTAGTAAGCTCATAAACCGCGAAACCCCTAAATACATAAACATTTTAACATCTATATACTACTTAATAAATAATAAATCTTATTTTATTTCTATTTATAATAATTTTAAATATTCATTTTAATTATTTATAGTTTAATTATTTAGAAAAATTAATTACAAAATAAATTTCGAGTAAGACAAATATTATTTAAAAAATTTATTTTTAATCAAAAAAAAATATAAGCTTATAAAAAGAAGGACAAATTTAAAAATTAAATATTATTATTTAGTAATATATTTTGATTTGATTTTGAATCATTTTGTGTTATGTAAATATACTTTAATTAATATTTATATTATTAAAAATAGTTTTTTAATTTAATTTTTCATCATTATTAAAATATAAATCATTAAAATTATTTATATTGAATTTATTTGATATATAATTAGTAAGATTAATAGAATTATACATAGTATTCACATTTCAAAAAATTTTATATATTATCTTATTTTCAAAGTTTATAAACTTTGAAAATCAGAAAAAATCTAAAAAATTTTTTGTTTATTTTTATTATATAAATAAAACCTATAAACCACTAAATACCTAAAAACATAAATTGATAAACTCATAAACGACAAAACTCCTAAATAATCAAACCATTAAACCTGTATACCACATATAATAAATCATAAATCTCATTTAATTTGTATTCATTATAATTTTAAATATTAATTTTAATAATTTATTAGTTTATTTTTTATAGAAATATTAATTATAATAAAAATAATGAGCGAGACAACTATAATTTTAATAATTTTTTTGTAGTCAAAAAAAATATAAGCATATAAAAAGAATTAAAAATTTAAAAACAAAAAATTATTATTTAGTAATATATTTTACTTTGCTTTTGAATCATTATATATAGGTTTTACAATTATATTTTAATTCCTATCAATCTTATTAAGAATATTTTATTATTTATTATTTGATCAATTTTATAATATCTTACAATAAAATTACTTATTTTGAATTTAAATGTCTTATAATTATTAAGATTAATATAACTAAATATTATACTTACATTTTAAAAAAATTTAAAAATTATTATATTTTTATAGGTTATAACCTTCAAAAATGATAAAAAATCACAAAAATAATTTGTTTTTATTTTATTATTTAAATAAAACTTATAAGCCACTAAATGCATAAACATTTAAATCTCTAGACTACTAAACCCCAAAACCCCCTAAATACTTAAACTATTAACCCTATATAACCTAAATAATAAATAATAAATCTCATTTTTATTTGTATTCATTATAATTTTAAATATTCATTTTAATTATTTTTTAGTTTATTTTTATAGAAATATTAATTACAAAATAAATAATGAGTGAGACATATAATTTAAATAAATTATTTTTTATGAAAAAAAATATAAGCTTATAAAAATAACAAAATTTCAAAAATTTAATATTTTATTTAGTAATATAATTTACTTTGATTTTGAATTATATTGGGTTCTGCAAATATAATTTAATTAATATCTATCTTATTAATAAAAGTTTATTATTTTATTTTTTGATCATCAAAATAATATATATTAATTAAATTTTTAATATTGAATTTACCTCAAATATAATTATTATGATTATTATAACTAAGTATTGTATTCATATTTTAGAACTATTAAAAAATTATTATATTTTCAAAGGTTATAACCTTTGAAAAGCACGAAAATTCATAAAAATAATTTTTTTGTTATTTCATTGATTAAATAAAACCTATAAACATCTAAATGTGTAAATATATAAATCAATAAACTCATTAACCCCAAAACCACCATAAACTTAAACCATTAAATATGTATACCCTAAATAATAAATAATAAATCTCATTTTTATTAGTATTCATTATAATTTTATATTTACATTTTAATTATTTATTAGTTATTTTTATAGAAATATAAATTAAACAATAAATTAATAGTTAAACAAATATAATTTAAATAATTTATTTTTCATCAAAAAATATATAAGCTTATAAATGGATACAAAAATTTAAAAAATTAAAATTAATATTTAGTAAAATATATCACTTTGATTTTTTATCATTTTAGGTTTTGTAAATATATTTTAAACAATATTTATCTTCTTAATAATTGTTTATTAATCTTTTGTATGATCATTATTATAATATATATCAATATAATTGTTATATTGAATTTACATGATATATAATTATTAAGATTATCATAACTAAATATAGTATTCACATTTAAAAAAAATTTAAAAATTGTTATAGTTTCAAAGGTTATATCCTTCAAAAATGAGAACAAATAACAAAGAAATTTTTTAGTTATTTTATTTTTTAAATAAAACCTTTAAACTACTAAATGCCTAAATACTTAAATCACTAAATTCGTAAATCCCAAAACTCCTAAATATATAATCTTTTAAACCTGTATATTTTATCTTATTAATAATAGTTTTATTTAATATCTATCTTATTGATATATTTTACTTTGATTTTGAATCATTTTAGGTTTTGCAAATAAATTTTATTTAATATCTATCTTATTAATAATAGTTTATTAATTTATCTTATTATCGTCATCATAATATCTATAAAAAAAATTATTTATATTGAATATTCATAATATATAATTATTTAGATTATTATAACAAAATAATATTTTCATATTTTAAAAAAATTTAAAATTTATTAAGTTTTCAAAGGTTATAACCTTTGAAAATAAGAAAAAATAAAAAAATAAATTTTTTGTTATTAGATTTTTAAAATAAAATCTATAAACCAGAAAATACTTAAACTTAATGACTAAACTCCTAAACCCCGAAGCCCATAAATACATAAGCCTTTAAATTAGTATACTCTAAATAATAAATAATAAATCTCTTTTTTATTAGTATTCATTATAATTTTAAATATTCATTTTATTTATTTATTAGTTTATTTTTATTGAAATATTAATTACAAAATAAATTATTAGTGAGACCGATATAATATAAATAATTTATTTTTCATCAAAAAAATATAAGATCATAAAAAGAGGCAAAATTTTTAAAACAAAATATTATTATGTTGTAATTTATTTTAATTTAATTTTGAATAAAATAGATTTTGCAATTATTTTTTAATTTATATCATTCTAATTGATAATAGTTTATTAATTTATTTATTGATCATTATTATAATATCTATCAATAAAATTATTTATATTGATTTTACATTATATATAATTATCAAGATTATCATAACTAAATATTATGTTCACATTTTTTAAAAAAAGTAAAAATTATTATATTTTCAAATGTTATAACCTTCAAAAATTAGATAAAATCACTTAAGGCATAAACACTCAAATGACTAAACCCCTAAAAACCTAAATACTTAAACCATTAAACATGTATATCCTGAATAATAAATAATAAATCTCAATTTTATTTGAATTCATTATAATTTTAAATATTTATTTTAATTATTTATTAGTTTATTTTTATAGAAAATAAATTACAAAATAATTTATGAAGTGGACAATTATAATTTAAATAATTTATTTTCAATAACAAAAATATAAACTTATAAAAAAGCAAAATTTTTAAAAAAATTATTATTTAGTAATATATACTTTTATTTTGAATAAATTTAGATTTTGCAAATATGTTTTAAATAATATCTATCTTATTAATAATAATTTTTAATTTATTTATTGATCATTATTATAATATCTAGCAATGTGATTATTTATATTGAATTTAAATGACTTCTATTTATTAAGATTATTATAACTAAATATTATATTTACATTTAAAAAAATTTTTAAAATTTTTATATTTTCAAAGGTTAAGATTCAAAAATTAGAAAAAATATAAAAATAAATTTTTTGTTATATCATTGTTTAAATAAAACTTATAGACCACTAAATGCCTAAGAACTTAATTCTATAAACTCCAAAACACAAAAGCCCATAAATACTTAAAACTTTAAACTCGTAAACCTTAAATATAATTTAAATAATTTATTTTTCATAAAAAAAATATAAGCTTATAAAAATAAGCAAAAACAAAAAAAAACAAAAATTATTATTTGGTAATAAATTTTACTTTGATTTTTAATAATTTTAGGTTTTGCAATTATATTTTAATTTATATCTATCATATTAATAATAGAATATTAATTTATTTTTTGATAATTGATATCATATCTATCAATAAAATTATTTATATTTAGTTTATATTATATATAATTATAATGATTCTTATTACTAAATATTGTATTCACATTTTTAAAAAAAATTAAAATTATCATATCTTCAAACTAACCTTTGAAAATGTGAAAAAATATCAAAAATATTTTTTTTTGTTATTTCATTGTTTAAATAAAACCTATAAATCACTAAATGCCTAAAAACATAAATCACTAAAGTTATAAACGCAAAAACCTCTAATTACTTAAAATATTAAACTGGTATACATTAATAATAATTCATAAATCTCATTTTAATTTGTATTCAATATAATTTTAAATTTTTATTTTAATTATTTATTAGTTTATTTTTATAGAAATATTAATTAAAAAATAAATTATTAGTGAGATTGATCTAATTTAAATTAGACTGGTATACCCAAAATAATAATGAATAAATCTCAATATATTTTTTTTCATTATAATTTTAAAATATTCATTTTTATTATTTATTTATTTATTTTTATATAAATATTAATTAAAAAAAAAATTATGAGTAAGACAAATATAATTTATATAAATTAATTTTCATGAAAAAAATATTAATAAACTTTTTAAAAGAAAAAAAAAATTCAAAACAACAAATTATTATATAGTAATATATTTTGATTCCTTCTGAATCATTTTATGATTTTGTATTATATTTTAATTGATATCTATCTTATTAATAATAGGTTATTAATTTATTTTTTGATCATTATTAGAATATTTATCAATAAAATTGGTTATATTGAATTTATATGATATATAAATATAATGATTATTATAACTATATGTTGAATTCACTTTTGAAAAAAATTTAAAAATTATTATATTTTCAAAGGTTATAACATTTGAAAATATCAAAAAATAATAAAAATAAATATTTTGTTATTATAATTTTTAAATAAAACCTATAAACCACTAAATGCATACATAGTTAAATCAGTAAACTTCTAAGGTCCGTAATGCCTAAATACATAAACCATTAAACCACTATATGCTACTTAATAATTAAGAAATCTAATTTATATTTCAATTTATTAAATATTCATTTTAATTATTTATAGTTTTTTTTATATTAATATTTATTACAAAATACATTATTAGTGTGACAAATATAATTTAAATAATTTATTTTTAATCAAAAAAAATATACGCTTATAAAAGAAGTAAAAATATAAAAATTAATAATTATTATCCAGTATTACTTTTTTACTTTAATTTTGAATCAATTTGGGTTATGTAAATATTTTTTAATTAATATTAATTTATTATTAATAGTTCATTAATTTAATTTTTGATCATTATTATAATATCTATCAATAAAATTATTTATATTGAATTTATATGATATATAATTATTAAAATTATTATAACTAAATATTGTATTCACATTTCAAAAAATTTTTTTATATTATTATATTTTCAAAGGTTATAACCTATGAAAATTAATAAATATTATTATATATCATATATTATTATATGATATTATAAATATTATAAATATTATTATATTTTAAATATTATTATAACTAAATATTATTATATTATTATAACCTATGAAAATTACAAAAAATTACCAAATTATTTTTGGTTATTTTATTGTTTAAATAAAACCTATAAACCACTAAATCCCTAAAAACATAAATCGCTAAAATCCTAAATGAAAAAACTTTTAAATACATAAACTATTAAATTGGTATACAATAATAATAAATTATAAATCTCATTTTAATATTTATTAAGTATAATTTTAAATTTGTATTTTAATTATTTATCAGTTTATTTTTATAGATATATTAATTACAAAATAAATTATTAGTTAGAAAGATCTATTTTAAATAATTTATTTTTCATCAAAAAAAATATATATGCTTATAAAAAGAATCAAAATTTTTAAAACAAAAATTTATTAATTTGTAATATATATTATTTTGATTTTGAATCATTTTAGTTTTTGCAATTATATTTTAATTTATATCATTCTTATTAATAATAGTTTATTAATTTTTTATTGATAATTATTATAATATCTATTAATAAAATTATTTATATTGAGTTTACATTATATATAATTATTAAGAATATTATAACTAAATATTATATTAACATTTAAAAAAAATTAAAAATTATTAGATTTTCAAAGGATATAACCTTCAAAAATTAAAAAAATTCAAAACATTTTTTTATTTTTTCATTCTTTAAATAAAAACTATAAATCAATAAAGTCCTGAACACTCAAATCACAAAACCCCAAAACACCTTAATACTTAAGCCAATAAACTAGTATATCCTGATTAATAAATAATAAATCTCAATTTTATTTGTATTCATTATAATTTTAAATATTCATTTTAATTATTTATTAGTTTATTTTTAAAGAATTATAAATTAAAAATAAATTAATTGGAAGACAAATATAATTTAAATAATTTACTTTTAATAACAAAAAATATAAACTTATAAAAAGAAGCAAAACATCAAAAAAATTATTATTTAGTATTATATTTTACTTTGATTTTGAATAAATTTACGTTTTGTAAATATATTTTAAATAATATCTATCTTATTAATAATAGCTTATTAATTTATTTTTTGATCATTAATATAAAAATCTATAAATATAATTGTTTATATTGAATTAACATGATATATAATTATTAAGATTATCATAACTGAATATAGTATTCACATATAAAAAAAATTTAAAAATTGTTATACTTTCAAAGCTTATAACCTTCAAAAATGAGAAAAAATAACAAAAATAAATCTTTTGTTATATTATTGTTTAAATAAAACTTATAAACCAATAAATGCCTAAATACATAAATCTCTAAACTCCTAAACCCCAAAGCCCCTAAATACCTAAACTTTTAAACTCGTAAACCTTAAATATAATTTAACTAATTTATAGAAATATTAATTACAAAATAAATTATGAGTGACAACTATAATTTAAATAATATATTTTTAATAGAAAAAAATTAAGCTGATAAAATGATGCAAAAAACTAAAAAAAAATGTATTATTTAGTAATAAATTTTACTTTGATTTTGAATCATTTAGGTTTTTTAATTATATTTTAATTTATATCTATCATATTAATAAAACTTTATTAATACTAAATATTGTATTCATATTTTTATCAATAAAATTATTTATATTTATTTTCAATTATATATAGTTATAATAATTATTATTACTAAATATTGTATTCATATTTTTTAAAAAGTTTAAAATTATTATATTTTCAAATGTTATGACATTTTAAAATTTGAAAAAATATCAAAAATAAATTTTTTGTTATTTCATTGTTTGAATAAAAGCTATAGACCATTAAATGCCTAAATACTTAAATCAATAACTTCTAAATCTCGAAAACCCGAAATAGATAAATTTTTAAGCATGTATATCCTAAATAATAAATAATATATCTCATTTTTAATTTTTTCATTATAATTTTAAATATTCATTTTAATTATTTATTTGTTTATTTTTTTATAAATATTAAATACAAAATAAATTATAAGTTATAAAAATATAATTTAAATAAATTATTTTTCAACAAAAAAATATAGATAAACTTATTAAAAGAAGAAAAAAAATTAAAACAAAAAATTATTATATAGTAATATTTTTTGCTTTGTTTTCGAATCATTTTAGGTTTTGTAATTATATTTTAATTGAAATCTAACTTATTAATTATAGATTATTAATTTATTTTTTGATCATTATTAGAATATTTATCAATAAAAATATTTATATTTAATTTATATGATATATAAATTTAATATTTATTATAACTAAATATTGTATTCAATTTTGAAAAAAATTTTAATATTATTATATTTTCAAAGATTATAACCTTAGAACAGGTGAAAAAACAAAAAAAAATATTTTTTTTATTATTTCATTGTTTAAATAAACCCTATAAATTACTAAATGCCTAAATACTTAAATCACTAAACTATAAAATCCAGATACCCCTCTATAGATAATCGTTTAAATGGGTATCCCCTAAATAATAATTAATAAAACTCATTTTTATTTGTTTTCATTTTAATTTAAAAAATTTATTATGATTGTTTAGTATTATTTATATATATATATATATATATATATTAATTATAAAATAAATTATGAGTTAAAAATATAATTTATAAAAATTATTTTTCATCAAAAAATAGATAAGCTTATAAAAAGAATAAAAATTTAAAAACAAATAATTATTATTAAGTAATATATTTTGCTTTGCTTTTGAATCAATTTAGGTTTTGATACTATATTTTAAGTAATATCAATCTTATTCATAATAGATTTTTAATTTATTTTTTGATAATAATTAGAATATCTATCAATAAAATTGTTTATATTGAATTTATATGATATATAATTATAATGATTTTTATCAATAAATATTTATTCACTTTTGAAAAAAATTTAAAAATTATTATATTTTCAAAGTTTATAATCTTTGAAAATATCAAAAAATAATTAAAATATTTTTTTTTTCTTAAATAAAACCTATAAACCACTAAATGCATACACAGTTAAATCAGTAAACTCCTAAACCCTATAATGCCTAAATACCAAAACCATTAAACTGCTATATACTACTTAATTATTAATAAATCTAATTATAATTTATATTTATTATAATTTTAAATATTCATTTTAATTATTTATTAGTGTATTTTTATTGAAATATTTATTACAAAATAAAGTATGAGTGTGACAAATATAATTTAATTAATATATTTTTAATAAAAAAAATATACTGTTCTAAAAGAAGTAAAAATTTAAAAATTAATAATTATTATCCAGTAATATATTTTACTATAATTTGAATATATTTGGGTTTTGTAAATATTTTCTAATTAATATCTATCTTTATATTAATAGTTTATTAATTTAATTTTTGATCAATATTATATTGTCTATCAATAAAATTATTTATATTGAATTTATATGATATATAATATTATTAATATTATTATAACTAAATATTGTATTCACATTTTAAAAAAATTGTAAATATTATTATATTTTCAAAGGTTATAACCTATGAAAATGATAACAAATTATAGAAATTTTTTTTGTTATTTTATTTTTTTATATAAAACTTATAAACCACTAAAAGCCTAAAAACATAAATCGCTAAACTACTAACAACAAAACCTCTAAATACTTAAACTATTAAATTGGTATACATTAATAATAAATCTTAAATCTCATTTTAATTTTTATTCAGTATAATTTTAAATTTATATTTTAATTATTTATCAGTTTATTTTTATAGAAATATTAATTAGAAAATAAATTATTAGTGAGACAGATCTAATTTAAATTAAACCTGTATCCCTAAATAATAAATAATAAATAATAAATAATAAATCTCATTTTTTTTATTATAATTTTAAATATTCATTTTAATTATTTATTTATTTATTTATATATAAATATTAATTACAAAATAAATTATGAGTTAGACAAATATAATTTATATAAATTATTTTTCATCAAAATAATATAGATATACTTATTAAAAGAAAAAAAAATTAAAAAGCAAAAAATTATTATATAGTAATATATTTTTCTTTGCTACGGAATCATTTTAAGTTTTATAATTATATTTTAATTAATATCTATCATATTATTAATGGATTTTTAAATTATTTTTTGATTATTATTAGAATATTTAACAATAAAATTGTTTATATTGAATTTATATAATATATAAATATAATGATTAGTATAACTAAATATTGTATTCACATTTGAAAAAAATTTAAAAATTATTATATTTTCAAAGGTTAAAACCTTTGATAATATCAAAAAATAATAAAAATCAATTTTTTATTATTTTATTTTTTAAATAAAACCCATAAACTACTAAATGCTAGGGGTGCTCATGGGATGGGACAGGATGGGGATTACATCTCCAGTCACTTTCCATAGTTCGTAGATTTTTTTTTGAAGATCCAGACCCGTTCCATAGGTTAAAAATATCAGGATGGGATGGGACGGAGATCAGGGATTTTGGGTAGGAGAAAATGGATCCAGGAAGGAACAGAGTTAGGACATTTTTTTCAATTTATTCTCTTCAAACCGGCCAAGTTAGTTAATGTCGAAACCTTTTGTTTTACCATTTATCATTCCTTAGTTATGTATCTTTCAAACTCAAATTGGGCTAATTTTGTTTTGTCAAATAGGCTGAATACCACAAACGAGTTCCATTTCCTTGTCAAAAGCTTTGATGTGCAGAAAAGGATATAAATGTTAAATAGAATGGGACCGAGTTGTGTGCTTAATTTGGTTCTTTGTTTTTTCACAAGTTGGCTTTATTAAGCCGAGTGAACGTTAACCATAATAGCAATATTACATTTTTTAAACAATTACTTAAAATATTAAGGAATAACTAAAGATTACCACAAACATTGGCAGCAGCAATTACTAGTTAAGTAATTGCTAAAATTAGGCAGCTTAATATAACAAAAAAATACAACTAATAACAACCATGATAATAATAATTTCAAAGGTCCGTCTCGGAACTGCAACGAAAATCCAAACCCAATTAATTATCTCTTCTACAACTACTCCCTTTTCTTCCTCCACTGTAGAAGGACAACTATAGATGAAAATGTGTTAATCATGTAGACATAAATTTCTATGATGAAAGAGTAATAAAAAACAAAATATTACCTTATAAAATATAATACACCCATTCCAAATTTTGTTGGCCAACTATAGTTGAAAGAATATTTGGATCTTGTGACCCCTCTGAAAATTATAATTAAACCATATTTTTATTAAATTGAATGAAAAAATAAGTAAAAGTGAAATTTAATGTATAAGATATGTATGCTAACCTGATTCATTATCATCAAGGTCTTGAACTAATTCTTCAATTTTAATAGGTTTGTTTGAGCTTCTCAACCAATCTTGTACACATATGAGAACTTCAGCTGTAATAGGTGTTAAAGAACTCCTAAATTTATCTAAAGTTCTCCCCCTAGTGCTAAATGTAGATTCGTAGGCCAACATAGATGCTTGGATAGCAAAAACATCTCTTGCTACATTTTCCAAAGAAGGATACCTAACCTATATTACTTTCCACCAGTTTAGAAGATCAAAATAAATTTTATTTTTTTCAAGTTTGTCCTCCAAGTACCTATCCAACTCTTACAAAGCTGCAACTTCTTGTTCTTTCTCCAATTCAACAAAAAAAATCAACATAAGTATCACTACAATCAAAGAAATCATCATTTTTCTTCAACACAGTAGAAGAGAAATCATCTTCTTTTGATTCATCTTCAATTAAATCTTTATAATCATCCATCATCTCATTTAAAGCATTTATAACCATTTCACCAAATTTTTAGCGAATTCCTCTCCATAATGCTAAGTGTACTTGACCTTGACATATTTGAGCTTATATCAAGGATCCAACACTACTGCTACAAAAAGCATAATATTTGTTGACTGAAGAGAACCTCAATATTTGTGGAATTTATGCCTCATCTTCATACCCATTTCTGACATCATTGTATTTCTACTATTTTCACAAAGCTCAATTTTTTTCAAAATTTGAATAATCTCAGGAAAATAAACACTAGAGGTAGAATATTATGAACCAGAAAATTTACAAGATACCTCATAAAAAGTTTTCAAGAAACGAGCCAAAATTTTGGCATTTGTTCAGTCTCTCTCAGTTGGAACGTTTGAACCAGTCTCCTTCAAAAACCTTTTGTCTTTGTCCTCCAATTTATTAAAATTATTTTTGATATTTTATATCAGTTTGTAGCATCAAATAAGTTGAATTCCATCTTGTAGGATAATCTAATTGCAATGAAGATCCATATGTTAAGTTTGCTTCTTCAACACATAACTTATACAAATCTTATCTTATAAGACTACTCCTCAGATATTTCACCACACCTCTAATTTTTTGAATAGCACCCTCAACTACTGCAATGCCATCTCTGACAATTAAGTTTAGGATATGAGCACATCTCATATGAAAATGCTCGCCTCTCAAAGGTACAACACTTTTCTTCACAAGCCTTTTTTTCAATTGTTCAACTGCAACATCATTATTTGATGCAATGTCAACAGTAATGCACATTCAACTTTCTCAAACGGACATTCTCTCATGCAAAAGTCAATAGCATTTCTAATATTAACTCCAGAATGACTTTTAATTTCACAAAAGTTCAAAAGACTTTTATGCATATTCCATTGAGAATCAATTAAATGAACAGTCAAACATATATAAGACAAATTTTGAATGCTAGTCCAAGTGTCGGTAGTCAATGAAACTCTACAACAATCAGATGATATGCTATCAAATAATTTCTTGTTTTCCTTCACAAACAATGAAAAACAATCCCACGTTATAGAGTGCCTAGATGGAATTTTAAATTGAGGCACACTAACTCCACAAAATTCCTTAAATTCATCCCTCTCAACAAAACAAAAAGGCAATTCATCTTTTATGATCATTTTCACCAAAGCCTCCCTAACAAGTTGTTGATCAAATTTCCAACAAGTTAATTTATTATCGTCTGAACTAGTTCCTTTAGTGAAACTCAACAAAGATTATGACTTGTCTTTACCTTTTTGAGCTTCTATTAATTCTTTTTTGTGTCGAATTTTCCTACAAGTCTCTCTCAAGTATTTCCATAAATGCCAACTACCTTGATCACTTTTTGCCAACTATTCTTTCCTACACCATATACAAGCTGCCCTACCAGTTTCATTTCCCTCTGAATCAACTAATATCTCATAAGTTTTTCAAACAGCTGACTTATACTTTTTATGAGCTTGAGGTTCAGATGTAACTTGACTTTCTTTTACATTTGGTATTGAAGAACCTGCCGTAAAAATAGGAGGGTTCTTGAAAAAATGATGATTGGATTTATCAGTACTTTGATCATCTGAGATGTGATCATCTTCAATTTATTGTATTTTTCATTTACCACTGGATTGTGCAATATGCATTGCCATTAATTAATATGATATGTTAAGCATAAATACATATAAATATTTCATACAAGCAAGCTCTACAAAACTGACTGTAACACAATCGGGCCACTCATTCGGCCCACTCATTTGGCCCAACCACAACACCACAACTAAGAGTCAACAAAACTGACTGAGACTCATTCAGGTGGCGAATCTCCGAGTTCCGTGAGTAGCCCTACTAAATGCATAAAAAGTTAAATCAGTAAACTCCTAAACCCCGTAATGCCTAATTACATAAACCATTAAACAGCTAAATAATACTTAATAATTAATAAATTTATTTTTTATTGCTATTTATTATATTTTTAAATAATCATTTTAATTATTTATTAGTGTATTTATTTTGAAATATTTATTAGAAAATAAATTATGAGTGGTACATATATAATTTAAATAATATATTATTTATCTAATAAAAATATACGCTTATAAAAGAAATATATATTTAAAAATTAAAAATTATTATCAAGTAATATAAGTTACTTTAATTTTGAATCAATTTGGGTTTTGTAAATATTTTTTAATTAATATATATTTAATATTAATAGTTTATAAATTTAATTTTTGATCATTATTATAATATCTATCAATAAAATTATTTATATTAGATTTATATGATATATAATTATTAATATTATTATAACAAAATATTGTATTACAAAATATTGTATTATAAAATATTGTATTTTGTAATTAATATTTTTTGTTTATTTATTTTTTAAATAATACCTATAACCACTAAATGCATACACAAATAAATCAGTAAACTCCTAAACCCCGTAATACCAAAATATATAAACCATTAAACCGCAATATACTACTTAATAATTAATAAATCTAATTTTTAATTCTATTTATTATAATTTTAAATATTCATTTTAATTATTTATTAGTTTATTTTTATAGAAATATTTATTACAAAATAAATTATGAGTGCGAAAAATATAATTTAAAATATATATGTGCTTATTAAAGAAGTAAAAATTTAAATATTAAAAATTGTTTTCCAGAAATATATTTTACTATAATTTTGAATCAATTTGGGTTTTGTAATTATTTTTTAATTAATATTTATCGTAATATCAATAATTTATAAATTTAATTTTGATAATTATTATAATATATATCAATAAAATTGTTTATATTGAATTTATATGATATATAATTATTAATATTATAATAACTAAGTATTGTATTCACATTTCAAAAAATTTTAAATATTATTATATTTTCAAAGGTTATAACCTATGAAAATGAGAAAAAATTATAGAAATTTTTTTTGATATTTTTTTTAAATAAAACATATAAACTACTAAATGCCTAAAAACATAGATCACTAAAATACTAAATAAAAAAAACCTCTAAATACTTAATCCATTAAACTGGTATATAGTAATAATAAATCATAAATCTCATTTTAAATTTTATTCAGTATAATTTTAAATTTTTATTTTAAATATTTATCAGTTTATTTTTATAGAAATATTAATTACAAAATAAATTATTAGTGAGAAATATCTAATTTAAATTAAACCGGTGCCCCTAAATAATAAATAATAAATCTCATTTTTTTCATTTTACTTTTAAATATTCATTTTAATTATTTATTTGTTTATTTTTATAAATATATTAATTACATAATAAATTATGAGTTAGACAAATATAATTTTTATAAATTATTTTTCATCAAAAAAATATACTTAAACTTTAAAAAAAATATTTAAAACAAAAAATTATTATATAATAATATATTTTGCTTAGCTTTTGAATCATTTTAGGTTTTGTAATTATTTTTTAATTAATATCTATCTTATTAATAATAGATTATTAATTTATTTTTTTATCATTATTAGAATATTTATCAATAAAATTGTTTATATTGAATTTATTTGATATATAAATATAATGATTATTGTAACTAAATATTGAATTCACTTTTGAAAAAAAATTAAAAATTATTATATTTTCAAAGGTTATAACCTTTGAAAATATCAAAAAATAATAAAAATTAATTTTATGTTATTTTATTTTTTAAATAAAACCTATAAACCACTAAATGCATACACAATTATATAAGTAAACTCCTAAACCGCCTAATGCCTAAATACATAAACCATTAAACCGCTATATACTACTTATAAATTAATAAATTTAATTTATATTTCAAATTATTATTATTTTAAATATTCATTTTAATTATTTATTAGTTTATTTTTATAGAAATTTTTATTTCAAAATAAATTATGAGTGTGACACATAATTTATAATAATTTATTTTTAATCAAAAAAAATATATGTGCTTTAAAAAGAAGTATAAAAGAAGTATTATTCAAAATTAAAAATTATTTTCAACTAATATATTTTACTTTAATTTTGAATCAATTTGGGTTTTGTAAATATTTTTTAATTAATATCTATCTTATTATAAATAGTTTATTAATTTAATTATTGATAATTATTATAATATCTTTCAATAAAAATGTTTATATTTATTTTATATTATATAGAATTATTAAATTTATTATAACTAAATATTTTATTCAAATTTCAAAAAATATTAAATATTATTAAATTTTCAAAGGTTATAACATTTGAAAATGACAAAAAATTACAATTTTTTTCTTATTTTATTGTTTAAATAAAACCTATAAATAACTAAATGCCTTAAAACATAAATTGCTAAACTCCTAAACGACAAAACCTCAAAATACTTAAACCATTAAATTGGTATACATTAATAATAAATCATAAATCTAATTTTAATTTTTATTCAGTATAATTTTAAATGTTTATATTAATTATTTATGAGTTTATTTTTATAAAAATATTAATTACAAAATAAATTATTAGTGAGACGAATATAACTTAAATTAAACTGATATACCCTAAATAATAAATAATAAATCTCATTTTTTATTATAATTTTTAATATTCATTTTAATTATTAATTTTTTAATTTTTATATAAATATTATTTAAAAAATAAATTATGAGTTAGAAAAATATAATTTATGTAAATTATTTATAATCAAAAAAATATAGACAAACTTTTTAAAATAAAAAAAAATTTCAAAACAAAAAATTATTATATAGTAATATATTTTGCTTTGCTTAGGAATCATTTTTTGTTTTGTTATTACATTTTAATTGATATCTATCTTATTAATAATAGATTATTAATTTATTTTTTGATCATTATTAGAATATTTATCACTAAAATTGTTTATATTGAATTTATATGATATATAAATATAATGATTTTTATAATTAAATATTGAATTTGATTTTGAAAAAAAATTAAAAATTATTATATTTCCAAAGGTTATAACCTTTGTAAATATCAAAAAATAATAAAAATAAATGTTTTGTTAATTTATTTTTTAAATAAAACCTATAAACCACTAAATGCATACACAATTAAATCAGTAAACTCCTAAACCCCGTCATACCTAAATACATAAACTATTAAACACCTATATAAGACATAATAATCAATAAATCTTATTTTAATTTCTATTTATTATAGTTTATATATTCATTTTAATTATTTATTAGTTTATTTTTATAGAAATATTTATTACAAAATAAATTATGAGTGCTACAAATATAATTTAAATAATTTATTTTTAATCAAAAAATATATATACGCTTATAAAAGAAGTAAAAATTTAAAAATTAAAAATTATTATTAAGTAATATATTTTACTTTAATTTTGCATCAATTTGGGTTTTGTAAATATTTTTTAATTAATATGTATCTTATTATTAATAGATTATTAATTTTATTTTTGATCATTATTATAATATCTATCAATAAAATTGTTTATATTTATTTTATATGATATAGAATTATTAAAATAATTATAACTAAATATTGTATTCAAATTTCAAAAAATTTTAAATATTATTAAAATTTCAAAGGTTATAACCTTTGAAAATGACAAAAAATTACAAAATTTTTTTGTTATTTTATTTTTTTTAATAAAACCTATAAACAACTAAAAGCCTAAAAACATAAATCACTAAACTCCTAAACGACAAAACCTCAAAATACATAAACCATTAAACTGGTATACATTAATAATAAAACATAAATCTCATTTTAATTTTTATTCAGTATAATTTTAAATTTTTATTTTAATTATTTATAAGTTTATTTTTATAGATATATTAATTACAAAATAAATTATTAGTGAGACACATATAACTTAAATTAAACCAGTATACCCTAAATAATAAATAATAAATCTAATTTTTTTATAATTTTTAATATTCATCTAATTATTAAATTTTTATTTTTATATAAATATTAATTAAAAAATAAATTAAGAGTTAGACAAATATAATTTATGTAAAATATTTTTGATCAAAAAAATATAGATAAACTTTTTAAAATAAAAAAAAATTTTCGAAACAAAAAATTATTATATCGTAATATATTTTGCTTTGCTTATGAATCATTTACTGTTATGTAATTTTATTTTAATTGAAATCTATCTTATTAATAATAGATTATAATTTATTTTTTGATCATTATTAGAATATTTATCACGAAAATTATTTATGTTGAAATATGATATAAAATTTATTTATTATTATAACTAAATATTGAATTCACTTTTGAAAAAAATTTTAAATTATTATATTTTCAAAGGTTATAACCTTTGAAAATATCAAAAAATAATAAAAATAAATGTTTTGTTATTTTATTTTTTAAATAAAACCTATAAACCACTAAATGCATACACAATTAAATCAGTAAACACCTAAATCCCATGATACCTAAATACATAAACCATTAAACTACTATATAATACATAATAATTAATAAATCTAAATTTAATTTCTATTTATGATAGTTTATATATTCATTTTAATTATTTATTAGTTTATTTTTATAAAAATATTTATAATAAAATAAATTATGAGTGCGACAAATATAATTTAAATAATTTATCTTTAATCATAAAAAATATATATGCTTATAAAAGAAGTAAAAATTTAAAAATTAAAAATTATTATCCAGTAAAATTTTTTACATTAATTTTGAATCAATTTTGGTTTTGTAAATATTTTTTAATAAATATTAATCTTATTATTAATAGTTTATTAATTTAATATTTGATCATTATTATAATATCTATCAATAAAATTGTTTAATTTGAATTTATATGATATATAATTATAAAAATTATTATAACTAAATATTGTATTCGCATTTCAAAAAATTTTAAATATTATTATATTCTCAAAGATTATAACCTATGAAAATGACAATCTTTTTCAAAAATTTTTTATCTTATTTTTTTGTTTAAATAAAACCTATAAACCACAAAATGCCTAAAAACATAAATAGCTAAACTCCTAAACAATAAAACTTAAAAATACTTAAACTATTAAATTGGTATACATTAATAATAAATCATAAATCTCAATTTAATTTTTATTAAGTGTAATTTAAAATTTTAATTTTAATTATTTATCAGTTTATTTTTATAGAAATATTAATTACAAAATAAATTATTAGTGAGACATATCTATTTTATAATATTTATTTTTTATCAAAAAAAATATATATGCTTATAAAAAGTGCCAAAATTTTAAAGACAAAAATATATTATTTTGTAATATATTTTATTTTGATTTTGAATCATTTTAGTTTTTGCAATTATATTTTAATTTATATCATTCTTATTAATTATAGTTTATTAATTTTTTATTGATCATTATTATAATATCTATTAATAAAATTATTTATATTGTGTTTACATTATATATAATTATTAAGAATATTATAACTAAATATTAAATTAACATTTAAAAAAATCAAAAATTATTATATTTTCAAAGGTTATAAACTTAAAAAATTAAAAAAAATCAAAAAATATCAAAAAATTAAATTTTTTATTTTTTCATTCTTTAAATAAAAACTATAAATCACTAAAGGCGTAAATACTTAAATCACTAAACCCCAAAACACCTAAATACTTAAACCATTAAACTTATTTATCCTAAATAATAAATAATAAATCTCAATTTTATTTGTATTCATTATAATTTTAAATATTCATTTTAATTATTTATTAGTTTATTTTTATAGAATTATAAATTAAAAATAAATTTTGAGGAAGACAAATATAATTTAAATAATTTACTTTTAATAAAATAAAAATATAAACTTATAAAAAGAAGCAAAACATAAAAAAACTTATTATTTAGTAATATATTTTTTTTGATTTTGAATAAATTTATGTTTTGCAAATATATCTTAAATAAAATCTTTCTTATTAAGAATAGTTTATTAATTTATTTTTTGATCATTAATATAATATCTATCAATATAATTTTTTATATTGAATTTACATGATATATAATTGATATGATTATCATAACTAAATATAGTATTCACATATTAAAAAAATTTAAAAATTGTTATATTTTCAAAGGTCTTCAAAAATTATAAAAAATAACAAAAAAAATTTTCGTTATATCATTGTTTAAATAAAACTTATAAACCATTAAATGCCTAAACACATAAATCTCTAAACTCTTAAACCCCAAAGCCCCTAAATACTTAAACCTTTAAACTCGTAAACCTTAAATATAATTTAAATAATATATTTAAATATTAATTACAAAATAAATTATAAGTGATACAAATATAATTTAAATAATGTATTTTTCATCAAAAAAATATTTAAGCTTATAAAAAGAAGCAAAAACTAAAAAACAAAAATTATTATTTAGTAATAAATTTTACATTGTTTTTGAATCATTTTAGGTTTTTTAATTATATTTTAATTTATATCTATCATATTAATAATAGCATATTAATTTATATTTTGATAATTGATATCATATCTATCAATACAATTGTTTATATTTAGTTTATATTATGTATAATAATAATGATTATTATTACTAAATATTATATTCACATTTTTAAAAAAATTTAAAATTATTATATTTTCAAAGGTTATAACCTTTGAAAATGTGAACAAATATCAAAAATATTTTTTTTGTTATTTCATTATTTAAATAAAACCTATAAACCACTAACTTCCTAAAAACATAAATCACTAAACTCCTAAATGCCGAAACCTTTAAATACTTAAACCATTAAACTGGTAAACATTAATAATAATTCATAAATCTCATTTTAATTTTTATTAAGTATAATTTTAAATTTTTATTTTAATTATATATCAATTTATTTTATAGATATATAAATTACAAAATAAATTATTAGTGAGATAGATCTAATTTAAATTAAACCGGTATCCCTAAATAATAAATAATAAATCTCATTTTTTTTCATTATAATTTTAAATATTCATTTAAATTATTTATTTGTTTATTTATATATAAATATTAATTACAAAATAAATTGAGTTGGACAAATATAATTTCTATAAATTATTTTTAATCAAAAAATTATTGATAAAATTTTTAAAAGAAAAAAATATTCAAAAGAAAAAATTATTATATAGTAATATATTTTGCTTTTCTTCTAAATCATTTTAGGTTTTGTAATTATATTTTAATTGATATCTGTCTTATTAATAATAGATTATTAATTTATTTTTTGATCATTATTAGAATATTTATCAATAAAATTGTTTTTATTGAATTTATATGATATATAAATATAATAATTATTATAACTAAAAATTGTTTTCACATTTAAAAAAAAATTTAAAAATTATTATATTTTCATAGGTTAACCTTTGAAAATATCAAAAAAAATAAAGTTAAATTTTTATTATTTTATTTTTTTAATAAAACCTATAAACCACTAAATGCATACACAGTTAAATAAGTAAACTCCTAAATCTCATAATGCCTAAATTTATAAACCATTAAACCGCTATATACTACTTAATAATAAATAAATCTAATTTTTATTTTATTTATTATAATTTTAAATATTGATTTTATTTATTTATATGTTTATTTTTATAAAATATTTATTACAAAATAAATTATGAGTGTGACAGATATAATTTAAATAATTTCTTTTTAATCAAAAAATATATATACTCTTATAAAAGAAGTAAAAATTTAAAAATTAAAAATATTTATAAAGTAATTTATTATAGATTAATCTTGAATCGATTTAGGTATTATAAATATTTTTTAATTAATATTTATCTTATTATTAATAGTTTATTAATTTAATTTTTGATCATTATTATATTATTTATCAATAAAATTCTTTATATTGAATTTATATGATATATAATTATTAATATTAAAATAACTAAATAGTGTATTCACCTTTCAAAAAATTTTAAATATTATTATATTTTCAAAGGTTATAACCTATGAAAATGTCAAAAAATTACAAATTTTTTTTTGTTATTTTATTGTTTAAATAAAACCTACAAACCACTAAATGTATAAAACTTAAATTGCTAAACTCCTAAACGACAAAACATTTAAATACTTAAACCATTAAATAGGTTTACATTAATAAAAAATCATAAATCTCAATTTAATTTTTATTAAGTATGATTTTAAATTTTTATTTTAATTATTTATCAGTTTATTTTAATAGAAATATTAATTAAAAAATAAATTATTAGTGAGACTGATCTAATTTAAATAATTTATTTTTCATCAAAAAAAATATATATCCTTAAAAAAAGAGGCAGAATTTAAAAACAAAAATTTATTATTTAGTAATATATTTTATTTTGATTTTGAATCATTTTAGATTTTGTAATTATATTTTAATTTATATCATTCTTATTGATAATAAATAATATCATTCTTATATTTTAGTAATATATATATACTTAAACCATTAAACTAGTATATCCTGAATAATAAATAATAAATCTTTATTTTATTTGTATTCATTATAGTTTTAAATATTCATTTTAATTATTTATTAGTTTATTTTTATAGAATTATATATCAAAAATAAATTATGAGGAAGACAAATATAAATAAAATAATTTACTTTTAATAAAAAAAAACATATAAAAAGAAGCAAAACATCAAAGAAAGTATTATTGTGTAATATATTTTACTTTGATTTTGAATAAATTTACATTTTGCAAATATATTTAAAATAATATCTATCTTATTAATAATAGTTTATTAATTTATTATATGATCATTAATATAATATATTTCAATATAATTATTTATATTGAATTTACATGATATATAATTATTAAGATTATCATAACTAAATATAGTATTCACATATAAAAAAAATTTAAAAATTGATATATTTTCAAAGTTTATAACCTTCAAAAATGAGAAAAAATAACAAAAAAATTTTTTTGTTATATCATTGTTTAAATAAACTTATAAACCATTAAATGCCTAAATACATAAATATCAAAACTCCTAAACCCTGAAGCCCCTAAATACTTAAACCTATAAACTCGTAAACCTTAAATATAATTTAAATAATTTATAAAAATATTAATTAAAAAATAAATTATAAGTGATACAAATATAATTTAAATAATATATTTTTGATCTAAAAAACATATAAGCTTATAAAATGATGCAAAAACTAATAAAAATTATTATTTAGTAATAAATTTTACTTTGATTTTGAATCATTTTAGGTTTTTTAATTATATTTTAATTTATATCTATCATATTAATAATAGTTTATTAATTTATTTTTTGATAATTGATATAATATCTATCAATAAAATTGTTTATATTTAGTTTATATTTTATATAGTTATGATATATATTATTACTAAATATTGCATACATATTTTTAAAAAATTTTAAAATTATTAGATTTTCAAATGTTATAACCTTAGAAAATTTGAATAAATATCAAAAATAAATTTTTTTGTTATTTCATTGTTTGAATAAAATCTTTAAACCATTAAATTCCTAAATACTTAAATCAATAATATCTATATCTCGAAAACCATAAATAGATAAATTTTCTAAACATGTATATCCTAAATAATAAATAATAAATAATAAATCATATTTTTATCTTTTTTCATTATAATTTTAAATATTAATTTTAATTATTTATTTGTTTATATTTATATAAATATTAATTCCAAAATAAATTATAAATTATACAAATATAATTTAGATAAATTATTTTTCCATAAAAAAATATAGATAAATTTAATAAAATAAGAAAAAAATTAAAAATAAAAAAAATATTATATAGGAATATATTTTGCTTTGTTTCTGAATCATTTTGGGTTTTGTAATTATAATTTAATTAATATCTAACTTATTAATAATAGATTATTAATATAATTTTTGATCATAATTAGAATATTTATCAATAAAAATGTTTATATTGAATTTATATGATATATAAATTTAATAATTATTATAACTAAATATTATATTTACTCTAGAAAAAAGTTTTAAAACTTTTATATTTTCAAAGATTATAACCTTTGAACATGTGAAAAAATGAAAAAGATATTTTTTTTTGTTATTTCATTATTTAAATAAAACCTATAAATCACTAAATGCCTAAACACTTAAATCACTAAACTACAAAATCCAGATACCCCTATATAGATAATCCTTTAAACAGGTATACCCTAAATAATAATTAATAAATCTTATTTTTATTTGTTTTCATTATAATTTAAAAAATTCATTTTGACCATTAAGTTATATATATATATATATATATATATATATATATATATATATATATATATATTAATCATAAAATAAATTATGAGTTAAAAATATAATATATAAAAATTATTTTTCATCAAAAAATTGATAAGCTTATAAAAAGAATAAAAATTTAAAAACAAATAATTATTATTAACTAATATATTTTGCTTTGCTTTTAAATCATTTTAGGTTTTGATATTATATTTTAAGCAATATCAATCTTATTCATAATAGATTTTTAATTTATTTTTTGATTTTTATTAAAATATCTATCAATAAAATTGTTTATATTGAATTTATATGATATATAATTATTATGATTATTATAAATAAATATTGTATTCACTTTTGAAAAAAATTTAAAAATTATTATATTTCCAAATTTTTTAATCTTAAAAAATGAGAAAGAATACAAAAAATAAATTTTTTGTTATTTCTTTTTTAAATAAAACCTATATACCACAAAATGTTTACTTACATAAATCAGTAGCTCATAAAACCCGTAACCGTTAAATACATAAACCTTATTACATCTGTATACTACGTAATAAATAATAAATCTCATTTTTATTTCTATTTATTATAATTTTAAATATTCATTTTAATTATTTATATTTTAATTTTAAAAAAATTAATTACAAAATAATTTTCGAGCGAGACAGATATTATTTAAATAATTTATTTTTAATTATAAAAAAATATAAGCTTATAAAAAGATGGAAAAATTTAAAAATTAAATATTATTATTTAGTAATATATTTTGATTTGATTTATAATCATTTTGTGTTATGTAATTATATTTTAATTAATATTTTTATTATTAATAATAATTTATAAATTTAATTTTTTATCATTATTATAATATCTATCATTAATATTGTTTATATTGAATTTATATGATATATAATTTGTAAGATTAATATAATTATACATAGTATTCAAATTTCAAAAGATTTTAAAAATTATTTTATTTTTAAAGGTTATAACCGTTCACAATCTAAAAAAATCAAAGAAAAATTTTATTTTTATTATATAAATAAAACCTATATACCACTAAATACCTAAAAACATAAATTGCTAAACTCCTAAACGACAAAACCCCTAAATATTCGATCCATTAAACTGATATACCATATATAATTGTTGGGAAATTCTGCTTCCACAGTAGTGAGATTGAAATATAGAAACACAGAACCAACAGAAAACAAGCAAATATATATATCCCATTTCAGCAACCATCCATGATAGAATCAAAAAATGAGAAATAAACACTGAAAATAATGTGGTTTGCTAGTTGCTCAGTACGACTAGCTAAATCACCCATAAAATGATTATGCGTTACAGATTAATGTAACAGAAATGTCTTATAGTATGCATCACACAGAATAGACGTGATAAATCACACAGTGAGAAGAGAGAGAGACGATGAACAGTTCCACTACTCCATAAACAGCCACCCAAAAATAAAATTACAAAACATTTTATAGTAAAATTTCTCTCGGTTCATTTTACCAAAGCGGGTCGGATCATGAGACGTGTCAGGCTCTACTCCAATTTCGGCCAGCTGTCCGTTCAGCGAGACCTCCGTTATTGTGCTACTACTGCATCCCCGGCCTCTTAATATTTCCTTTTCGGCTATTAAATCAAAATATTAAAAAAGAATAAATATTTGGTTATTCAAACAGATTATCAAAAAATAAATTACATATACAGCAATAATAAATCTTAAATCTCATTTTAATTTGTATTCATTATACTTTTAAATATTCATTTTAAATATTATTTTTAAATATTAATTTTTAATATTTATTAGTTTATTTTTTATTTAAAAATTAATTACAAAATAAATAATTAGTCATACAAATATAATATTAATAATTTATTTTAAATAAAAAAAATATAATCTTATCAAAAAAAGTAAAAATTTAAAAACAAAAAATTATTATTTAGTAATAAATTTTACATTGATTTTGAATCATTTTAGGTTTTGTAATTATATTTTAATTTATATCTATCATATTAATAATAGTTTATTAATTTTTTTTTTGATAATTGATATCATATCTCTCGATAAAATTATTTATAATTAGTTTATATTATATATAATTATAAGGATTATTATTACTAAATATTTTATTCACATTTTAAAAAAAATTTTAAAATTATTATATTTTCAAATGTTATAACCTTTGAAAATGTGAAAAAATAACAAAAATAATTTTTATGTTATTTCATTGTTTAAATAAATCCTATAAACCACTAAATGCGTAAATACTTAAATTAATAACTCCTAAATCTCGAAAACCATAAATAGATAATCATTTTAAACCGGTATACCGTAAATAATAAATAATAAATCTCAATATTATTTTTTTCATTATAATTTAAAATATTCATTTTAATTATTTATTCGTTTATTTTTATAAAATTATTAATTACAGAATAAATTGAGTTAGATAAATATAATTTATATTATTATTTTTCATCAAAAAAATATAGATAAACTTTTTAAAAGAAAAAAAATTCAAACAAAAAATTATTATAAAGTAATATATTTTGCTTTGTTTCGGAATCATTTTAGGTTTTGTAATTATATTTAAATTGATATCTATCTTATTAATAATAAATTAATAATTTATTCTTTGATCATTATTAGAATATTTATCAATAAAAATATTTACAATGAATTTATATGATATATAAATATAATAATTATTATAACTAAATATTGTATTCACTTTTGAAAAAAATTTAAAAATTATTATATTTTCAAAGGTTATAACCTTTGAAAATATCAAAAAATAAAAAAAATAAATTTTTTGATATTTTTTTTAAATAACACGTATAAACCACTAAATGCATGCACAATTAAATCAATAAACTCCTAAACCCTTTAATTGCAAAATTCATAAACCATTTAATCGCTATATACTACTTAATCCATTAAAGTGGTATACATTAATAATAAATAATAAATCTCATTTTAAATTTATTCAGTATAATTTAAAATTTTTATTTTAAATATTTATTAGTTTATTTTTATAGAAATATTAATTACAAAATAAATTATTAGTGAGACATATCTATTTTAAATAATTTATTTTTTATCAAAAAACATATATATGCTTATAAAAAGAGGCCAATTTTAAAAACAAAAATTTATCAAAATGAAATTTATTATTTATTATTAATTTATACCAGTTTAATTGTTTAAGCATTTAGAGGTTTTTTCTTTTAGGAGTTTAGTGATTTATGTTTTTAGGTATTTAGTGGTTTATAGCTTTTATTTAAACAATAAAATAAAAAAAAATTGTAATTTTTTCTCATTTTAATTTGTCATAACCTTTAAAATATAATAATATTTAACATATTTTGAAATGTGAATATAATATTTAGTTATAATAATATTAATAATTTTATATTATATAAATTTTATATAAACAATTTTATTGATAGATATTATAATAATGATCAAAAATTAAATTAATAAACTAATAATAATAAGATAGATATTAATTAAAAAATATTTACAAAACCCAAATTGATTCAGAATTAAAATAAAATATATTACTTAATAATAATTTTTAATTTTTAAATTTTTACTTCTTTTATAAGTGTATATATATTTTTTGATTAAAAATAAATTATTTAAATAATATATGTCGCACTCATAATTAATTTAGTAATAAAAATTTTTATAAAAATAAACTAATAAATAATTAATATGAATATATAAAATAATAATAAATTGAAATATAAAATCAATTTATAAAGTAGTATATAACAGTTTAATGGTTTATGTATTTAGGCATTACGAAGTTTAGGAGTTTGCTGATATAATTGTGTGTGCATTTAGTGGTTTATAAGTTTTATTTTAAAAATAAAATAACATAAAATTTATTTTTATTATTTTTTCATATTTCCAAAGGTTATAACCTTGAAATTATAATAATTTTAAAATTTAATTCAAAAGTGAATTCAATATTTAGTTATAATAATCATTATATTTATATATCATATAAATTAAATATAAACAATTTTATTGATAAATATTCTAATAATGATCAAAAAATAAATTAATAATCTATTATTAATAAGTTAGATATCAATTAAAATATAATTACAAAAACTAAAATGATTCAGAAGAAAAGCAAAATATATTACTATATAATAATTTTTTTCTTAAATTTTTTTTTTCTTTTAAAAAGTTTATCTATAATTTTTTGATGAAAAACAATTTATATAAATTATATTTGTCTAACTCAATTTATTTTGTAATTAATATTTATATATAAATAAACAAAAAAATAATTAAAATGAATATTTCGAATTATAATTAAAAAAATGAGATTTATAATTTATTATTTAGGGATACCAGTTTAATTTAAATTAGATATGTCTCACTAATAATTTATTTTGTAATTAATATTTCTATAAAATAAATTGATAAATAATTAAAATAAAATTTTAAAATTATACTGAATAAAAATTAAAATGAGATTTATGATTTATTATTAATGTATACCAGTTTAATGATTTAAGTATTTAGAGGTTTTGTCATTAGGAGTTTAGAGATTTATATTTTTAGGTTTTTACTGGCTTATAGGTTTTATTTAAAAAAAATAAAATAACAAAAAAATTTCTATAATTTTTTACCATTTTCATAGGTTATAACATTTGAAAATATAATAATATTTAAAATTTTTTGAAATTTTAATACAATATTTTGTTATAAAAATATTAATAATTATATATCATATAAATGTAATATAAGTAATTTTATTGATAGATATTATAATAATGATCAAAAATTAAATTTATAAACTATTAATGTTAAGATAGATATTAATTAAAAAATATTTATAAAACCCAAATTCATATAAAATTAAAGTAACTTAAATTACTTGATAATAATGTTTAATTTTTAAATTTTTACTTCTTTTATAAGCGTATATTTTTATTAGATAAATAATATATTATTTAAATTATATTTGCCCCACTCATAATTTATTTTGTAATAAATATTTCTAAATAAATAAACTAATAAATAATTAAAATGAATATTTAAAATATAATAAATAGCAATAAAAATTTGATTTATTAATTATTAAGTAGTATTTAATGGTTTAATGGTTTATGTATTTAAGCATTACGGGGTTTAGGAGTTTATTGATTTAACTATATATGCATTTAGTAGGGCTGCTCACGCAACTCGGAGATTTATGACCCGACCCCAAGTCTTGTCCCGAAAGAATCGGGACTGAGAAAATCCATTGACTTTGACTTTTCCCGTCTTTTCTGTCATGTATTTTTACATTTGGGACGGTTCTGGATCTTAAGCAATATCGATCCCGAGAACCATCCCTTGCTAAAAACCCTATACTAAAATCAGGAATATATATAACATGAAGATGCCACCAATTCCGCTACTTCCAATCCAATTCCGATGCACCTATTGCTGTTCCGACGAGTTCCATGCCACCTCACACAATTTCAGTCGTGTTCAGTTTTGTTCAGCCCTTGTCCGTCGCACTTCTAGTTGCCTCCACTGTGTTTCAGATGCCACCAGCCTTTTGGTTTGTTTTTCTGACGAGAATTGAGTGATTAATTATTATTATGTGTCTCAGTCAGTTTTGTTGAGTATTGGTTGTGGGGTTGTGGTTAGCCGAATGAGTGGGCTGAATATGTTACAATCAGTTTTGTAGAGCTTGCTTGTTTGAAATATTATAATTTATATATGCTTAACATATCATATTAATTAATGGCAATGCAGATGGCACAATCTAACGGTAAACTAAAAATACAATAAATTGAAGATGATCACATCTCAAATGATCAAAGTACTAGTAAATCCAATCATCAACCTTTCATGAACCCTCCAATTGTTACCACAGGTTCTTCAATTCCAATTGTAAAAGAAAGTCAAGGTATATCTGGACCTCAAGCTCATAAAAAGTATAAGTCTGTTGTTTGGGAAACTTATAAGATATTAGTTGATTCAGGGGGAAATGAAACTGGTAGGGGAGCTTGTATATGGTGTAGCAAAGAATACTTGGCAAAAAGTGATCAAGGTACTTCGGGTTTATGGAAATACTTAGGAAAGACTTGTAGGAAATTTCCACACAAAAGAGAATTAATAAAAGCTCACAAATGTAAAGGCGAGTCCAATCTTTGTTGAGTTTCACTATAGGTACTAGTTCAGAGGATAACAAATTAACTATTTGGCAATTTGATCAACAACTAGTTAGGGAGGCTTTGGTGAAAATGATCAGAAAATATGAATTGTTTTTTTTGTTTTGTAGAGAGGGATGAGTTTAAGGAGTTTTGTGAAGTTAGTGTGCCTCAATTTAAAATTCCATCTAGGCACCCCACACTGAGGGATTGTTTTTCTTTGTTTGTGAAGCAAAAGAAGAAATTATTTGATTGCATATCATCTCATTGTTGTAGAGTTTCATTGACTACCGACACTTGGACAAACATTCAAAATTTGTCTTATATATGTTTGACTGTTCATTTCATTTATTCTCAATAAAATTTGCATAAAAGGCTTTTGAACTTTTGTGTAATTAAAAGTCATCCTGGATTTAATATTAGAAATGCTATTGAGTTTTGCATGAATGAATGGGGTTTGAGATAGTTCAAGTGCATTACTGTTGACAAAGCATCAAATAATGATGTTGTAGTTGATTTATTGAAAAAAAAGCTTGGGAAGAAAAGTATTGTACCTTTGAGAGGCAAGCATTTTCATATGAGATGTTGTGCTCATATCCTAAACTCAATTGTCAGAGATGGAATTGTAGTAGTTGAAGGTGCTATTCAAAAAATTAGAGGTGTGGTTAAATATGTGAGGAGAAGTCCTAAAAGATTAGATTTGTTTAAGTTATGTGTTGAAGAAGCAAACTTGACATATGGATCTTCATAGCAATTAGATTGTCCTACCAGATGGAATTCAACATTTTTGATGCTACAAACTGATATAAAATATTAAAAAGAATTTGAAAATTCTAGGACAAAGACTAAAGGTCTTTGAAGGAGTCTGGTTCAAACGTTCCAACTGAGAGACACTGAACAAATGCCAAAATTTTGGATCATTTCTTGAAAACTTTTTATGAGGTTAATTGTAAATTTTCTGGGTCATAATATTTTACCTCTAATATTTATTTTTCTGAGATTATTCGAATTTTGAAAAAAAATTGAGCTTCGTGAAAATAGTAGAGATACAATGGTGTCTAAAATGAGTATGAAAATGAGGCATAAATTCAACAAATATTGCTGATCTCTTCAGTCAACAAATATTATGCTTTTTGTAGCAATAGTGTTGGATTCTAGATATAAGCTCAAATATCTCAAGGTTAAGTACACTTAGCATTATGGTGATGAATTGGCTAAAAATTTGGTGAAAAAGGTTATAAATGGTTTAAATGAGATGATGGATGATTATAAAGATTTAATTGAAGATGAATCAAAAGAAGATGATTTCTCTTCTACTGTGGTGAAGAAAAATGTTGATTTGTTAGATGGTAGTGATATTTATGTTCATGATTTTTTTGTTGAATTGGAGAAAGAAGAAGAAGTTGCAGCTTTGGAAGAGTTGGATACGTACTTGGAGGAAAAACTTGAAAAAAATAGAATTGATTTTGATCTTCTAAACTGGTAGAAGGTAAATGAGGTTAGGTATCCTTATTTAGCAATTATAGCAAGAGATGTATTTGCTATCCAAGCATCTACTGTGTCCTACGAATCTACATTTAGCACTGGGGGGAGAACATTAGATAAATTTAGGAGTTCTTTAACACCTATTATAGCTGAAGTTCTCATATGCCTACAAGATTGGTTGAGAAGCTCAAACAAACCTATTAAAATTGAAGAATTAGTTCAAGACCTTGATGATAATGAATCAGGTTAGTATACAAATCTTGTAAATTTTAATTTCACTTTTACTTATTTTATTAATTCAATTTAATAAAATAATGGTTAAATTACAATTTTCAAAGGTGTCTCAAGATCTAAATATTCTTCCAACTATAGTTGTCCAACTAAATTTGGAATGGGTGTATTAAATTTTATAAGGTAATATTATGTTTTTTTATTACTCTTTCATCTTAAAAATTTATGTCTACATGATTAACACGTTTTCATCTTAGGTTGTCCTTTTACAGTAGAGGAAGAAAAGGGAGGAATTGTAGAAGAGATAATTAATTGGGTTTGGATTTTCGTTGCTATTACGGGATGGAACTTTGAAATGATTATAATCATGGTTGTTATTAGTTGTATTTTTTTTGTTATATTAAGCTTCCTAATTTTAGCAATTACTTAAGTAGTAATTGATGCTACTAATGTTTATGGTCGTCTTTAGCAATTCCTTAATATTTTAAGCAATTGTTTAAAAAATGTAGTATTGCTATTATGGTTAACTTTCACTCGGCTTAACAAAGCCAACTTGTGACAAAACAAAGAACCAAATTAATCACACAACTCTGTCCTGTTCTATTTAACATTTCTATCCTTTTCTACACATCAAAGCTTTTGACAAGGTAATAGAACTCGTTTGTGATATTCAGCCTATTTGGAAAAACAAAATTGGCACAATTTGAGTTTGAAAGATACATAACTAAGGAATTATAAATGGTACAACAAAAAGTTTCGACATGAACTAACTTGGCCAGTTTGAAGAGAATAAATTGAAAAAAATGTCCAAACTTTGTTCCATCCTAGAACCATTTTCTCCTACCCAAAATCCCCGATCTCCGTCCCATCCCATCCTAATAATTTCAACCTATGGGATGGGTCTGGATCTTCAAAAAAAAATTTCCGAATTGTGGGGAGGGACTGGAGATTTGTAATCCCCATCTCGTCCTGTCCAATGAGCACCCCTAGCATTTAGTTGTTTATATGTTTTATTTAAAAAATAAAATAACAAAAAATTTATTTATATTATTTTTTGATATTTTCAAAGGTTATAACCTTTGAAAATATAATTATTTATAAATTTTTTTCAAATGTAAATACAATATTTAGTTATACTAATCATTATATTTATATATTAAATAAATTTAATATAAACAATTTTATTGATAAATATTTTATTAAAATCAAAAAATAAATTAATAATCCATTAATAATAAGATTGATAGTAATTAAAATATATTTACAAAACTTAAAATGATTCAGATGCAAATAAAAATATATTACTATATAATAATTTTTTGATTTTGAATTTTTTTTAATAAGTTTATCTATATTTTTTTGATGAAAAATAATTTATATAAATTATATTTGTCTAACACATTATTTATTTTGTAATTAATATTTATATATAAATAAACAAATAAATAATTAAAATGAATATTTAAAATTATAAAAAAAAATGAGATTTATTTTTTATTATTTATTATTTAGGGATACTGGTTTAATTTAAATCAGATCCATTTCCCTAATAATTTATTTTGTAATTAATATTTTTATAAAAATAAACTGATAAATAATTATAATAAAAATTTAAACTTATACTTAATAAAAATTAAAATAAGATTTAATATTTATTATTAATGTATACTAGTATAATAGTTTAAGTATTTAGAGGTTTTGTCATTAGGAGTTTAGGGATTTATGTTTTTAGGCTTTTAGTGGTTTATAGGTTTTATATAAAAAAATAAAATAACAAAAAAATGTTTTATAATTTGTTAACATTTTCATAGGTTATAACCTTTGAAAATATAATAATATTTACAATTTTTTAATATGTGAATACAATATTTAGTTATAATAATATTAATAAATATATATCATATAAATTCAATATAAACAATTTTATTAATAGACAATATAATAATGATCAAAAATTAAATTACTCAACTATTAAAAAAAGATACATATTAATTAAAAAATATTTACAAAACCCAAATTGATTCAAAATTATAGTAAAATATATTACTGGATAATAATTTTTAATTTTTAATTTTTAAATTTTTATTTTTTTTAGAACTGTATATTTTTTTTTATTAAAAATAAATTAATTAAATTATATTAATCGCATTCATACTTTATTTTGTAATAAATATTTCAATAAAAATAAACTAATAAATAATTAAAATGAATATTTAAAATTATAATAAATAGAAATAAAAATTAGATTTATTAATTATTAAGTAGTATATAGCAGTTTAATGGTTTATGTATTTAGGCATTATGAGGTTTAGGAGTTTACTGATTTAACTGTGTATGCATTTAGTGGTTTATAGTTTTTATTTTAAAAAAAATAAAAAAAATATTTTTAATATTTTTTGATATTTTGAAAGGTTATAACCGTTGAAAATATAATGATTTTTAAATTTTTTTCAAAAGTGAATAAATATTTATTTATGATAATCATATTAATTATATATCATATAAATTCAATATTAACAATTTTATTGATAGATATTCTAATAATTATCAAAAATTAAATTAAAAATCTATTATGAATAAGATTGATATTACTGTAAATATAATATCAAAACCTAAAATGATTCAAAAGCAAAGAAAAATATATTACCTAATAATAATTATTTGTTTTTAAATTTTTATTCTTTTTATAAACTTATTTAATTTTTGATGAATAAAAATTTTTATAAATTATATTTTTACCTCATAATTTATTTTATAATTAATATATATATATAAATAAAAAACTAAACAACCAAAATGAATTTTTTAAATTAAATTGAAAACAAATAAAAATAAGATTTATTAATTATTATTTTGGGGATACCCGTTTAAATGATTATCTATATAGGGATATTGGTATTTTGTAGTTTAGTGATTTAAGTGTTTAGGCTATTAGTGATTTATAGGTTTTATTTAAACAATGAAATAATAAAAAAAATAATTTTTTTTGTTTTTTCACAAATTCAAAGGTTATAACCTTTTAAAATATAATAATTTTAAATTTTTTTTCAAAAGTGAATACAATAATTAGTTATAATAATTATTAAATTTATATATCATATTAATTAAATATAAATATTTTTATTGATAAATATTCTAATACTGATCAAAGAATAAATTAATAATCTATTATTAATAAGTTAGATATCAATTAAAAAATAATTACAAAACCTAAAATGATTCAGAAACAAATTAAAATATATTACTATTTAAAAATTTTTTGTTTTTAATTTTTTTCTTATTTTAATAAGTTTATCTATATTTTTTTGTTGAAAAATAATTTATATAAATTATATTTTTCTAACTTATAATTTATTTTTTATTTAATATTTATATAAAAATAAACAAATAAAAAATTAAAATGAATATTTAAAATTATAATGAAAAAAAAATAGATTTATTATTTATTATTTAGAATATACCTGTTTAAAAAATTTATCTATTTAGGGTTTTCAAGATTTAAAAGTTATTGATTTAAGTATTTAGGCATTTAATGGTTTATAGCTTTTATTTAAACAATGAAATAACAAAAAATGCATTTTTGATTTTTTTTCATATTTTCAAATGTCATAACATTTGAAAATATAATAATTTTAAAATTTTTAAAAAATGTGAATACAATATTTAGTAATAATAATTATTATAACTATATATAATATAAAATAAATATAAACAATTTTATTGATAAATATTATATCAATTTTCAAAAAATAAATTAATAAACTATTTTTAATATGATAGATATAAATTAAAATATAATTAAAAAAACCTAAAATGATTCAAAATCAAAGAAAAATTTATTAGTAAATAATAATTTTTTTTTAGTTTTTGCATCATTTTATAAGCTTATATATTTTTTTGATGAAAAATATATTATTAAAATTATATTTGTCACTCATAATTTATTTTGTAATTAATATTTCCATAATTATTTAAATTATATTTAAGGTTTAAGAGTTTAAAGGTTTAAGTATTTAGGGGCTTAGGGGTTTAGGAGTTTAGAGATTTATGTATTTAGGCATTTAATTGTTTATAAGTTTTATTTAAATAATGATATAACAAAAAATTTCTTTTTCTTATTTTTTCTTATTTTTTCTCATTTATGAATTAACCTTTGAAAATATAACAATTTTTAAATTTTTTTTATATGTGAATACTATATTTATTTATGATAATCTTAATAATTATATATCATGTTAATTCAATATAAATAATTATATTGATAGATATTATATTAATTTTCAAAAAATAAATTAATAAACTATTATTAATAATATAGATATTTTTTAAAATATATTTGCAAAAGGTAAATGTATTCAAAATCAAAGTAAAATATAATACTAAATAATAATTTTTTTGATGTTTTCCTTCTTTTTATAAGTTTATATTTTTTGTTATTAAAAGTAAATTATTTAAATTATATTTGTCTTCCACATAATTTAATTTTAATTTATAATTCTATAAAAAAAATAATATATAATTAAAATGAATATTTAAAATTATAATGAATACAAATAAAATAATGATTTATTATTTATTATTTATTATTCAGGATATAGTAGTTTAATGGTTTAATTATTTAGGTATTTTAGGGTTTAGTGATTTAAGTGTTTAGGCCTTTAATGATTTATAGTATTTATTTAAAGAATGATAAAATAAAAAAAATAATTTTTTGATTTTTTTTTAATTTTTGAAGGTTATAACCTTTGAAATTATAATAATTTTAATTTTTTTTAAATGTGAATATAATGTTCAGTAATAATAATCTTAATAATTATATATTAATAATAATCTTAATAATTATATATAATGTAAACTAAATATAAATAATTTTATTAATAGATATTATATAATGATCAATAAAAAATTAATAAACTATTATTAATAAGAATGATATAAATTAAAATATAATTAGCAAAATCTAAAATGATTCAAAATAAAAATAAAATATATTACTAAATAATAAATTTTTGTTTTTAAAATCTTGACTCTTTTTATAATGATATATATTTTTTTGATGAACAATTAATTATTTAAATTAGATTTGTCTCACTAATAATTTATTTTGTAATTAATATTTCTATAAAAATAAACTGATAAATAATTAAAATAAAAATTTAAAAATATACTTAATAAAAATTAAATTGAGATTTATGATTTTTTATTAATGTACACCTGTCTAATAGTTTAAGAATTTAAAGGTTTTGTCGTTTAGGAGTTTAGCAATTTATGTTTTTAGGCATTTAGTGGTTTATAGGTATTATTTAAACAATAAAATAACAAAAAAAAATTTGTAATTTTTTCTCATTTTTATAGGTTATAACCTTTGAAAATATAATAATATTTATAATTTTTTGAAATTAGAATACAATATTTAATTATAATAATATTAATAATTATATATCATATAAATTCAATATAAACAATTTTATTGATAAATAATATAATAATTATGAAATTTAAATTAATAAATTATTAATAAAAAGATTGATATTAATTAAAAAATATTTACAAAACCCAAATTGATTCAAAATTAAAGTAAAATATATTACTGTATAATAATTTTTAATTTTTAAATTTTTACATCTTTTATAAGCATATATTTTTTTGATTAAAAATAAATTAATTAAAATATATATGTCGCTCACATAATTTAATTTGTAATAAATATTTCTATAAAAATAAACTAATAAATAATTAAAATGAATATTTAAAATTATAATAAATAGAAATAAAAATTAGATTTATTAATTATTAAGTAGTATATTGCGGTTTAATGGTTTATATATTTAGGCATTATGAGGTTTAGGAGTTTACTAATTTAACGGTGTATGCATTTAGTGGTTTATAGGTTTTATTAAAAAAATAAAAAAATAATAAATATTTTTTATTATTTTTTGATATTTTCAAAGGTTATAACCTTTGAAAATATAATAATTTTTAAATGTGAATTCTCTATTTATTTATAATAATCATAATAATTATATATCATATAAATTCAATATAAATAATTTTATTGATAGATATTCTAATAATGATCAAAAAATAAATAAAAAATCTATTAATAATAAGATAGATATCAATTAAAATATAATTACAAAACCTAAAATGATTCAGAAGAAAAGCAAAATATATTACTATATAATAATTTTTTGTTTTGAAATATTTTTTTCTTTAAAAAGTTTATCAATAATTTTTGGATTAAAAATAATTTATATTAATTATATTTGTCTACCTCAATTTATTTTGTAATTAATATTTATATATAAATAAACAAATAAATAATTAAAATGAATATTTAAAATTATAATGAAAAAAATGAGATTTATTATTTATTATTTAGGAATACCGTTTAAATTTAAATTAGATCTGTCTCACTAATAATTTATTTTTTAATTAATATTTCTATAAAAAAATTAATAAATAATTAAAATAAAAATTTAAAAGTATACTGAAAAAAAATTAAAATGAGATTTATGATTTATTATTAATGTATACCAGTTTAATGATTTATGTATTTAATGGTTTTATCGTTAGGAGTTTAGCGATTTATGTTTTTCGGCTTTTAGTGGCTTATAGGATTTATTTAAAAAAATAAAATAATATAAAAAATTTTTATAATTTTGTATCATTTTCATAGGTTATTACATTTAAAAATATAATAATATTTAAATTTTTTTGAAATTTTAATACAATATTTTGTTATAATAATATTAATGATTATATATCATATAAATATAATATAAAAAATTGTAATGATATATATTATAATAATAATCAAAAATTAAATTTATAAACTATTAATATTATGATAGATATTAATTAAAAAATATTTACAAAACTCAAATTGATTAAAAATTTAAGTAACTTATATTACTTGATAATAATTTTTAATTTTTAAATTTATACTTCTTTTATATGCGTATATTTTTATTAGATAAATAAAATATTATTTAAATTATATTTGTCCCACTCATAATTTATTTTGTAATACATATTTCTAAAAAAAATACATTAATAAATAATTAAAATGGATAATTAAAAATTTAATACATAGCAATAAAAAATAGATTTATTATTTATTAAGTAGTATTTAGCAGTTTAATGGGTTATGTATTTAGCTATTACGGGGTTTAGTAGTTTACTAATTTAACATTATATGCATTTAGTAGGGCTGCCCACGGGACTCGGAGATACGCGACCCGACCCAAAGTCTTGTCCCGAACGAATCGAGACTGAGAAAAATCTGTTGACTCTGACTATCCCTGTTCTATTCTATCACGTATTTTTTCTTTTTGGATGGTTCCGGATCATATGGAATATACATCCTGAGAATCGTCTCATCCTAAAAAACCAATACTAGAACTAGGAATATATATATATATATATATATACATATATATATTTATATTTATATAACATGAAGATGCCAACAATTCTGCTACTGCCCATCCAATTTTGACGCATCTATTGATGTTCCGACGAGTTCCAGGCCACCTCATACCGTTCCAGCTGTGTTCAGTTAGGTCCAGCCCTTGTTCGTCGCACTTTTGGTCGCCTCCACCGTGTCTCAGATGCCACCAGCCTTTTGGTTTGTTTTTCTGACAAGAATTGAGTGATTAATTATTATTATTATTATGTGTCTCAGTCATTTTTGTTGAGTATTGGTTGTGGTGTTGTGGTTGGGCCGAATTAGAGGGTTGAATGTGTTATTGTTAGTTTTGTAGAGCTTGCTTGTTTGAAATATTTATATGTATTTATGCTTAACATATCATATTAATTAATGGCAATGCAGATGGCACAATCTAGCGGTTAACGAAAAATACAATAAATTGAAGATGATCACATCTCAAATGATCAAAGTACTGGTAAATCCAATCATCATCCTTTCACAAACCCTCCTATTGTTACGGCAGGTTCTTCAATTCTAATTGTAAAAGAAAGTCAAGGTACATCTGAACCTCAAGCTCATAAAAAGTATTAGTCTGCCATTTGGGAAACTTATGAGATATTAGTTGATTCAGAGAGAAATGAAACTGGTAGGGCAGCTTGCATATGGTGTAGGAAAGAATACTTGGCAAAAAATTGATCAAGGTACTTCGGGTTTATAGAAATACTTGAGAGAGACTTGTATGAAATTTACACACAAAAAAGAATTAATAGAAGCTCACAAAGGTAAAGACAAGTCACAATCTTTGTTGAGTTTCTCTAAAGGTACTAGTTCAGAGGATATCAAATTAACTTGTTGGAAATTTGATCAACAACTATTTAGAGAGGCTTTGGTGAAAATGATCATAAAAGATAAATTGCCTTTTTGTTTAGTTGAGAGGGATGAGTTTAAGGAGTTTTATGAAGTTAGTGTGCCTCAATTTAAAATTCCATCTAGGCACTCTATATTGAGAGATTGTTTTTCTTTGTTTGTGAAGGAAAAGATGAAATTATTTGATAGCATATCATCTCATTGTTCTAGAGTTTCATTGACTACTGACACTTGGACTAGCATTCAAAATTTGTCTTATATATGGTTAACTATTCATTACATTGATTCTCAATGGAATATGCATAAAAGGCTTTTGAACTTTTGTGTAATTAAAAGTCATTCTGGAGTTAATATTAGAAATGCTATTGAGTTTTGCATTAATGAATGAGGTTTGAGAAAGTTGATGTGCATTACTATTGACAATGCATCAAATAATAATGTTGCAGTTGAACAATTGAAAAAAAGGCTTGTGAAGAAAAGTGTTGTACCTTTGAGAGGCGAGCATTTTCATATGAGATGTTGTGCTCATATCCTAAACTTAATTGTCAGTGATGGCATTGCAGTAGTTGAGGGTGCTATACAAAAAATTAAAGGTGTGGTGAAATATGTGAGGAGCAGTCCTAAAAGATTACATATGTTTAAGTTATGTGCTGAATAAGCAAAATTGACATCTTGATCTTCATTGCAATTAGGTTGTCCTACAAGATGGAATTCAACTTATTTGATTCTACAAACTGATATAAAATATCAAAAAGAATTTGATAAGTTGGAGGACAAAGACAAATGGTTTTTGAAGGAGTTTGGTTCAAACGTTCCTACTGAGAGAGACTGAACAAACGCCAAAATTTTTGCCCATGCAACAAAATAAACCATAAATGTTAACACATGAAAGCTAGTTTAGGCCCGGGCTAGCAAAGCAATTTAACTTGGATCAAATTTCAAGTTAGGTTGAGCTCGTGCATGCCAGCCAAGCACACCTTTGCCAGACAACCTACAGGGCAATGTGTTGTGTCATGGTATCTTCTTTTAGAGACATATTAGCTTGACACACCCAGGATGTTTGGCTTGTGTATTACAAAAGATACGGCACAATGAACCCAACATACTAGCCTAGATGATCAAATCAGGCTAGCCAAGACTAAACCCATGTTATGCTATGCTCATATTGTACTAGCTTGGCAGAACATAACCTTGGTTGCCTATTAGCCAATGAGCCATGCCAAGCTGCCCTCTTTTAAAGTCATGCTAGCCTAATGGCTCACATGAGACATAAAAAACTAATTAATGTTAACTCAACACAGCCCATTTGTCAACCTCTAGACTAATGTTGACATCATAATATTTTTATAAATTATTTAAATTATATTTAAGGTTTAAGAGTTTAAACGTTTAGGTATTTAGGTGCTTAGGGGTTTAGGAGTTTAAAGATTTATGTATTTAGGCATTTAATGGTTTATATGTTTTATTTAAACAATGATATAACAAAAAAATTATTTTTGTTATTTTTTGTCATTTTTAAAGGTTATAAGCTTTGAAAATATAACAATTTTAAAATCTTTTTTATATGTGAATACTATATTTATTTATGATAATATTAATAATTATATATCATGTTAATTCAATATAAATAATTATATTGATAGATATTATATTAATTTTCAAAAAATATATTAATAAACTATTATTAATAATATAGATATTTTTGAAAATGTATTTGCAAAACATAAATTTATTCAAAATCAAAGTAAAATATAATACTAAATAATAATTTTTTGATGTTTTGCTTCTTTTTATAAGTTTATGTTTTTTGTTATTAAAAGTAAATTATTTAAATTATATTTGTCTTCCACATAATTTATTTTTAATTTATAATTCTATAAAAATAAACTAATAAATAATTAAAATGAATATTTAAAATTATAATGAATACAAATAAAATTGAGATTTATAATTTATTATTCAGGATATACTAGTTTAATTGTTTAAGTATTTAGGTATTTTGGGGGTTAGTGATTTAAGTGTTTAGCACTTTAGTGATTTATAGATTTTATTTCAAGAATGAAAAAATAAAAAAATAAATTTTTTGATTTTTTTTTAATTTTTGAAGTTTATAACCTTTGAAAATATAATAATTTTAATTTTTTTTAAATGTGAATATAATATTTAGTTATAATAATCATAATAATTATATATAATGTAGACTAAATATAAATAATTTTATTAATTGATATTATAATAATGATTAATAAATAAATTAATAAACTAGTATTAATAAGAATGATATAAATTAAAATCTAATTGTAGAATCTAAAATGATTCAAAATCAAAATAAGATATATTACTAAATAATAATTTTTTATTTTAAAAATTTTGCCTCATTTTATAAGCATATATATTTTTTTGATGAAAAATAAATTATAAAATTATACCTGTTTCACTAATAATTTATTTTGTAATTAATATTTCTATAAAAATAAATTGATAAATAATTAAAAAGAATATTTAAAATTATAATGAATACTAATAAAAAAGATTTATTATTTATTATTTAGGGTATTCCTATGTAATGGTTTATGTTTTTAATGGTTTTAGGGTTAAGGAGTTTATTGATTTATATTTTTGCACATTTAGGTGTCTATAGGTTTTATTTAATCAATGAAATAACAAAAAATTTATTTTTAAGAATTTTCGTGATTTTCAAAGGTTATTACCTTTGAAAATATAATAATTTTTTAATCTTTCTAAAATTTGAATGCAATACTTTGTTATAATAATCTTAATAATTATATTTGATGTAAATTTAATATAAAAAATTTTATTAATATATATTTTTATATTGATCGAATAATAAATTAATAAACTATTATTAATAAGATAGATATTAATTAAAATATATTTTTAGAACCCAAAAGAATTCAAAATAAAAATACATTATATTACTAAATAAAATTTTAAATTTTTGAAATTTTGTTTTTTTATAAGCTTATTTTTTTTATAAAAAATAATATATTTAAATTATATGTCTCACTCATTATTTATTTTGTAATTAATATTTCTATAAAAATAAACTAAAAAATAATTAAAATGAATATTTATAATTATAATGAATACAAATTAAAATGAAATTTATTATTTATTATTTTGGTTATATAGGTTTAATGGTTTAAGTATTTAGGGGGTTTTGGGGTTAAATAATCTAGATATTTAAATGTTTAGGCATTTAGTAGTTTATAAGTTTTATTTAAATAATAAAATAATTATTTTTATGATTTTTTATCATTTTTGAAGTTTATAACCTTTGAAAATATAATAAATTTTTAAATTTTTTTTAAATGTTAATAGAATATTTATTTATAATAATCTCAATAATTATAAGACATTTAAATTCAATATAAGTAATTTTATTTATAGATATTATAAAAATGATCAAAAAATAAATTAATAAACTATTATTAATAAGATTGATAGCAATTAAAATATAAATACAAAACCTATAATGATTCAAAATGAAAGTAAAATATATTACTAAATTATAATTTTTTGTTTTTATATTATTACTTCTTTTTATAAGCTTATATTTATTTTGTGATTAAAAATAAATTATTAAAATTATATTTGTCTCACTCTTTATTTATTTTGCAATTAATATTTCAAAAAAAAAATAAACTAATAAATAATTAAAATGAAAATTTAAAATTATAATGAATACAAATTAAAATGAGATTTATGATTTATTATATATGGTATACCAGTTTAATGGATTGTTAATATAGGGGTTTTGTCATTTAGGAGTTTAGTAATTTATGTTTTTAGGCATTTAGTTGTTTATAGTTTGTATTTATATAATAAAAATAATCTTTTTTTGATTTTATCTGATTTTCAAATGTAACCTTTAAAAATAAAAAAATTTTTAAAATTTTTCGAAATGTGAATACCATGTAAAATTATATTAATCTTACAAATTATATATCATATAAATTCAATATAAACAATTTTAATGATAGATAGTAAAATAATGATCAAGAAGTAAATTAATAAACTATTATTAATAATATAAATATTAATTAAAATTTATTTACATAACACAAAATGATTCAAAATCAAAATATATTACTAAATAATAATATTTAATTTTTATAATTTTCCTTCTTTTTATAAGCTTATATTTTTTTTTAAATTAAATTATTTAAATAATATTTGTCTCACGCGAAATTTATTTTGTAATTAATTTTTCAAAAAAATTAAACTATAAATAATTAAAAGTAATATTAAAAATTATAATAAATGGAAATAAAAAATGAGATTTATTGTTTATTAAGTAGTATATAGCTATCAAAAGGTTTGTGTATTTAGGGGTTTCAGGGTCTATGAGCTTACTCATTTATGTAAGCAAGCATTTAATGATCTATAGGTTTTATTTTAAAAATGAAATAAAAAAAATTAATTTTATTATTTTTTTCATTTTTTAAGGTTATAACCTTTGAAAATATAATAATTTTGAAAATTCTTTTCAAAAGTGAATACAATATATATTTATAATAATCATAATAATTATATATCATATAAATTCAATATAAATAATTTTATTGATAGATATTCTAATAATTATCAATAAATAAATTAAAAATCTATTATGAATAAGATTAATATTACTTAAAATATAATATCAAAACCTAAAATGATTCAAAAGCAAAACAAAATATATCACTAAATAATAATTATTTGTTTTTAAATTTTTATGATTTTTATAAGCTTATCTATTTTTTGATGAACAATATTTTTAATAAATTATATTTTTAACTCATAATTTATTTTATAATTAATATATATATATATATATATAAATAAAAAACTAAACAATCAAAATGATTTTTTTAACTTATAATGAAAACAAATAAAAATGAAATTTATTAATTATTTTAAAGTGTATACTGGTTTAAAGAATTATCTATATAGGGGTATCGAGATTTTGTAGTTTAGTCATTTAAGTGTTTAAGCATTTAGTGGTGTATAGGTTTTATTTAAAGAATAAAATAATAATAAAATTTTTTTTTTATTTTTTCACATTTTCAAAGGTTATAACCTTTGAAAATGTTATAATTTTAAAATTTTTTTCAAAAGTGATTGTAATATTTAGTCATAATAATCATTATATTTATATAACATATAAAATCAATATAAACTTTCTTATTGATAAATATTCTAATAATGAGCAAAAAATAAATTAATAATCTATTATTAATAAGATAGATATCATTTAAAATATAATTACAAATATTAAAATGATTTAGAAGAAAAGCAAAATATATTACTATATAATAATTTTTTGTTTTGAATTTTTTTTTTCTTTTAAAAAGTTTATTTATAATTTTTTGATGAAAAATAATTTATATAAATTATATTTGTTTAATTCATAATTTATTTTGTAATTAATAATTATATAAAAAATATACAAATAAATAATTAAAATGAATATTTAAAATTATAATGAAAAAAAATGAGTTTTATTATTTATTTTTTAGGGTATACCAGTCTAATTTAAATTAGTTCTCTCTAACTAATATTTAATTTTGTAATTAATATTTCAATAAAAATAAACTTAAAATTAATTAAAAAAAATTAAAATTATACTTAATAAAAATTAAAATGATATTTATGATTTATTATTAATGTATACTAGTTTAATAGTTTAAGTATTTAGAGGTTTTATCTTTTAGGAGTTTAGCATTTTAGGTTTTTAGGCATTTAGTGGTTTATTGGTTTTATTTAATCAATAAAATAACAAAAAGAAAGTTTGTAATTTTTTCTCATTTTCATAGGTTATAACCTTTGAAAATATAATAATTTTTAAAATTTTTTGAAATGTGAATATAATATTTTGCTTTAATAATATTAATAATTATATATTATTTAAATTCAATATAAATAATTTTTATTGATAGATATTATAATAATGATCAAAAATTAAATTAATAAACTATTAATAATAAGATATATATTAATTAAAAAATATTTACAAAACCCAAATTGATTCAAAATTAAAGTAAAATATATTACTAGTTAATAATTTTTAGTTTTTAAATTTGTACTTCTTTTATAAGTGTATATATTTTCTTTTTGATTAAAAATAAATTATTTAAATTATATTTCTATAAAAATAAACTAATAAATAATTAAAATGAATATATAAACTATAATAAATAGAAATTAAAATTAGATTTATTAATTATTATGTATTATATAGCAGTTTAATGGTTTATGTATTTAGGTATTACGGAGTTTAGGAGTTTACTGATTTAATTGTGTATGCATTTAGTGGTTTATAGATTTTATTTAAAAAATAAAATAACAAAACAAATTTTTTTATTATTTTTTGATATTTTCAAAGGTTATAACCTTTGAAAATATAATAATTTTTTAATTTTTTTTCAAAAGTGAATTCAATATTTAGTTATAAAAATCATAATAATTAAATAACATATAAATTCAATATAAACAATTTTATTGATAGATTTTCTAATAATTATCAAAAAATAAATTAATAAAAATATTATTAAAAAGATAGATATCAATTAAAATATAATTACAAAACATAAAATGATTCATAAGCAAAACAAAATATATTACTATGTAATAATTGTTTCTTTTAAAATTTTTTTTTATTTTAAAAAGTTTATCTGTACTTTTTTTATTAAAAATAATGTACATAAATTATATTTGTCTAACTCATAATTTATTTTTCAATTCATATTTATATAAAAATAAAAAATTAATAATTAAAATGAATGTTAAAAATTATAATGATAAAAAAATGATATTTATTGTTTATTATTTAGGCTATACCAGTCTAATTTAATTTAGATTAGTCTCACTAATAATTTATTTTGTAATTAATATTTCTATAAAAATAAACTAATAAATAATTAAAATAAAAATTTGAAATTATACTGAATAAAAATTAAAATTAGATTTATGAATTATTAATAATGTATATTAGTTTAATATTTTAAATATTTAGAGGATTTGTAGTTTATGACTTTAGTGATTTAAGTTTTTAGGCATTTAGTGGTTTATAGGTTTTATTAAAACAATAAAATAACAAAAAAAAATTTGTAATTTTTTGTCATTTTCATAGGTTATAACCTTTGAAAATATAATAATATTTAAAATTTTTTGAATTGTGAATACAATATTTAGTTATAATAATTTTAATAATGCATTACTGGCATTAGGAGTTTACTGATTTAACTTTGTATGCATTTAGTAGTTTATAGTTTTTATTTAAAAATTAAAATAAAAAAATATTTTTTTTATAATTTTTTTATATTTTGTAAGGTTATAACCTTTGAAAATATAATAATTTTTAAATTTTTTTCAATTGTGAATTCAATATTTAGTTATAATAATCATTATATTTATATATCTTATATATTCAATATAAACTATATTATTGATAAATATTCTAATAATGATCAAAAAATAAATTAATAATCTATTATTAATAAGATATATCTCAATTAAAATATAATTAGAAACCTATAATGATTTAGAAGCAAAGAAAATTATATTACTATATAATAATTTTTTGTTTTTAATTTTTTTTCTTTTAATAAGTTTATCTATATTTTTTTTGATAAAAACTAATTTATATAAATTATATTTGTCTAACTCAATTTATTTTATAATTAATATTTATATAAAAATAAACAAATAAATAATTTAATTTGAATATTTAAAATTAAATTAAAAAAAATGAGATTTATTCTTTATTATTTAGGATATATGGTTTAATTTAAATTAGATCCGTCTCACTAATAATTTATTTTGTAATTAATATTTCTAAAAAATAAACTGATAAATAATTAAAATAAATATTAAAATTATACTGAATAATTAAAATAATTTATTTTGTTCCTCTCTCAACTCTAGAATGATTGCTAAAGCTCTAACCAAAATAATAGGAGCTTTTACTTTATCTCTATTATGTATCATAATATTTGATGTTGAATCACTAAGCTATCAAAGGTAATTTGACTTATGTACACTAACGGTCTAAACCAAAGTTGTAGCCCTATGTGTTGAAATAGCTAGTTGTTGAGGATGCTATTTATATTGATTATTGTAATTTATTCTAAAATATCTCTCATGCGCACACTCAAATCAATTTTTTTAAAACATAGTTCACCTCTAAAAAAATAACCACATTGTAGCCTAATAGAACAAACTAGCCCAGGGAAGTTTGAGCAGGGCAAGAAGTATGGTCTCTCTTTCAATCAAGAATCAAAAAATTTATTTTATTCATATGTCTAAGCCTTTTTATTATCTCCTCATGGATATCAAAAATATCATTACTTTATTTTTATATTAAATTAGTTATGTATTCAAGGTCACAATATCTAAAAAGGTGTAAATGAATCATATTCAAATGTATAAAAGGTTTTAATCATTGCTCAAAATATTAGTCTTGCATATTGACACTTGAGGTCACAAATCAAAGGAAAAAGTCATAATGATATTTCTAATCCCAAGAATTTTAGCTAAAGAAAGTTATTAAGAGTAGTACTCGAGCTTTAACTATTTCTAGGGTTATGACTTTTGCTTTTGAGGAATGTCCAAAGTTACAATCATTCCTAGTGTAATGACTTTGCAATATATAGATAAAATGCACATGCTATGGTCATATCCAATACTGTGAACCAGTATTATAGTGAATAAATATGTATTCATGATCATTCATAGTGCCATTACAATATGTTCAACAGAGAGACACAAGTTATGGCATATTCTCATCGATATGATTTTGTGTTCTAGAGACAAAATATACAATCATGACCATTGCTAATGCTACAGTAATCTAAAGCAAGAAAGTGACTGGATCCATAACTAACCCCTTGAGTCATGACTTTGTGTAACATATACAAAAAGATAAATCTATGACATTTCTAAAAATTGTGAATTTCAATTTAAATTAAACACTTAGTCATTTGATTATAAAAGTGCAAAACATGAGATTTAGGATTTATGGTTTATGGATTAGGGTTATAGTTTATGGTTTAAGGTTTAGGATTTAATGTTTAGGGTTTATGGTTTTTTTTGTAAAATACACACTTTATTTATCATTTAGGTAGACAACTTACAAGAGATTAAAAAGCTAACTAATTTAGGCCAGCCTACCAAATCCTATGCACCTTAATGATTCTATGCATAAAATACATAAAAAAAACATAATGCCTGATAATTCCAAGCATACGAATACAACTAAAATCACCTGCCATTCCCGGACGTCAGAGTTGGCATTGAGTCTTTATGCGCACTGCGTCCTTTCCATTCGGATTTGTCCAAGCCTTTTGGAGGAACCTGAATGATGCACCATATTAAAACTATGCAAATATAAGATTGTGCATGTGTGTGACATGTAGCATCACGCGCTTGCCTATTTCATTGCTATGCAATGGAATACATGTAAAACTGAATACCCTTAAATCCACAAGTCCATATCTATGACACTTTGTCAATTCATTCTCACCTCTGAATTCCACATTCTTTTTCTCCAATGATCCTCAAAAGAGTATCTCTTGGTTAGAATGCTTCCTCCTCGAGTTCCAAGAAGAGGCTGTATGTTGCACCGACAAAATATAAAAAAATATGCATGATCGGTGTGCATGTGTGATGAGGTCCATCTCATAGTCTAATTATCTACGCGTACAACCAAGCTAGAATACAAGTAAAATTACAAAATGCTATAAAGATGGGTCTTCTGCTCCCGGGAGTGTAGCATCGCCTTATGTGTATTTACAAAATGCATAGTGGGCCCCACTTAGAGATACTCATGGGTCCAGTTCCCCTCATTGCATGCTACATAGAAAAGAAACAAGATTGTGTGTGTGAGTATGTCATGATCCGTCTCTACAAGTACATGGTGCAGACAAAGTCCAAAATACAAATATGACTACAAACATAAACTACAAGTTTGAATCTTTCGCTCCCATGTGGCTGGTCTGGACTCCATTGCTTACTGGCCCTGCTTGGTGATGCTTTGGATTTTGCCGGCTCTCCAATTAATCATGGATTACCCGCTACTTCTGTTGGGCGACAGTTGGGCGGCCCTCTATGCTTCCAGATAGGGGGAGTGGGACCCACTCCAAGCTACTCTTAGGTTTACTCCCGACCACTTTGCTCGGTCTCATCAGTTATCTCAATGTTATCATTCCGGCTTGCTAGTGGGGCCCGCTAGAAGCTGGTGGCCCATACTTTTGGCTACTTCCATGACTTGCTGGCCCCTCTAAATGCTACACCAAAATGGACAAGAATATGTGCACGTGTGTACTATGGTCCGTTGCTATGTGTGTGTGGTGCAGTAGTATCAGGGTTTAGGAGTTTAGTAATTTAAGTATTTAGGTATTTTTTGGTTTATAGGTTTTATTTAAATAATTAAATAACAAAAAAATTATTTTTATGATTTTTTCTCATTTTCAAGGTTATAACCATTGAATATATAATAATTTTTATTTTTTTTTCAAATGTTAATACAATATTTAATTATAATAATCATAAAAATTAAATATCATGTAAATTCAATATAAATAATTTTATTGATCGAGATTATAATACTGATCATAAAATAGATTAATAAACTATTATTAATAAAATAGATATTAATTAAAATATATTTGCAAAACCTAAAATGATTCAAAATCAAAGTAAAATATATTACTAAATAATAAATTTTTATTTTTTAATTTTTTATTCTTTTTAAAAGCTTATAAATTTTTTTGATGAATATAAATTATTTAAATTATATGCGTCTCATTCATAATTTTATTTTGTAATTAATATTTCTATAAAAATAAACTAATAAATAATTAAAATAAATATTAAAATTATAATGAATACAAATAAAAATGAGATTTATGATTAATTATTTAAGGTATATTGGTTTATTGGTTTAAGTATTTAGGAGTATAGGAGTTTAGTGATTTAAGTGTTTAGGCATTTAGTAGTTTATATGTATTATTTAAATAATGAAATAACAAAAAAATTATTTTTCAAATTTTTTATCAATTTTGAAGGTTATAACCTTTATAAATATAATAATTTTTAAATTTTTTTCAAATGTGAATACAATATTTAGTTATAATAAACTTAATAAATATATATCATGTAAATTAAAAATAAACAATTTTATTGATAGATATTATTAAACTAAATATAAATATAATTATAATAATGATCAAAAAATAAATTAATAAACTATTATTTATTGATAGATATTTATATATTATTTATAAATACTTAAACCATTAAAAATGGTTTAAATGTTTTAGTATTTAAGGGTTTTGTGCTTTTGGGGTTTAGGAGTCTAATGATTTAAGAATTTCGGCATTTAGTAGTTTATAGGTTTTATATAAACAATAAAATAACAAAGAATTTATTTTTGTGATTTTATCTCATTTTCAAAGATGATAACCTTTAAAAATATTATAATTTTTAAATTATTTTCAAATGTAAATATAATATTTAGTTATAAAATCTTTAAAATTATATAACATGTAAATTCAATATAAACAATATTATTGATAAATATTCTAATAATGATCAAAGAATGTATTAATAATCTATTATTAATAAGATAGATATCAAATAGAATATAATTACAAAACCTAAAATGATTCAGAAACAAAGCAAAATATATTACTATATAATAATATTTTTTTGAAAATTTTTTTTATTTTAAAAAGTTTATCTATAATTTTTTGATGAAAATTTATTTATATAAATTATTGTTGTCTATCTCAATTTATTTTGTAATTAATATTTACATATAAATAAACAAATAAATAATTAAAATGAATATTTAAAATTATAATGAAAAAAAATGAGATTTATTATTTATTATTTAGGGATACTGTTTTAATTTAAATTAGATCTGTCTCTCTAATAATTTATTTTGAAATTAGTAAATAAATAAAAATAAACTGATAAATAATTAAAATAAAAATTTAAAATTATACTGAATAAAAATTAAAATGAGATTAATGAATTATTCTTAAAGTTTACCAATTTAATGGTTTAAGTATTTAGAGGTTTTTTCGTTTAGGAGATTAGAGAATTATGTTTTTAGGAATTTAGTGGTTTAGAGGTTTTATTTAAACAATGAAATAAAAAAAAATATTTTTGATATTATTTCACATTTTCAAAGGTTATAACCTTTGAAAATATGAAAATTTTAAATTTTTTTAAAAATGTGAATACAATATTTAGTAATAATAATCATTATAATTATATATAATATAAACTAAATATAAACAATTTTATTGATAGATATGATATCAATTATCAAAAACTAAATTAATATGCTATTATTAATATGATAGATATAAATTAAAATACAATTAAAAAACCTAACATGATTCAAAAACAATGTAAAATTTATTATTAAATAATAATTTTTTTTTAGTTTCTGCTTCTTTTTAAAAACTTATATATTTTTTTGATGAAAAATAAATTATTAAAATTCTATTTGAATCACTCATAATTTATTTTTTAATTAATATTTCAATATATTATTTAAATTATATTTAAGGTTTACGAGTTTAAAGGTTTAAGTATTTAGGGGCATCAGGGTTTAGGAGTTTAGAGATTTATGTGTTTAGGCATTTAATGGTTTATAAGTTTTATTTAAACAATGATATAACAAAAAATTTTTTTTGTTATTTTTTATCATTTTTGAAGGTTATAACCTTTGAAAATATAATAATTTTTAATTTGTTTAAAATGTGAATATAATATTTAGTTATAATAATCTTAATAATTATATATAATGTAAACTCAATTTAAATAATTTTATTAATACATATCATAATAATGATCAATAAAAAATAAATAAACTATTATTAAAAAGAATGATATAAATTAAAATATAATTATAAAATCTAAAATGATTCAAAATCAAAATAAAATATATTACTAAATAATAAATTTTTGTTTTTAAAAATTTGCCTCTTTTTATAAGAATATTTTTTTTTTTGATTAAAAATAAATTATTTATATTAGATATGTCTCACTTATAATTTATTTTGTAATTAATATTTCTATAAAAATAAACTGATAAATAATTAAAATAAAAATTTAAAATTATACTAAAATAATTAAATTGAGATTTATGATTTTTTATTAATGTACACCAATTTAATAGTTTAAGTATTTAGAGGTTTTATCATTTAGGAGTTTAGCAAATTATGTTTTTAGGCATTTAGTGGTTTATAGGTTTTATTTAAACAAAAAAATAACAAAAAAAAATTTGTAATTTCTTTTCATTTTCATAGGTTATAACCTTTGAAAATATAATAATATTTAAATTTTTTTGAAATGTGAATACAATATTTAGTTATTTTAATATTAATAATTATATATCATATAAATTCAATAAAAACAATTTTATTTATAGATAATATAATAATGGTCAAAAATTAAATTAATAAACTATTAATAATAAGATAGATATTAATTAAAAAATATTTATAATACCCAAATCGATTCAAGATTAAACTATAATATATTACTATATAATAATTTTAAATTTTTAATTTTTTCTTCTTTTATAAGCGTATATATATTTTTGATTAAAAATAAATTATTTAAATTATATTTGTCGCACTCATAATTTATTTTATAATAAATATTTCTATAAAAATAAACTAATAAATCATTAAAATGAATATTTAAAACTATAATAAATAGAAATTAAAAATAGATTTATTAATTATTATGTATTATATAGCAGTTTAATGGTTTATGAATTTAAGTATTACATGGTTTAGGTGTAATGATTTAATTGTGTATGCATTTAGTGGTTTATAGGTTTTATTTAAAAAATAAATTAAAAAAAAATTATTATTTTTTTGATATTTTCAAAGGTTATAACCTTTGAAAATACACTAAATTTTATATTTTTTTCTAAAGTGAATACAATCTTTAGTTATAATAATCATTATATTTATATATCATATAAATTCAATATAAACAATTTTATTGATAAATATTCTAATAATGATCAAAAAATAAATTAATAATCTATTATTAATAAGATAGATTTGAATTAAAATATAATTACAAAACCTAAAATGATTCAGAAGCAAAGCAAAATATATTACTATATAATAATTTTTTGTTTTTAATTTTTTTTTTAAAAGTTTATGTATATTTTTTTGATGAAAAATAATTTATATAAATTATATTTGTCTAACTCATAATTTATTCTATAATTAATATATTTATAAAAATAAACAAATAAATAAGTAAATTTAATATTTAAAATTATATTGAAAAAAAATGAGATTTATTATTTATTATTACTGTATACCACTTTAAAGGATTAAGTATTTAGAGGTTTTTTCATTTAGGATTTTAGTGATTTATGTTTTTATGCTTTTAGTCGTTTATACGTTTTATTTAAAAAAATAAAATATCAAAAAAAAATTCTATAATTTTTTCTCATTTTCATAGGTTATAACCTTTGAAAATATAATAATATTTAATATTTTTTGAAATGTGAAAACAATAGTTAGTTATAATAATATTAATAATTATATATCAAATAAATTCAATATAAATAATTTTATTGCTATATATTATAATAATGATCAAAATTAAATTTATAAACTATTGATATTAAGATAGATATTAATTAAAAAATAAGTACAAACCCAAATTGATTTAAAATTATAGTAAAATATATTTCTGTATAACAATTTTTAATTTTTAAATTTTTACTTCTTTTAAAAGCATATATATTTTTTAAATTATATTTTTCGCACTAATAATTAATTTTGTAATAAATATTTCTATAAAAATAAACTAATAAATAATTAAAATGAATAATTAAAATTATAATAAATAGATTTAAAAATTAGATTTATTAATTATTAAGTAGTATAAAGTGGTTTAATGGTTTATGTATTTTGGCATTACGGGGTTTAGGAGTTTACTGATTTAACTGTGTATGCATTTAGTGTTTTATACGTGTTATTTAAAAAAAATCAAAAAATTTATTTTTTTTATTTTTTTATATTTTCAAATGTTATAACCTTTGAAAATATAATAATTTTTAAATTTTTTTCAAAAGTGAATACAATATTTTGTTATAATAATCATTATATTTATATATCATATAAATTCAATATAAATATTTTTATTGATAAATATTCTAATAATGATCAAAGAATAAATTAATAATCTATTATTAATAAGATAGATATCAATTTAAATGTAATTACAAGACCTAAAATGATTCAGAAACACAGCAAAATATATTACTATATAATAATTTTTTGTTTTGAATTTTTTTTCTTTTAAAAAGTTTATCTATATTTTTTTGATGAAAAATAATAATATAAATAATATTTGTCTAACTCAATTTATTCTATAATTAATAATTATATAAAAATAAATGAATAAATAATTAAAATGAATATTTTAAATTAGAGTGAAAAAAGTAATATTGAGATTTATTATTTATTATTTACGGTATACCATTTTAAAATGATTATCTATTTAGGGTTTTCGAGATTTAGGAGTTATTGATTTAAGTATTTACGCATTTAGTGGTTTATAGGATTTATTTAAACAATCAAATAACATAAAAATTATTTTTGTTATTTTTTCACATTTCCAAAGGTTATAACATTTGAAAATATAATAATTTTAAAATTTTTTTAAAATGTGAATAAAATATTTAGTAATAATAATCCTTATAATTATATATAATATAAACTAATTATAAATAATTTTATTGATAGATATGATATCAATTATCAAAAAATAAATTAATAAATTATTATTAATATGATAGATATAAATTAAAATATAATTACAAAACCAAAAATGATTCAAAATCAATGTAAAATTTAATACTAAATAATAATTTTTTGTTTTAAAATCTTTACTTCTTTTTATAAGATTATATTTTTTTTATTAAAAGTAAATTATTAATATTATAATTGTCTGACTAATTATTTATTTTGTAATTAATATTTTATTAATAAATAAACTAATAAATATTTAAAATTAATTTTAAAATTAATATTTAAAATTAATATTTAAAATTAATATTTAAAATTAATATTTAAAATTATAATAAATACAAATTAAAATGAGATTTAAGATTTATTATTGCTGTATATGTAATTTATTTTTTGATAATCTGTTTGTATAAACATATATTTTTTCTTTTTTAATATTTTCATATAAGTGCAGGAAAGGAAATATTAAGAGGCCGAGGATGCACCAGTAGCACAATAATGGAGGTCTCGCTGACCGGACAGTGGGCTAAAATTGGAGCAGAGCCTGACCCGTCTCATGATCTGACCTGCTCCGGTTAAATGAACCGAGAGAAATTTTAATATAAAATGTTTTGTAATTTTATTTTCGGGTGGCTATTTTTGGACCCATGGAACTATTCATTGTCTCTCTCTCCCCTCTATGTGCGATTTATCGTGACTATTTTGTGTGCTGCATACTGTTAAAGATTTATGTTGCTTTAATCTATAATGCAAAAGCATTTTATGGTGGATTTAGCTAGTCGTACTGAGCGACTAGCGAACCACATTATTTTTGCTGTTTATTTCTTGTTTTTTGATTCTATCATGGATGGTTGTTGAATTGGGATATATATATTGCTTGTTTTATGTTGGTTCTGTGTTTCTGTATCTCAATTTTACTACCGTGAAAGCACAATTGCCCAACAATTATATATGGTATAACAGTTTAATGGATTGATTATTTAGGGGTTTTGTCATTTAGAAGTTTAGCAATTTATGTTTTTAGGCATTTAGTGGTATATAGGTTTTATTTATATAATAAAAAAAAATTTTCTTTTTAGATTTTTTTAGATTTTGAAAGGTTATAACCTTTAAAAATAAAATAATTTTTAAAATCTTTTGAAATGTGAATACCATGTATAATTATATTAATCTTATTAATTATATATCAAATAAATTCGAATATAAATAATTTTAATGATAGATATTATAATAATGATCAAAAATTAAATTAATAAACTATTATTAATAATATAAATATTGATTAAAATCTATTTACATAACACAAAATGATTCAAAATAAAATAAAAATATATTACTAAATAATAATATTTAATTTTTAATTTTTTCCATCTTTTTATAAGCTTATATTTTTTTATGATTAAAAATAAATTATATAAATAATATTGCACTCACTCGAAATTTATTTTGTTATTAATTATTTTAAAAATTTAAAATATAAATAATAAAACTGAATATTTAAAGTTATAATAAATAGAAATAAAAATGATATTTATTATTTATTAAGTAGTATACAACTATTATAAGGTTTATATATTTAGGGGTTTCGGGTTTTATGACCTACTATTTAAAATAAGTAAACATTTAGTGATCGATGGGTTTTATTTAAAAAAGAAATAACAACAAATTTATTTTTTGTATTCTTTCTCGTTTTTTAAGATTATAACATTTGAAAATATAATAATTTTTAATTTTTTTTCAAAAGTGAATAAAAGATTTATTTATAATAATCTTAATAATTATATATCATATAAATTCAATAAAAACAATTTTATTGATAGATATTCTAATAATTATCAAAAAATAAATTAAAAATCTATTATGAATAAGATTGATATTATTTAAAATATAATATCAAAACCTTAAATGATTCAAAAGCAAAGCAAAATATATTACTTAATAAAAATTATTTGTTTTTAAATTTTTATTTTTTTTATAAGCATATCTATTTTTCTGATGAAAATTTATTTTTATAAATTATATTTTTAACTCATAATTTATTTTATAATTAATATATATATATATAACATAATAATCAAAATGAATTTTTTAAATTATAATGAAAACAAATAAAAATGAGATTTATTAATTATTATTTAGGGTATACCAGTTCAAAGGATTATCTATATAGAGGTATCAAGATATTGTAGTATACTGATTTAAGTGCTTAGACATATAGTGTTTTATAGGTTTTATTTAAACAATGAAATAACAAAAAAAAATATTTTTTTTATTTTTTCACATGTTCAAAGGTTATAATCTTTGAAAATATAAAAATTTTAAAACTTTTTTCAAAAGTGAATACAATATTTAGTTATAATAATTATTAAGTTTATATATCATATAAATTCAATATAAACATTTTTATTGATAAATATTCTAATAATGATCAAATAATATATTAATAATATATTATTAATAAGTTAGATATAAATTAAAATATAATTACAAATCCTAAAATGATTCAGAAACAAAGCAAAATATATTACTATATAATATTTTTTTGTTTTTAATTTTTTTCTTCTTTTATTAAGTTTATCTATATTTTTTTGTTGAAAAATAATTTATATAAATTATATTTCTATAACTTATAATTTGTTTTATAATTAATATTTATATAAAAATAAACAAATAAATAAGTAAAATGAATATTTAAAATTATAATAAAAAAAATAAAAATAAGATTTATTATTTATTATTTATTATTTAGGATATACATGTTTAAAAAATTTATCTAATTAGGGTTTTCGGGAATTAGAAGTTTTTGATTTAAGTAATTAGGCATTTAATGGTTTATAGGTTTTATTCAAACAATGAAATAACAAAAAATTTATTTTTGATAATTTTTTTCAATTTTCTAAGGTTATAACATTTGAAAATATAATAATTTTAAATTTTGTTAAAAATGTGACTATAATATTTAGTAATAAGAATCATTATAATTATATATAATATAAACTAAATATAAACAATTTTATTAATAGATATGATATCAATTATCAAAAAATAAATTAATATGCTATTATTAATATGATAGATATAAATTAAAATATAATTGCAAAACCTAAAATTATTCAAAATCAAAGTAAAATTTATTACCAAATAATAATTTTTGTTTTTAAAATTTTGCTTCTTTTTATAAGCTAATATTTTTTTTGATGAAAAATAAATTATTTAAATTATATATAAGGTTTACAAGTTTAAAGTTTTAAGTATTTAGGGGCTTTTGTGTTTAGGAGTTTATAGATTTATGTGTTTATGCATTTAGTGGTCTATAAGTTTTATTTAAAAATTGATATAACAAAAAATTTATTTTTATTTTTTTTTCTAATTTTTGAAGGTTATAACCTTTGAAAATATAAAAATGTATAAATTTTTTTCAAATGTAAATATAATATTTAGTTATAATAATCTTAATGAATATAAGTAATTTAAATTCAATATAAATAATCACATTGCTAGATATTAAAATAATGATTAATAAATAAATTAATAAACTATTATTAATAATATAGATATTATTTAAAATATATTTGCAAAATCTAAATTTATTCAAAATCAAAGTATATATTACTAAATAATAATTTTGTTTAATATTTTGCTTATTTTATAAGTTTATATTTTTGTTATTAAAATAAATTATTTAAATTATATTTGTCTTCCTCATATATTATTTTGTAATTTATAATTCAATAAAAATAAACTAATAAATAATTAAAATAAATATTTAAAATTATAATGAATACAAATAAAATTGAGATTTATTATTTATTATTCATGATATATAGGTTTAATGGTTTAAGTATTTAGGTATTTTATGGTTTAAGAGTCTAGAGATTTAAATGTTTAGGCATTTTGTGGTTTATAAGTTGTATTTAAATAATAAAATAATAAAAAATTATTTTTGTTATTTTTTATCAATTTTAAAGGTTATAACCTTTGAAAATATAATAATTTTTAAATTTTTTTGAAATGTAAATATAATATTTAGATATAAAAATCTCGATAATTATAAGACATTTAAATTGAATATAAGTAATTTTATTGTTAGATATTATAAAATTGATCAAATAATAAATTAAGAAAGTATTATTAATAAGATTGATAGCAATTAAAATATAATTGTAAGACCTATATATAATGATTCAAAATCAAAGTTAAATATATTACTAAATAATAATTTTTTGTTTTTAAATATTTACTTATTTTTATATGCTTATTTTTTTTTGATTAAAAATAAATTATTAAAATTATAGTTGTCTCGCTCATTATTTATTTTGTAATTAATATTTATATAAAAAATAAACTAATAAATAATTAAAATGAATATTTAAAATTATAATGAATACAAATTAAATGAGATTTATAAGTTATTATATGTGGTATACCGGTTTAATGGTTTGATTATTTAGGAGTTTTGTTGTTTATGAGTTTATCAATTTATGTTTTTTGGTATTTAGTGGTTTATAGGATTTATTTATATAATAAAAATAAAAATAAAAATTTTTATCTTTTTTCAGATTTTCAAAGGTTATAACCTTTAAAAATGAAATAATTTTTAAAATTTTTTGAAATGTGAATACAATGTATAATTATATTAATCTTACTAATTATATATCATATAAATTCAAAATAAATAATTTTAATGATAGATATTATAATAATGATCAAAAATTAAATTAATAAACTATTATTAATAATATAATTATTAATTAAAATATATTTACATTACACAAAATGATTCACAATCAAATCAAAATATATTACTAAATAATAATATTTAAATTTTAAATTTGTCATTCTTTTTATAAGCTTATATTTTTTTTGATTAAAAATAAATTATTTAAATAATTGTTGTCTTCTCGAAATTTATTTTGTAATTAATTGTTCTAAATAATTAAACTATAAATAATTAAAATGAATATTTAAAATTATAAAAAAGAGAAATAAAAATGAGATTTATTATTTATTAAGTAGTATATTGCTGTAAAAAGGTTTATGTATTTATGGGTTTCGGGATTTATGAGCTTATTTTTTAAGTAAGTAAGCATTTAATGATCTATAGGTTTTATTTAAAAAATGAAATAACAAAAAATTTATTTTTATTATTTTTACTCATTATTTAAGGTTATAACCTTTGAAAATATAATAATTTTAAAATTTTTTTCGAAAGTGAATTCAATATTTAGTTATAATAATCATTATATTTATATATCATATAAATTCAATATAAACTATTTTATTTATAAATATTCTAATAATGATCAAAAAATAAATTAATAATCTATTATTAATAAGATAGATATCAATTATAATATAATTATAAAAGCTAAAATGATTCAGAAGCAAAGCAAAATATATTACTATGTAATAATTTTTTGTTTTGAAATTTTTTTTTCTTTTAAAAAGTTTATGTATATTATTTTGATGAAAAATAATGTATATAAATTATATTTGTTTAACTCATAATTTATTTTGTAATTAATATTTATATAAAAATATACAAATAAATAATTAAATTTGAATATTTAAAATTAAAATGAAAAAAAAATGAGATTTATTTTTTATTATTTAGGATATACAAGTTTAATTTAAATTAGATTTGTCTCACTAATAATTTATTTTGTCATTAATATTTCTATAAAAATAAACTAATAAATAATTAAAATTAAAATTAAAATTATACTTAATAATTAAAATAATTTATTTTGTTCCTCTCTCAACTCTAGAATGATTGCTAAAGCTCTAACCAAAATTTATTTTGTCAGTTATAATTTATTTAGGATATACCAGTTTAATATTTTAAGTATTTAAAGGATTTTTCGTTTATTACTTTAGTGATTTATGTTTTTAGGTATTTAGTGGTTTATAGGTTTTATTTAAAAATAAAATAAAAAAAAATTTCTATAATTTGTTATCATTTTCATTCATTATAACATTTGAAAATATAATAATATTTATAATTTTTTGAAATGTGAATACAATATTTAGTTATAATAATATTAATAATTATATATCATATAAATTCAATATAAATAATTTTATTGATAGATAATATAAAAATGATTAAAAATTAAATTAATAAACTATTAATAAAAAGATAGATATTAATTAAAAAATATTTACAAAGCCCAAATTGATTCAAAATTAATGTAAAATATAGTACATAATAATAATTTTTAATTTGTAAATTTCGACTTATTTTATAAGCGTAAATACTTTTATTGATTAAAAATAAATTATTTAAATTATATTTATCGCACTCATACTTTATTGTGTAAAAAATATTTCTATAAAAATAAATTAATAAAAATTTAAAATGAATATTTAAAATTATAATAAATAGAAATTAAAATTAGATTTATTAATTAAGTAGTATATAGAAGTTTAATGGTTTATGTATTTAGGCATTACGTGGTTTAGGAGTTAACTGATTTAACTGTGTATGCATTTAGTGGTTTATAGGTTTTATTGAAAAAATAAAATAATAAAAAATTTATTTTTATTATTGTTTGTTATTTTCAAAGGTTATAATCATTGAAAATATAATAATTTTTAAATTTTGTTTAAATGTGAATACAATATTTAGTTATAATAATCATTATATTTATATATCATATAATTCAATATAATCAATTTTATTGATAAATATCCTAATAATGATCAAAAAATAAATTAATAATTTATTATTAATAAAATAGATATCAATTAAAATATAATTACAAAACATAAAATGATTCATAAGCAAACCAAAAATATATTAATATATAATAATTTGTTGTTTTTTTAATTTTTTTTATTTTAAAAAGTTTATCAATATTTTTTTGATTAAAAATAATTTACAAATATTATATTTGTCTAACTCAATTTATTTTTTAATTAATATTTATATAAAAATAAACAAATAAATAATTAAAATGAATATTTAAAATTATAATGTAAAAAATGAGATTTATTATTTTTTATTTCGGGTATACAGGTTTAATTTAAATTAGATCTGTCTCACTAATAATTTATTTTGTAATTAATATTTCTATAAAAATAAACTGATAAATAATAAAAATAAAAATTTAAAATTATACTGAATAAAAATTAAAATGAGATTTATGATTTATTATTAATGTATACCAATTTAATAGTTTAAGTATTTATAGGTTTTGTTGTATAGGTGTTTAGTGATTCATGTTTTTAGGCATTTAGTGGTTTATAGGTTTTATTTAAACAATAAAATAACAAACAAAAATTGTAATTTTTAGTAACTTTCATAGGTTAAAACCTTTGAAAATATAATAATATTTAAAATTTTTTGAAATGTGAATACAATATTTAGTTATAATTATTTTAATAATTATATATCATATAAATTTAATATAAACAATTTTATTGATAGAATTTATTATAATGATCAAAAATTAAATTAATAAACTATTAATAATAAGATAGATTTTAATTAAAAAAATATTTACAAAACCCAAATTGCTTCAAAATTAAACTAAAAAATATTATTGGATAATAATTTTTATTTTTTAAATTTTTACTTCTTTTATAAGCGTTAATATTTTTTTTATAAAAAATAAATATATAAATTATATTTGTCGCACTCATAATTTATTTTGTAATAAATATTTATATAAAAATAAACTAATAAATAATTAAAATGAATATTTAAAATTATAATAAATTGAAATAAAAATTAGATTTCTTAATTATTGAGTAGGATATAGCAGTTTAATCATTTATGTATTTAGGCATTACCAGCTTTAAAAGTTTACTAATTTAACTGTGTAGGCATTTAGTGGTTATAAGTTTTATTTAATAATTAAAATAACAAAATATTTAATTTTATTATTTTTTGTTATTTTCAAAGGTTATAACCTTTGAAAATATAATAATTTTTAAATTTTTTTCAAATGTGAATTCAATATTTAGTTATAATAATCATTATATTTATATATCATCTAAATTCAATATAAACAAAATTATTGATAAATATTCTAATAATGATTAAAAAATAAATTAATAATATATTATTAATAAGATAAATATCAATTAAAATATAATTACAAAACCTATAATGATTCAGAAGCATAGAAAATTATATTACTATATAATAATTTTTTGTTTTTAATTTTTTTTCTTTTAATAAGTTTATCTATATTTTTTTAATGAAAAATAATGTATATAAATTATATTTGTCTAACTCATAATTTATTTTTTAATTAATATTTATATAAAAATAAACAAATAAATAATTAAAATGAATATTTTAAATTATAATGAAAAAAAATGAGATTTATTCTTTATTCTTTATTATTTATGGTATACCAGTTTAATTTAAATTATATCTGTCTCACTAATAATTTATTTTGTAATTACTATTTCAATAAAAATAAACTGATAAATAATTTAAATAAAAATATAAAATTATTTTGAATAAAAATTAAAATGAGATTTATGAATTATTATTAATGTATACCAGTTTAATATTATAAGTATTTAGATGTTTTGTCATTTAGGACTTTAGCAAAAAAATTATTTAGGACTTTATAAGTATTTTTTAGTGGTTTATAAGTTTTGTTTAAATAATGAAATAACAAAAAAATTTTTTTTGATATTTTTTCACATTTTCAAAGGTTATAACCTTTGACAATATGATAATTTAAAACATTTTTAAAAATGTGAATACAATATTTAGTAATAATAATCATTATAATTATAAATAATATAAACTAAATATAAACAATTTTATTGAAAGATATGATATCAATTATCAAAAAATAAAATAATATGTTATTATTATTATGATGGATATAAATTAAAATATAATTTAAAAACCTAAAATTATTCAAAATCCAAGTAAAATGTATTACTAAATAATAATTTTTGTTTTTTAGTTTTTGCTTCTTTTTATAAGCTTATTTTTTTTGATGAAAAGTAAATTATTTAAATTATATTTGTATCACTCATAATTTATTTTGTAATTAATATTTTAATAAATTATTTAAATTATATTTAAGGTTTACGAGTTTAAAAGTTTAAGTATTTAGGGTCTTTTATGTTTAGGAGTTTAGATGTTTAAGTGGTTAGGCATTTAGTGGTTTATAAGTTTTATTTAAACAATGATATAGCAAAAAATTTATTTTTATTATTTTTTCTAATTTTTTAAGATTATATCCTTTGAAAATATAATAAATTTTAAATTTTTTTCAAATGTAATATTTATTATTAATAATCTTCATAATTATAATTCATTTAAATTTAATATAAATAATTATATTGCCAAATATTATAATTATGATCAAAAAATAAATTAATAAACTATTTAATAAAATAGTTATTATTTAAAAAGTATTTGCAAAATCTAAATTTATTTAAATCAAAGTAAAAATATATTACTAAATAATAATTTTTTTAATGTTTTGCTTTTTTTATAAGTTTATATTTTTGTTATTAAAAATAAATTAATTATATTATATTAGTCTTACTCATAATTAATTTTGTAATTTATTATTCTATAATAATATACTGCTAAATAATTAAAATGAATATTTAAAATTATAATGAATACAAATAAAATTGAGATTTATTATTTATTATTCAGGATATACCGGTATAATGGTTTAAGTATTTAGGTCTTTTTTGGTTTAGAAGTTTAGTGATTTAATTGTTTAGACCTTTAGTGATTTAATTGTTTAGACCTTTAGTGATTTATAGTTTTTATTTTAAGAATGAGAAAACAAAAAATTTAATTTTTTGATTTTTATAATTTTTGAAGGCTATAACCATAGAAAATATAATTGTTTTGATTTTTTATAAATGTGAATATAATATTTAGTTATAAAAATCTTAATAATTATATATAATGTAAACTCAATATAAATAATTTTATTGATAGATATTATAATAATGATCAATAAATAAATTAATAAACTAGTATTTATAAGAATGATATAAATTAAAATATAACTCTAAAATCTAAAATGATTCAAAATCAAAATAAGATATATTATTAAATAATAATTTTTTATTTTTAAAATTGTGCCTATTTTATTAAGTATTTTTTTGATGAAAAATAAATTATTTAAATTATATATGTCTCGCTAATAATTTAATTTGTAATTAATATTTCTATTAAAATAAACAGATAAATAATTAAAATGAATATTTAAAATTATAATGAATACTAATAAAACTGAGATTTATGATTTAATATTTAGACTATACTAATTTAATGTTTTAAGTATTTATGGGCTTCGGGGTTTAGGAGTTTAGTCATTTTAGTATTTAGTCATTTAGTGGTTTATAGGTTTTATATAAAAAATAAAATAACAAAAAAATTATTTTTTTTATTTTTTCTCATTTTTGAAGGTTATAACCTTTGAAAATATAATAATTTTTAAATTTTTTTTGAAAAGTGAATACAATATGTAGTTATAATAATCATAATAATTTTATATAATATAATTTCAATATAAACTATTTTATTGATATTTAATATAATAATGATCATAAAAAAAGTAATAGCCAATTATTAATAAGATAAATATTGTTTAAAATATATTTGTAAAACCTAAAATGACTCAAAATCAAAGTGAATTATTTTACTAAATATTAATTTTAAATTTTTAAATTTTTAAATTTTTGAATTTTTGTATCCATTTATAAGCCTATATATTTTTTGATGAAAATAAATTATTTAAATTATATTTGTCTCACTAATAATTTATTTTTTAATTTAAATTTCTATAAAATTAAACTAATAAATAATTAAAATGTATATTTAAAATTATAATGAATACTAATAAAAATGAGATTTATAATTTATTATTTAGGGTATAACTATTTAATTGTTTATGTTTTTTGTGGTTTTGGGTTTAAGAAGATTATTGATTTATATGTTTACACATTTTCGTGTTTATAGGTTTTATTTAATCAATGAAATAACAAAAAATTTATTTTTATGAATTTTCGTGATTTTCAAAGGTTATAACCTTTGAAAATATAATAATTTTTTAATAGTTCTAAAATATGAATACAATATATAGTTATAATAATCTTAATAATTATATTTGTTGTAGATTCAATATAAAAAAATGTTTTAATATATATTATAAAAAATGTTCAAAAATAAATTAATAAATAATTATTAATAAGATAGATATTAATTAAAATATATTTGTAGAACCCAAAATAATTCAAAATCAAAATAAATTATATTACTAAATAAAATTTTAAATTTTTGAAATTTTGTTTATTTTTATAAGCTTATTTTTTTTTCATAAAAAATAATTTATTTAAATTATATCTGTCTCACTAATTTTTTATTTTGTAATTAATATTTCGATAAACAAACTAAAAAATAATAAAAATAAATATTTAAAATTATAATGAATACAAATAAAAATAAGGATTATTATTTATTATTTAGGATATATAGGTTTAATGGTTTAAGTATTTAAAGGGTTTTGGGGTTTAGGAGTCTAGAGATTTAAATGTTTAGTCATTTAGTGGTTTATAAGTTTTATTTAAATAATAAAAAATTATTTTTGTGATTTTTTATCATTTTTGAAGCTTATATAACCTTTGAAAATATAATAATTTTAAAATTTTTTCAAATGTAAATATAATATTTAGTAATAATAACTTAATAATTATAAGACATTTTAAGTGAATATAAGTAATTTTTTTGTTCGATTTTATAAAAATAATCAAATAATAAATTAATAAACTATTATTAATAAGATTGATAGCAATTAAAATATATTTGCAAAACCTATATATAATGATTCAAAATCAAAGTAAAATATCTTACTAAATAATAATTTTTTGTTTTTAAATTTTTACTTCTTTATATAAGCTTATTTTTTTGATTAAAAATAATTTATAAAAATTATATTTGTCTCACTCATTATTTATTTTATGATTGATATTTCCATAACAAATAAATTAATAAATAATTAAAATGAATATTTAAGATTATAATGAATACAAATTAAAATGAGATTTATGATTTATTATATATGGTATACCAGTTTAATGGATTGTTAATTTAGGAGCTTTGTCATTTAGGAGTTTAGCAATTTATGTTTTTAGGCATTTAGTAGTTTATAGTTTTTATTTATATAAATAAAATATTTTTTTTTTGATTTTATCTTATTTTCAAAGGTTATAAGCTTGAGAAATAAAATAGTTTTTAAAATTTTTGAAATGTGAATACCATATATAATTATATTAATCTTAATAATTATATATCATATAAATTCAATATAAACAATTTTAATGATAGACAGTATAATAATGATCAAAAATTAAATTAATAAACTATTATTAATAATATAAATATTAATTAAATTATATTTACATAACACAAAATGATTCAAAATCAAATCAAAATATATTACTAAATAATAATATTTAATTTTTATAATTTTCCTTCTTTTTATAAGGTTATATTTTTTTATTAAATTAAATTATTTAAATAATATTTGTCTCACTCGAAATTTATTTTGTAATTAATTTTTTAAAAAAATTAAACTATAAATAATTAAAAATTAATATTTAAAATTATAATAAATAGAAATAAAAAATGAGATTTATTATTTATTAAGTAGTATATAGCTGTTAAAAGGTTTGTGTATTTAGGGCTTTCGGGGTCTATGAGCTTACTCATTTAAGTAAGCAAGCATTTAATGATCTATAGGTCTTATTTTAAAAATGAAATTAAAAAAAAATTATTTTTATTATTTTTTTCATTTTTTAAGGTTATAACCTTTGAAAATATAATAATTTTGAAATTTCTTTTCACAAGTGAATACAATATATATTTATAATAAACATAATAATTATATATCATATAAATTCAATATAAATATTTTTATTGATAGATATTCTAATAATTATGAATAAATAAATTAAAAATCTATTATGAATAAGATTGATATTAATTAAAATATAATATCAAAACCTAAAATGATTCAAAAGCAAAACAAAATATATCACTAAATAATAATTATTTGTTTTTAAATTTTTATGATTTTTATAAGCTTATCTATTTTTTGATGAAAAATATTTTTAATAAATTATATTTTTAACTCTTAATTTTTTTTATAATTAATATTTATATTTAAATAAAAAAATAAACAATCAAAATTAATTTTTTAAATTATAATGAAAACAAATAAAAATGAGATTTATTAATTATTATTTAGGGTATACCCATTTAAATGATTATCTCTATAGGGGTATCGGGATTTTGTGGTTTTGTGATTTAAGTGCTAAGACATTTAGTGGTGTATAGGTTTTATTTAAACAATGAAATAACAAAAAAAAATTATTTTTTTTTATTTTTTGACATTTTCAAATGTTCTAATCTTTGAAAATATAATAATTTTAAAATTTTTTTCAAAAGTGAATACTATATTTAGTTATAATAAAATTTATATTTATATATCATATAAATTCAATATAAACATTTTTATTGAAAAATATTCTAATAATTATCAAAAAATAAATTAATATTATATAATTAATAAGATATATATCAATTAAAATATAATTAAAAATCCTAAAATGATTTAGAAGAAAAGCAAAATATATTACTATATAATAATTTTTAGTTTTGAAATTTATTTTTATAAATTTATCTATATTTTTTTGATGAAAAATAATATATATAAATTATATTTGTTTAACTCATAATTTATTTTGTAATTAATATTTATATAAAAATATACAAATAAATAATTAAAATGAATATTTAAAATTATAATGAAAAAAAATGAGTTTTATTATTTATTATTTAGGGTATAATGGTATAATTTAAATTAGATCTATCTAACTAATAATTTATTTTGTAATTAATATTTCTAAAAAAATAAACTGATAAATAATTAAAATAAAAATTTAAAATTAAACTGAATAAAAATTAAAATGAAATTTATGATTTATTATTAATGTATACCAGTTTAATTGTTTAAGTATTTAAATGTTTTGTCATTTAGGAGTTTAGAGATTTATGTTTTTAGGCATTTAGTGCTTTATAGGTTTTATTTAAACAATAAAATAACAAAAAAATGTTGTAATTATTTCTCATTTTCATAGATCATAACCTTTGAAAATATTATAATATTTAACCCTTTTTGATATGTGAATATAATATTTAGTTATAATAATATTAATAATTATATATCATATAAATTCAAAATAAACAATTTTATTGATAGATATTATAATAATAATCAAAAATTAAAGTAATAAACTATTAATAATAAGATAGATATTAATTAAAAAATATTTACAAAACCCAAATCGATTCAAAATTAAAGTAAAATATATACCTTAATAATAATATTTAATTTTTAAATTATAACTTATTTTATAAGTGTAAATACTTTTTTTGATTAAAAATAAATTTTTTAAATTATATTTCTTACACTCATAATTTATTTTGTGATAAATATTTCTATAGAAATAAACTAATAAATTTTTAAAATTATAATAAATAGAAATAAAAACTAGATTTATTAATTATTAAGTAGTATATAGCGGTTTAATGGTTTATGTATTTAGGCATTATGATATTTAAAAGTTTACTGATTTAATAGTGTATGCATTTAGTGGTTATAGGTTTTATTTAAAAAAATAAATAAACAAAAAATTTATTATTATTATTTTTATATATTTTCAAATGTTATAACCATTGAAAATATAATAATTTCTAAATTTTTTTCAAAAGTGAATTCAATATTAAGTTATAATAATCATTATATTTATATTTCACATAGAATGAATATAAAAAATTTTATTGATAAATATTCAAATAATGATCAAAAAATAATTTAATAATCTATTATTTATAAGATAAATATAAATAAAAATATAATTACAAAACCAAAAATAATTCAGAAGGAAAGCAAAATATATTACTATATAATAAATTTTGGTTTTAAAATTTTTTCTTCTTTTTATAAGTTTATCTATATTTTTTGATGAAAAATAATTTATATAAATTATATATGTCTACCTCATAATTTATATTATAATTAATATTTAATAAAAAAATGAATAAATAATTAAACTGAATATTTTAAATTATAATAAAAAAATTAATATTGAGATTTATTATTTAGGGTATACTAGTTTAAAAGGATTATCTATTTAGGGTTTTCGAGATTTCAGAGTTATTGGCCTAAGTGTTTAGGCATTTAGTAGTTTATAGGAATTTATTTAAACAATGAAATAACAGAAAAATTAGTTTTGATATTTGCTCACATTTTGAAAGGTTATAACCTTTGAAAATATAATAATTTTAAATTTTTTTTAAAGTGTGAATACAATATTTAGTAATAAGAATCATTATAATTATATATAATATAAACTAAATATAAACAATTTTATTGATAGATATGATATCAATTATCAAAAAATAAATTTATATGCTATTATTTATATGATAGATATAAATTAAAATATAATTACAAAACCTAAAATTATTCAAAATCAAAGTAAAATTTATTACCAAATAATAATTTTTGTTTTTTAGTTTTTGCTTCTTTTTATAAATTATTGAAATTATATTTAATGTTTACGAGTTTAAAGTTTTAAGTGTTTAGGGGCTTTTGTGTTTATTAGTTTATAGATTTTAATATTTAAGCATTTAGTGGTCTATAAGTTTTATTTAAAAATTGATATAACAAAAAATTTATTTTTATTTTTTTTTTCTAATTTTTTAAGGTTATAACCGTTGAAAATATAAAAATTTCTAATTTTTTTTAAAATTTAAATATAATATTTAGTTATAATAATCTTAATGAATATAAGTAATTTAAATTCAATATAGATAATCACATTGCTAGATATTATAATAATGATCGATAAATAAATTAATAAACTATTATTAATAAGATAGATTTTATTTAAAATATATTTGCAAAATCTAAAGTTATTCAAAATCAAAGTATATATTACTAAATAATAATTTTTTTTAATATTTTGCGTTTTTTATAAGTTTATATTTTTGTTATTAAAAATAAATTATTTAAATTATATTTGTCTTCCTCATAATTTATTTTGTAATTTATAATTTATAAAAATAAACTCATAAATAATTAAAATAAATATATAAAATTATAATGAATACAAATAAAATTAAAATTTATTATTTATTATTCAGGATATACAGGTTTAATGGTTTAAGTATTTAGGTGTTTTAGGGTTTAGTCATTTAAGTGTTTATGCCTTTGGTGATTTTATCAAATTTTTGAAGGTTATAACCTTTGAAAATATAATAATTTTTAATTTTTTTTAAAATGTGAATATAATATTTAGTTATAATAATCTTGATAATTATATATAATGTAAAATCAATATAAATAATTTTATTAATAGATATTATAATAATGATCAATAAATAAATTAATAAATGATGATTAATTAGAATGATATAAATTAAAATATAATTGCAATATATATAATTATTCGAAATTAAATTAAAATAAATTACTAAATAATAATATTTTGTTTTAAAAATTTGTCTTTTTATGATCTTACATTTTTTTGATTAAAAATAAATTATTTAAATTATATCCGTCTCACTAAAAATTTATTTCGTAATTAATATTTCAATAATAATAAACTGATAAATAATTTAAATGAATATTTAAAATTATATTTAATACTAATAAAAATGAGATTTATTATTTATTATTTAGAGTATACTAATTTAAAGGCTTATGTATTTATGGGCTTTGGGGTTTAGGAGTTTAGTCAATGATAATTTAGGTATTTTGTGGTTTATAGATTTTATTTAAAAAATCTAATAACAAACAATTTATTTTTTTTATTTTTACTTATTTTAAAAAGTTATAACCTTTTAAAACTTAATAATTTTTAAATTTTTTTAAAATGTGAAAATATTATTTTGTTATAAAAATCTAAATAATTATATATTATGTAAATTCAATATAAATAATTTTTCATAGATTTTATGATGACGATAATTAAATAAATTAATAAACTATTATTAATAAGATAGATATTAAATAAAATTTATTTGCAAAACCTAAGATGATTCAAAATCAAAGAAAAATATAATAATAAGATAGATATTAAATAAAACTATTATTAATAAGATAAAATTTACAGGTTTAAAAGATTATATATTTAGGAGTTTTGGGATTTAAGAATTTAGTGATTTAAGTGTTTGGTCATTTAGTAGTTTATAGGTTTTATTTAAAAAATAAAATAACAAAAAAAATTTTTTTGTTATTTGTTCTCATTTTTGAAGGATATAACCTTTGAAAGTATAACAGTTTTTAAATTTTTTTTAAATGTGAATACTATATTTAGTTATGATAATCTTAATAATTATATATAATGTAAATTCAATATAATCAATAATATTGATATATATTATTATAAAGATAATACAAAAGATTAATAAACAATTATTAATAAGATAAATATTGTTTAAAATATATTTACAAAACCTAAAATGATTCAAAATCAATGTGAAATATTTTAATAAATATTCATTTTAAATTTTTAAATTTTTATATCCATTTATAAGCTTATATATTTTTTGATGAAAAATAAATTATTTAAATTATATTTGTCTCACTATTAATTTATTTTTTAATTTATATTTCTATAAAAATAAACTAAATAATAATTAAAATGTATATATAAAATTATAATGAATACTTATAAAAATGAGATTTATGATTAATTATTTAAGTATACCTATTTAATGGTTTAAGTTTATTGTGGTTTTGGGGTTAATGAGTTTATTGATTTATATGTTTACACATTTAGGTGTTTATAAGTATTATTTAATCAATGAAATAAAAAAAAATTTATTTTTATGAATTTTCGTGATTTACATAGGTTATAACCTTTGAAAATATAATAATTTTTTAATAGTTCTAAAATATGAATACAATACTTAGTTATAATAATCTTAATAATTATATTTGATGTAAATTCAATATAAAAAGTTTTATTAATAAATATTATTTGGATGATCAAAAAATAAATTAATAAACTATTATTAATAAGATAGATATTAATTAAAATATATTTGTAGAACCCAAAATAATTCAAAATCAAAGTAAATTATATTACTAAATAAAATTTTAAATTTTTGAAATTTTGTTTATTTTTATAAGCTTATAATTTTTTTCATCAAAAAATAATTTATTTAAATTATATATGTCTCACTCATTATTTATTTTGTAATTAATATTTCTATAAAAATAAACTAAGAAATAATTAAAATGAATATTTAAAATTATCAAGAATACAAATCAAAATGAGATTTATGATTTATTATATGTGGTATACTGTGTTAATGGTTTGATTATTTAGGAGTTTTATAGTTTAGGAGTTTATCAATTTATGTTTTTAGCTATTTAGCGGTTTATAGGTTTTATTTATATAATAAAAATAAAATTTTTTTTTTTTGAATTTTTCTGATTTTCAAAGGTTATAAACTTTAAAAATAAAGTAATTTTTAAAATTTTTTTAAATGTGAATAGTATGTATAATTATATTAATCTTACTAATTTTATATAATATAAATAATTTTAATGATAGATATTGTAATAATGATCAAAAATTAAATTAATAAACTATAATTAATAATATAAATATTAATTAAAATATATTTACATAACACACAATGATTCAAAATCAAATCAAAATATATTACTAAAGAATAATATTTAATTTAAAAATATTTTCTTCTTTTTATAAGTTTATATTTTTTTTGATTAAAAATAAATTATTTAAATAATATTAGTCTCACTCGAAATTTATTTTGTAACTAATTTTTCTAAATAATTAAACTATAAATAATTAAAATGAATATTTAAAATTATAATAAATAGAAATAAAAATGAGATTTATTATTTATTAGCTAGGATATAGATGTTAAAATGTTTATGTATTTAGGGGTTTATGAGGTTACTAATTTAAGTAAGTAAGCATTTAATCTATTATTAATAAGATAGATATCAATTAAAATATAATTACAAAACCTAAAATAATTCAGAAACAAAGCAAAATATATTACTATATAATAATTTTTTGTTTTAAAAATTTTGTTTCTTTTAAAAATTTATCTATATTTTTTTGATGAAAAATAATTTATATAAATTATAGTTGTGTAACACTTAATTTATTTTGTTATTAATATTTATATAAAAATATACAAATAAATAATTAAAATGAATATTTAAAATTATAATAAAAAAATGAGTTTTATTATTTATTATTTAGGGTATAATGGTTTAATTTATATTAGATCGATTTAACTAATAATTTATTTTGTAATTAATATTTTCATAAAATAAACTGATAAATAATTAAAATAAAAATTTAAAATTATACTGAATAAAAATTAAAATGAGATTTATGATTTTTATTAATGTATACCAGTTTAATGGTTTTGACATTTTAGGAGTTTAGTGATTTATATTTTTAAGCATTTAGTATTTTATTCGTTTTATTTAAACAAAAAAATAACAAAAAAAATTTGTAATATTTTCTAATATTCAGAGGTTATAACCTCTGAAAATATAATAAAATTTATGATATTTTGAAATTTGAATACAATATTTAATTATAATAATATTAATAATTATATATCATATAAATACAATATAACCAATTTTATTGATAGATATTATAATAATGATCAAAAATTAAATTAATAAACAATTAATAATAAGATAGATATTAATTAAAAAATATTTAGAAAACCCAAATTGATTCAAAATTAAAGTAAAATATATTACTGAATAATAATTTTTAATTTTTAAATTATACTTTTTTTAATAAGCGTATATATCTTTTTGATTAAAAATAAATTATTAAAATTATATTTGTTGCACTCCTAATTTTTTTGTAATAAATATTTTTATAAAAATAAACTAATGAATAATTAAAATGAATATTTAAAATTATAATAAATAGATATAAAAATTAGATTTATTAATTATTATGTATTATATAGCGGTTTAATTGTTTATGTATTTAGGTATTACGGGGTTTAGGAATTTACTGATTTAATTGTGTATGTATTTAGTGGTTTATAGGTTTTATTTTAAAAATAAAATAACAAAAAAATGTTTTTTATTATTTTTTGATTTTTTCAAAGGTTATAACCTTTGAAAATATAAAAATTTTTAATTTTTTTCAAAAGTTAATTCAATATTTAGTTATAATAATCATTATATTTATATTTCATATATATTCAATATAAATAATTTTATTGATAAATATTCTAATAATTATCAAAAAATAAAATAATAATCTATTATTAATAAGATAGATATAAATTAAAATATAATTACAAAACCAAAAATGATTCAGAAGCAAAGCAAAAATATATTACTATATAATAATTTTTGGTTTTAAAATTTTTTTTTTAAGTTTATCTATATTTTTTTTGATGAAAAATAATTTATATAAATTATATTTGTCTAACTTATAATTTATTTTGTAATTAATATTTATATAAAAATAAACAAATAAATATTAAAATGAATATTTAAAATTATAATGAAAAAAAATGATATTTATTCTTTAATATTTACGGTATACCGGTTTAATTTAAATTATATCTATCATACTAATAATTTATTTTGTAATTAATATTTCTAAAAAATAAACTGTTAAATAATTAAAGTAAAAATTTTAAATTATACTGAATAAAAATTAAAATGAGATTTATAAATTATTATTAATGTATACCAGTTTAATATTTTAAGTATTTAGAGGTATTTTCGTTTATGACTCTATTGATTTCTGTTTTTACGCATTTAGTGGTTTATAGGTTTTATCTAAACAATGAAATAACATAAAAATTATTTTTGATATTTTTTCACATTTTTAAAGGTTATAACCTTTGAAAATATAATAATTTTAAAATTTTTTAAAAATGTAAATATAATATTAAGTTATTATAATCTTAATAATTATAAGTCATTTAAATTCAATATAAATAATTACATTACTAGATATCATAATAATGATCAAAAAAAATTCAATAAACTATTTTTAATAAGATATATATTATTTAAAATATATTTGCAAAATCTAAATGTATTCAAATTAAAAGTAAAATATATTACTAAATAATAATTTTTTTAATGTTTTGCTTTTTTTATAAGTTTATATTTTTGTTTTTGAATATAAATTATATAAATTATATTTGTCTTACTCATAATTTATTTTGTAATTTATAATTCTCTAATAATAAACTAATAAATAATTAAAATGAATATTTAAAATTATAATGAATACAAATAAAATTGAGATTTATTATTTATTATTCAGGATATACCGGTATAATGGTTTAAGTATTTAGGTGTTTTGTGGTTTAGGAGTTTAGTGATTTAATTGTTTAGACCTTTGGTGATTTATAGTTTTTATATAAAGAATTAAAAAACAAAATATTTAATTTTTTTGATTTTTTTTAATTTTTTAAGGGTATAACCTTTGAAAATATAATAATTTTTAATTTTTTTTAAATGTGAATATAATATTTAGTTATAATAATCTTAATAATTATATATAATGTAAACTAAATATAAATAATTTTATTAATAAATATTATAATAATGATCAATAAATTAATTAATAAACTAGTATCAATAAGAATGATATAAATTAAAATATAATCGTAGAATCTAAATGGATTCAAAATCAAAATAAGATATATTAATAAAAAATAATTTTTTATTTTTAAAATTTTTCCTCTTTTTATAAGCATATATATTATTTTTGTTGAAAAATAAATTATTTAAATTATATCTGTCTCACTAATAATTTTTTTTGTAATTAATATTTCTATAAAAATAAACTGATAAATAATTAAAATGAATATTTAAAATTATAATGAATACTAATAAAAATGAGAATTATGATTTATTATTTAGACTATACTAATTTAATGTTTTGAGTATTTATGTGCTTCGGGTATTAGGAGTTTAGTCATTTTAGTATTTAGTCATTTAGTGGTCTATAGGTTTTATTTAAAAAATAAAATAAAAAAAAGTATTTTTGTTATTTTTTCTCATTTTTGAAGGTTATAACCTTTGAAAATATAATAAATTTTAATTTATTTTATGAAAAGTGAATACAATATGAAGTTAATAATCATAATAATTAAATATCATATAAATTCAATATAAATTATTTTATTTGTATATATTATACTAATGATTATAAAAAATAATAAACAATTATTAATAAGATAAATATTGTTTAAAATATATTTGCAAAACCTAAAATGATTCAAAATCAAAGTGAAATATTTTACTAAATATTAATTTTAAATTTTTAAATTTTTGTATCCATTTATATGCTTATATATTTTTTGATGAAAAATAAATTTTTTAAATTATATTTGTCTCACTAATAATTTATTTTTTAATTTATATATCTATAAAAATAAACTAATAAAAAATTAAGATGTATGTTTAAAATTATAATGAATACTAATAAAAATGAGTATTATTATTTATTATATGTAGTATACTCGTTTAATGGTTAAATTATTCAGTATAATTTTAAATTTTTATTTTAATTAATTTTCAGTTTATTTTGATAGAAATATTAATTACAACATTAATATTAGTTAGACAGATCTAATTTAAATTAGACCAGTATACCCTGAATAATAAATAATAAATTTTATTATTTTTAATTATAATTTTAAATATTCATTTTAATTATTTATTTGTTTATTTTTATATAAATATTAATTACAAAATAATTTATGAGTTACACAAATATAATTTATGTAAATTATTTTTATCAAAAAATTATAGATAAACTTTTTAAAAGAAAAAAAATTTTCAAAATAAAAAATTATTATATAGTAATAAATTTTGCTTTGATTCTGAATCATATTAGATTTTGTATTTATATTTTAATTGATATTTATCTATTAATAATAGATTATTAAGTTATTTTTTCATCATTATTTTTCATATTTATCAATAAAAATGTTTATATTGAATTTATATGATATATAAATATAATTATTATTATAACTAAATATGGTATTCACTTTTGAAAAAAATTTTAAAATTATTATATTTTCAAAGGTTATAAACTTTGAAAATGTGAAAAAAAAAAAAAAATTTTGTTTGTTATTCTATTGTTTAAATAATACATATACACTACTAAATGCCTAAGCATTTAAATCACTAAACTATAAAATCCCGATACTCCTATATAGATAATCCTTTAAATCGGTATACCCTAAATAATAATTAATAAATTTCATTTATATTTGTTTTCATTATAATTTAAAAAATTCATTTTAATTGTTTAGTTTTTCATGTTTATATATGTATTAATTATAAAATAAAATGAGTTAAAAATATAATTTATAAAAATTATTTTTAATCAAAAAATTGATAAGCTTATAAGAAGAATAAAAATTTTAAAACAAATAATTATTATTTAGTATTATATTTTGCTTTATTATGAATCATTTTAGGTTTTGATATTATATTTTAAGTAATATCAATCTTATTCATAATAGATTTTTATTTTATTTTTTGATAATTATTAGAAAATATATCAATAAAATTGTTTATATTGAATTTATATGATATATAATTATTATGATTATTATAAATAAAAATTGTATTCACTTTTTAAAAAAATTTAAAAATTATTATATTTTCAAAGGTTATAATCTTAAAAAATAAGTAAAAATAATAAAAATAATATTTAGTTATTTTATTTTTTAAATAAAATTTATAGACCATTAAATGCTTACTTACTTAAATTAGTAACCTCATAAACCCCTAAATACATAAACATTTTAACATCTATATCCTACCTAATAAATAATAAATCTCATTTTTATTTCTATTTATTATAATTTTTAATATTCATTTTAATTATTTATAGTTTAATTATAGAGAAAAATTAGTTACAAAATAAATTTCGAGTGAGACTAATATTATTTAAATAATTTATTTTTAATCAAAAAAAATATAAACTTATAAAAAGAAGAAAAGATTTTAAAATTAAATATTATTATTTAGTAATATATTTTGATTTGATTTTGAATCATTGTGTGTTATGTAAATATATTTTAATTAATATTTATATTATTAATTATAGTTTATTAATTTAATTTTTGATCATTATTATAATATCTATCATTAAAATTATTTATATTGAATTTATATGATATAAAATTAGTAAGATTAATATAATTATACATACTATTCACATTTAAAAAAATTTTAAAAATTACTTTATTTTTAAAGTTTATAACCTTTGAAAATTAGAAAAATTCAAAAAAAAATTTATTTTTATTATATAAATAAAACCTATAAACCGCTAAATAGCTAAAAACATAAATTGATAAACTCCTAAACGACAAAACTCCTAAATAATCAAACCATTAAAACGGTAGACCACATATAATAAATCATAAATCTCATTTTGATTTGTATTCTTGATAATTTTAAATATTCATTTTAATTATTTCTTAGTTTATTTTTATAGAAATATTAATTACAAAATAAATAATGAGTGATACATATATAATTTAAATAAATTATTTTTTGATGAAAAAAAATATAAGCTTATAAAAATAAACAAAATTTCAAAAATTTTAAATTTTATTTAGTAATATAATTTACTTTGATTTTGAATTATTTTGGGTTCTACAAATATATTTTAATTAATATCTATCTTATTAATAATAGTTTATTAATTTATTTTTTGATCATCAAAATAATATTTATTAATAAAACTTTTTATATTGAATTTACATCAAATATAATTATTAAGATTATTATAACTAAGTATTGTATTCATATTTTAGAACTATTAAAAAATTATTATATTTTCAAAGGTTATAACCTATGTAAATCACGAAAATTCAAAAAATAAATTTTTTGTTATTTCATTGATTAAATAATACTTATAAACACCTAAATGTGTAAACATATAAATCAATAAACTCATTAACCCCAAAACCACAATAAACTTAAACCATTAAATAGGTATACTTAAATAATTAATCATAAATCTCATTTTTATAAGTATTCATTATAATTTTATATATACATTTTAATTATTATTTAGTTTAATTTATAGAAATATAAATTAAAAAATAAATTAATAGTGAGACAAATATAATTTAAATAATTTATTTTTCATCAAAAAATATATAAGCTTATAAATGGATATAAAAATTTAAAAATTTAAAATGAATATTTATTAAAATATTTCACATTGATTTTGAATCATTTTAGGTTTTGTAAATATATTTTAAACAATATTTATCTTATTAATAATTGTTTATTAATCTTTTGTATTATCTTTATAATAATATATATCAATATTATTGATTATATTGAATTTACATTATATATAATTATTAAGATTATCATAACTAAATATAGTATTCACATTTAAAAAAAATTTAAAAACTGTTATACTTTCAAAGGTTATATCCTTCAAAAATGAGAACAAATAACAAAAAAATTTTTTTTGTTATTTTATTTTTTAAATAAAACCTATAAACTACTAAATGACCAAACACTTAAATCACTAAATTCTTAAATCCCAAAACTCCTAAATATATAATCTTTTAAACCTGTAAATTTTATCTTTATTAATAATAGTTTTATTTAATATCTATCTTATTATTATATTTTTCTTTGATTTTGAATCATCTTAGGTTTTGCAAATAAATTTTATTTAATATCTATCTTATTAATAATAGTTTATTAATTTATTTAATTATCGTCATCATAAAATCTATGAAAAATTATTTATATTGAATTTACATAATATATAATTATTTAGATTTTTATAACAAAATAATATTTTCACATTTTAAAAAAATTTAAAAATTATTAAGTTTTAAAAGGTTATAACTTTTTAAAATAAGTAAAAATAAAAAAAATAAATTGTTTGTTATTAGATTTTTTAAATAAAATCTATAAACCACAAAATACCTAAATTATCATTGACTAAACTCCTAAACCCTGAAGCCCATAAATACATAAGCCTTTAAATTAGTATACTCTAAATAATAAATAATAAATCTCATTTTTATTAGTATTCAATATAATTTTAAATATTCATTTTAATTATTTATCAGTTTATTATTATTGAAATATTAATTACGAAATAAATTTTTAGTGAGACGGATATAATTTAAATAATTTATTTTTAATCAAAAAAATGTAATTTATTAATTTAATTTAATTTAATTTATTTTATTTAGTAATTTAGTAATTTATTATTTAGTAAAACAAAATTTTTATTTATTTTAATTTTTAAAAGACACAAAATTTTATTAATTTATTATTTAGTAATTTATTTTAATTTAATTTAATTTTTATTTCGTAATTTTATTAATTTTATTAATAAAATACACGAAATTTTTATTTATTTTAATTTTTAAAAGACAAAATTTTATTAATTTTTATTATTTAGTAATTTATTATTTAGTAAAACAAAATTTTTATTTATTTTATTTTTAAAATACACAAAATTTTTAAAAGATCATAAAAAGACACAAAATTTTTAAAACAAAATATTATTATTTAGTAATTTATTTTAATTTAATTTCGAATAATTATATATATTACAATTATATTTTAATTTATATCATTCTAATTAATCATCGTTTATTAATTTATTTATTGATCATTATTATAATATCTATTAATAAAATTATTTATATTGATTTTACATTATATATAATTATCAAGATTATTATAACTAAATATTATATTCACATTTTAAAAAAAATTATAAATTATTATATTTTCAAAGGTTATAACCTTCAAAAATTTGATAAAATCACCAAAGGCATAAACACTTAAATGACTAAACCCTAAAACACCTAAATACTTAAACCATTAAACCTGTATATCCTGAATAATAAATAATAAATTTCAATTTTATTTGTATTCATTATAATTTTATATTTTTATTTTAATTATTTATGAGTTTATTTTTATAAATTATAAATTACAAAATAAATTATGAGGAAGACAAATATAATTTAAATAATTTATTTTTAATAACAAAAATATAAACTTATAAAAAACGCAAAATATTAAAAAAAATTATTATTTAGTAATATATACTTTGATTTTGAATAAATTTAGATTTTGCAAATATATTTTAAATAAAATCTATCTTATTAATAATAGTTTATTAATTTATTTATCGATCATTATTATAATATCTAGCAATGTGATTATCTATATTGAATTTAAATGACTTATATTTATTAAGATAATTATAACTAAATATTATATTTAAATTTTAAAAAAAATTAGAAATTTTTATATTTTCAACGGTTATAACCTTAAAAAATTAGAAAAAAAAAATAAAAATAAATTTTTTGTAATATCATTGTTTAAATAAAACTTATAGACCACTAATTACTTAAATATTAAAATCTATAAACTCATAAACACAAAAGCCCCTAAACACTTAAAACTTTAAACTCGTAAACATTAAATATAATTTCAATAATTTATTTTTAACAAAAAAAAATATAAGCTTATAAAAAGAAGCAAAAACTAAAAAACAAAAATTATTATTTGATAATAAATTTTACTTTGATTTTGAATAATTTTAGGTTTTGCAATTATATTTTAATTTATATCTATCATATTAATAATATAATATTAATTTATTTTTTGATAATTGATATCATATCTATCAATAAAATTGTTTATATTTAGTTTATATTATATATAATTATAATGATTATTATTACTAAATATTGTATTCACATGTTTAAAAAAAAATTAAAATTATTATATTTTCAAAGGTAACCTTTGAAAATGTGAAAAAATATCAAAAATATTTTTTTTTGTTATTTCATTGTTTAAATAAAACCTATAAACCACTAAATGCCTAAAAACATAATTCGCTAAACTCTTAAACGACAAAACCTCTAAACACTTAAACCATTAAATTGGTAAACTTTAATAATAATTCATATATCTCATTTTAATTTTTATTCAGTATAATTTTAAATTTTTATTTTAATTATTTATCAGTTTATTTTTATTGAAATACTAATTACAAAATAAATTATTAGAGAGCTAGATCTTTTTTAAATTAAAATAGTATACATAAATAATAAATAATAAATCTCATTTTTTTTCATTATAATTTTAAATATTCATTTTAATTATTTATTTGTTTATTTATATGTAAATATTAATTACAAAATAAAATGAGCTAGACAAGAATAATTTATATAAATTATTTTTCATCAAAAAATTATAGATAAACTTTTTAAAATAAAATTTTTTTTTAAAAAAAAAGTATTATATAGTAATAAATTTTGCTTTGTTTTTGAATAATTTTAGGTTTTGTAATTATATTTTATTTGATATCTATCTTATTAATAATAGATTATTAATTTATTTTTTGATCATTATTTGAATATTTATCAATAAAATTGTTTATATTGAATATACATGTTATATAATTTTAAAGATTTTTATAACTAAATATTATATTTACATTTGAAAATAATTTAAAAATTAGTATATTTTTAAAGGTTATCATCTTTGAAAATGAGATAAAATCACAAAAATAAATTTTTTGTTATTTTATTGTTTATATTAAACCTATAAACTACTAAATGCCTAAATGCTTAAATCATTAAACTCCTAAACCCCAAAAGCACAAAACCCTTAAATACTTAAACATTTAAACCATCTTTAATGGTTTAAGTATTTATAAATAATATATAAATATCTATCAATAAATAATAGTTTATTAATTTATTTTTTGTTCATTATTATATTTATATTTATATTTAGTTTAATAATAGCTATCAATAAAATTGTTTATTTTTAATTTACATGATATATATTTATTAAGTTTATTATAACTAAATTTTGTATTCACATTTGAAAAAAATTTAAAAATTATTATATTTATAAAGGTTATAACCTTCAAAATTGATAAAAAATTTAAAAAATATTTTTTTTGTTATTTCATTATTTAAATAAACCATATTAACTACTAAATGCCTAAACACTTAAATCACTAAACTCCTAAATACTTAAACCATTAAACCGGTATACCTTAAATAATTAATCATAATTCTCATTTTTATTTATATTCATTATAATTTTAATATTCATTTTAATTATTTATTAGTTTATTTTTATAGAAATATTAATTGCAAAATAAAATTATGAATGAGACAATATAATTTTAATAATTTATATTCATAAAAAAAATTTATAAGATTTTAAAAAGAATCAAAAATTTAAAAATAAAAATTTATTATTTAGTAATATATTTTACTTTGATTTTGAATCGTTTTAGGTTTTGCAAATATATTTTAATAAATATCTATCTTATTAATAATAGTTTATTAATCAATTTTATGATCAATATTATAATATCGATCAATAAAATTATTTATATTGAATTTACATGATATTTAATTTTTATGATTATTATAATTAAATATTGTATTAACATTTGAAAAAAAAATAAAAATTATAATATTTTATATGGTTATAACCTTGAAAATGAGAAAAAATCATAAAAATAATTTTTTTGTTATTTAATTATTTAAATAAAACCTATAAACCACAAAATTCCTAAATACTTAAATTACTAAACTCCTAAACCGTGATACTGCTGCACCACACACACATAGCGACGGACCATAGTACACACGTGCACATATTCTTGTCCATTTTGGTGTAGCATTTAGAGAGGCCAACAAGTCGTGGATGCAGCCATAAGTATGGGCCACGAGCTTTTAGCGGTTACCACTACAAGCAGGGATGATAACATTCAGACAACTGACGAGACCCAGCAAAGTGGTCGATAGTAAACCCAGGAGTAGCTAGGAGTGGGTCCCACTAGCCCTATCAGGCAGCATAGAGGGCCGCCTAACTATCGCCCAACACGAGTAGCGGGTAATCCATGATTAATTGGAGAGCCGGAAAAATCCAAAGCATCACCAAGCAGGGCCAGTAAGCAATGGAGTCCATACCAGCCACACGGGAGCAAAAGATTCAAACTTGTAGTTTATGTTTGTAGTCTTATTTGTATTTTGGACTTTGTCTGCACCATGTACTTGTAGAGACGGATCATGACATACTCACACACACAATCTTATTTGTTCTCTATGTAGCATGCAATGAGGGCAACTGGACTCATGAGTATCTCCAAGTGGGGCCCACTATGCATTTTGTATATACACATTAGGCGATGCTACACTCCCGGGAGCAGAATACCCATCTTTATAGCATTTTGTAATTTTACTTGTATTCTAGCTTGGTTCTATCGTAGATAATTAGACTATGAGATGGACCTCATCACACATGCACACCGATGCATGAATATTTTTCGATATTTTGTCGGTGCAACATACAGCCTCTTCTTGGAACTTGAGGAGGAAGCATTCTAACCAAGAGATACTCTTTTGAGGATCATTGGAGAAAAAGAATGTGAAATTCAGAGGTGAGAATGAATTGACAAAGTGTCGTAGATATGGACTTGTGGAATTAAGGGTATTCAGTTTTACATGTATTCCATTGCATAGCAATGACATAGGCAAGAGCTTGATGCTGCATGTCACACACATGCACAATCTTATATTTTCATAGTTTTAATATGGTGCATCATTCAGGTTCCTCCAAAAGGCTTGGACAAATCCGAATGGAAAGGACGCAGTGTGCATAATGACTCAATGCCAACTCTGACATCCGGGAATACCAGGTGATTTTAGTTGTATTCGTACGGTTGGAATTATCAGGCATTATGTTTTTTTTATGTATTTTATGCATAGAATCTTTAAGGTGCATAGGATTTTGTTGGCTGGACTAAATTAGTTAACTTTTTAGTCTTTTGTAAGTTGTCTTCCTAAATGATTAATAAAGTGTGTATTTTACAAAAAAAACATAAACCATAAACTTTAAATCCTTAACCTTAAAACATAAACTATAACCCTAATCCATAAACCATAAATCCTAAATCTCATGTTTTGCACTTTTATAATCAAATGACTAAGTGTTAAATTTAAATTGAAATTCACAACCTTTAGGAATGTCATAGATTTATCTTTTTGTATATGTAACACAAAGTCATGACTCGAGGGGTGAGTTATGGATCCAGTCACTTTTATACTTTAGATTACTGTAGCATTAGCAATGGTCATGATTGTATATTTTATCTCTAGCACACAAAATCATATCGATTAGAGTATGCCATAAATTGTGTCTCTCTGTTGAACATATTCTTATGGCACTAAGAATGATCATGAATACATATTTAATCACTATAATACTCGTCCACAGTATTGGATATGACCATAGCATGTGCATTTTATTTATATATTTCAAAGTCATTACACTAGGAATGATTGTAACTTTGGACATTCCTCAAGAGCAAAAGTCATGACCCTAGAAATAGTTAAAGCTCGAGTACTACTCTTTATAAATTTCTATAGCTAAAATTCTTGGGATTTGAAATATCACTATGGCATTTTCCTTTGATTTGTGACCTCAAGTGTCAATATGCAAGACTAATATTTTGAGCAATGATTAAAACCTTTTATACATTTTAATATGATTCATTTACACCTTTTTGGGTATTGTTAGCTTGTATACATAACTCATTTAATATAAAAAGAAAGAAATGATACTTTTCAAATCCATGATGATATAAAAAAATGGCTTAGACATGCCAATAAAATAAATTTTTTGATTCTTGATTGAAAGAGAGCCCATACTTCTTGCCCTGCTCAAACTGCCCTGGGGCGAGTTTGTTCTATTAGGCCACAAGGTGGTTATTTTTTTAGAGGTGAACTATGTTTTAAAAAAATTGATTTGAGTGTGCGCATGAGAGATATTTTAGAAGAAATTACAAAAATCAATATAAATAGCATCCTCAACAACTTGCTATTTCAACACATAGGGGTACAACTTTTGTTTAGACTGTTAGCGTACATGAGTCAAATTACCTTTGATAGCCAAGTGATTCAACATCAAATATGATGATACATAATAGAGATAAAGTAAAAGCTCCTATTATTTTGGTTAGAGCTTTAGCAATCATTCTAGAGTTGAGAGAGGAACAAAATAAATTATTTTAATTATTCAGTATAATTTTAAATTTTATTTTAATTATTTATCAGTTTATTTTATATAGAAATATTAATTACAAAATAAATTATTAGTGAGACAGATCTAATTTAAATTAAACCGGTATACCCTAAATAATAAAGAATAAATCTCATTTTTTTCATTATAATTTTAAATATATCATTATAATTTTTTATTTGTTTATTTTTATATAAATATTAATCAAAAAAAATATGAGTTAGACAAATATAATTTATATAAATTTTTTTTCATCAAAAAAAAATATAGATAAACTTATTAAAAAAAATTAAAAACAAAAAATTATTATATATTAATATAATTTGCTTTGCTTCTAAATCATTATAGGTTTTATAATTATATTTTAATTGAGATATATCTTATTAATAATAGATTATTAATTTATTTTTTGATCATTATTAGAATATTTATCAATAATATAGTTTATATTGAATATATAAGATATATAAATATAATGATTATTATAACTAAATATTGAATTCACAATTGAAAAAAATTTAAAAATTATTATATTTTCAAAGGTTATAACCGTACAAAATATAAAAAAATTATAAAAAAAATATTTTTTTATTTTAATTTTTAAATAAAAACTATAAACTACTAAATGCATACAGAGTTAAATCAGTAAACTCCTAATGCCCGTAATGCATTATTAAAATTATTATAACTAAATATTGTATTCACTTTTCAAAAAATTTTAAATATTAGTATATTTTCAAAGGTTATAACCTATGAAATTTACAAAAAATTACAAATTTTTTTTATTATTTTATTGTTTTAATTAAACCTATAAACCACTAAATGCCTAAAAACATGAATCACTAAAGTCATAAACGACAAATCCTGTAAATACTTAAAATAGTAAACTGGTATACATTATTAATAATTCATAAATCTCATTTTAATTTTTATTCAGTATAATTTCAAATTTTTATTTTAATTATTTATTAGTTTATTTTTATAGAAATATTAATTACAAAATAAATTATTAGTGAGACAGATCTAAATTAAATTAGACTGGTATACCCTAAATAATAAATAATAAATATCATTTTTTTATAATTATAATTTTTAACATTCATTTTAATTATTAATTTTTTATTTTTATATAAATATTAATTAAAAAATAAATTATGAGTTAGACAAATATAATTTATGTAAATAATTTTTAATCAAAAAAATATAGATAAACTTTTTAAAATAAAAAAAAATTTCAAATCAAAAAATTATTACATAGTAATATATTTTGCTTTGCTTATGAATCATTTTATGTTTTGTAATTATATTTTAATTGGTATCTATCTTATTAATAATATTTTTATTAATTTATTTTTTCATAATTATTAGAATATCTATCAATAAAATTGTTTATATTGAATTTATATGATATTTAATTATTATGATTATTATAACTAAATATTGAATTCACTTTTGAAAAAAATTTAAAAATTATTATATTTTCAACGGGTATAACCTTTGAAAATATCAAAAAATAATAAAAATAAATGTTTTGTTATTTTATTTTTTAAACAAAACCTATAAACCACTAAATGCGTACACAATTAAATCAGTAAACACCTAAACCCCGTAATACCTAAATACATAAACCATTAAACTTCTATATAATACATAATAATTAATAAATCTAAATTTAATTTCTATTTATGATAGTTTATATATTCATTTTAATTATTTATTAGTTTATTTTTATATAAATATTTATCATAAAATAAAAAATGAGTGCGACAAATATAATTTAAATAATTTATTTTTAATCAAAAAGAAAATATATATGCTTATAAAAGAAGTACAAATTTAAAAATTAAAAATTATTATCCAGTAATATATTTTACTTTAATTTTGAATATATTTGGGTTTTGTAAATATTTTTTAATTAATATATATCTTATAATTAATAGTTTATTAATTTAATTTTTGATCATTATTATAATATCTATCAATAAAATTATTTATATTGAATTTATATCATATATAATTACTAATATTATTATAACTAAATATTATATTCATATTTCAAAAAATTTTAAAAATTATTATATTTTCAAAGGTTATAACCTATGAAAATGAGAAAAAATTACAAACTTTTTCTTTGTTATTTTATTGATTAAATAAAACCAATAAACCACTAAATGCCTAAAAACCTAAAATGCTAAACTCTTAAAAGACAAAAGCTCTAAATACTTAAACCATTAAACTAGTATACATTAATAATAAATCATAAATATCATTTTAATATTTATTAAGTATAATTTAAAATTTTTATTTTAATTAATTTTTAGTTTATTTTTATAGAAATAATAATTACAAATTAAAATATTAGTTAGAGAGATCTAATTTAAATTAGACCCGTATAACCTAAATAATAAATAATAAAACTAATTTTTTTTTCATTATAATTTTAAATATTCATTTTAATTATTTATTTGTATATTTTTTATATAATTATTAATTACAAAATAAATTATGAGTTAAACAGATATAATTTATATAAATCATTTTTCATTAAAAAATAATAAATAAACTTTAAAAAAAAAATTAAAAAACAAAAAATTATTATATAAAAATATATTTTGCTTTTCTTCTGAATCATTTTAATATTTGTAATTATATTTTAAATGATATCTATCTTATTAATAATAGATTATTAATTTATTTTTTGCTCATTATTAGAATATATATCAATAAGAAAGTTTATATTGATTTTATATGTTATATAAATATAATGATTATTATGACTAAATATTATATTCACTTTTGAAAAAAATTTTAAAATTATTATATTTTCAAAGGTTATGACCTTTGAAAATGTTAAAAAATAAAAAAATATATTTTTTATTATTATTTCATTCTTTAAATAAAACCTATACAGCACTAAATGCTTAAACACTAAAATGACTAAACTACAAAATCCTGATACCCCTATATAGATAATCTTTTAAACTGGTATACACTAAAAAATAATTAATAAATATCAATTTTATTTGTTTTCATTATAAGTTAAAAAAATCATTTTGATTGTTTAGTTTTATATATATATATATATATATATATTAATTATAAAATAAATTATGAGTTAAAAATATAATTTATTAAAAATATTTTTCATCAAAAAATAGATAAGCTTATAAAAATCATAAAAATATAAAAACTAATAATTTTTATTTAGCTATATATTTTGTTTTGCTTTTGAATCATTTTAGGTTTTGATATTATATTTTAAGTAATAACAATCTTATTCATAATAGATTTTTAATTTATTTATTGATAATTATTAGAATATCTATCAATAAAATTATTTATATTGAATTTGTATGATATATAATTATTATGATTATTATAAATATATATTGTATTCACTTTTGAAAAGAAATTTCAAAATTATTATATTTTCAATAGTTATAACCTTAAAAAATGAGAAAAAATAAAAAAAATAATTTTTTTTATTTCATTATTAAAATAAAACCTATAGATCATTAAATGCTTGCTTACTTAAATGAGTAAGCTCATAGACCCCGAAACCCCTAAATACATAAACCTTTTAACAGCTATATACTACTTAATTAATAATAAATTTCATTTTTATTTGTATTTATTAAAATTTTAAATATTCATTTTAATTATTTATAGTTTAATTTTTTAGAAAAATTAAATACAAAATAAATTTCGAGTGAGACAAATACTATTTAAATAATTTATTTTTAATCAATAAAAAATATAAGCTTATAAAAAGAAGGAAATATTTGAAAATTAAATATTATTATTTAGTAATATATTTTGATTTGATTTTGAATCATTTTGTGTTATGTAAATATATTTTAATTAATATTTATATTATTAATAATAGTTTATTAATTTAATGTTTGATCATTATTATACTATCTATCATTAAAATTGTTTATATTGAATTTATATGATATATAATTACTTAGATTAATATAATTTTACATGGTATTTACATTTCAAAAAATTTTAAAAATTCTTATATTTTTAAAGGATACCTTTGAAAATCAGATAAAATCAAAAAAAAAATTATTTTTATTATATAAATACAAACTATAAACAACTAAATGCCTAAAAACATAAATGGCTAAACTTCTAAACGACATAACCCCTAAATTAACAATCCATTAAACTGGTATACCATATATAATAAATCATAAATATCATTTTAATTTGTATTCATTATAATTTTAAATATTCATTTTAATTATTTATTATTTTATTTTTTTTTTGAAATATTAATGGCAAAATAAATAAAGAGTGAGACAAATATAATTTTAATAATTTATTTGTAATCAAAAAATAAATATAAGCTTATAAAAAGAAGTAATAATTTAAAAACAAAAAATTATAATTTAGTAATATATTTTACTTTGATTTTGAATCATTATAGGTTTTTTATTTATATTTTAATTGCTATCAATCTTATTAATAATAGTTTATTAATTTATTTTTTGATCATTATTTTAATATCTATCAATAGAATTACTTATATTGAATATAATTGTCTTATAATTATTGAGATTATTATAAATAAATATTCTATTTAAATTTGAAAAAAATTTAAAAATTTATTATATTTTCAAAGGTTATAACCTTCAAAAATAATAAAAAATCATAAAAATAATTTTTTTATTATTTTATTATTTAAATAAAACTTATAAACCACTAAATGCCTAATCATTTAAATATCTAGACTATTTAACCCTAAAACCCCCTAAATACTTAAACCATTAAACCTATATAACCTAAATAATAAATAATAAATTTCATTTTAATTTGTATTCATTATAATTATAAATATTCATTTTAATTATTTTTTTAGTTTATTTTTATAGAAATATTAATTTCAAAATAAATAATGAGTGAGACATATAATTTAAATATATTATTTTTTATAAAAAAAATAAGCTTATAAAAAAACAAAATTTCAAAAATTTAAAATTTTATTTAGTAATATAATGTATTTTGATTTTCAATTCTTTGGGTTCTGAAAATATATTTTAATTAATATCTATCTTATTAATAATAGTTTATTAATTTATTATTCGATCAATATAAAAATATATATTAATAAATTTTTTTATATTAAATTTACATCAAATATAATTATTAAGATTATTATAACAAAGTATTGCATTCAAATTTTAGAAAGATTAAAAAATTATTATATTTTCAAAGGTAATAACCTTTGAAAATAACGAAAATTTATAAAATTAAATTTTTTGTTATTTCATTGATTAAATAAAACCTATAAACACCTAAATGTGCAAAAATATAAATCAATAAACTCCTTAACCCTAAAACCATTAAAAACTTAAACCATTAAATAGGTATACCCTAAATAATAAATAATAAATCTCTTTTTATTAGTATTCATTATAATTTTATATATTCTTTTTAATTATTTATCAATTTATTTTTATAAAAATATTAATTACAAAATAAATTATTAGTGAAATAGATATAATTTATATAATTTATTTTTCATCAAAAAAATATATATGCTTATAAAATGAGGCAAAATTTTTAAAATAAAAAATTATTATTTAGTAATATATCTTATTTTGATTTTGAATCATTTTAGATTCTACAATTAGATTTTAATTTATATCATTCTTATTAATACTAGTTTATTAATTTATTTATTGATCATTATTATAATATCAATTAATAAAATTATTTATATTTATTTTACATTATATATAATTATTAAGATTATTATAACTAAATATTATATTCACATTTAAAAAAAATCAAAATTATTATATTTTCAAAGTTTATAAACTTCAAAAATTAAAAAAAATCAAAAAATTTAATTTTTTATTTTTTCATTCTTGAAATAAAAACTATAAATCACTAAAGTGCTAAACACTTAAATCTCTAAACCCCAAAACACCTTAATAGTTAAACCATTAAACTAGTATATCCTGAATAATAAATAATAAATCTCAATTTTATTTGTATTCATTATAATTTTAAATATTCATTTCAATTATTTATTAGTTTATTTTTATAGAATTATAAATTAAAAATAAATTATGTGGAAGAAAAATATAATTTAAATAAGTTTCTTTTAATAACAAAAAATATAAACTTAAAAAAAGAAGCAAAACATCAAAAAATTATTATTTAGTATTATATTTTACTTTGATTTTGAATAAATTTATGTTTTGCAAATATATTTTAAAAAATATCTATATTATTAATAAAGTTTATTAATTTATTTTTTGAAAATTAATATAATATCTATCAATATAATTATTTATATTGAATTAACATGATATATAATTATTAAGATTATCTTAAATAAATATAGTATTCGCATATAAAAAAAATTAAAAATTGTTATATTTTCAAAGGTTATATAAACTTTAAAAATGACAAAAAATAACAAAAATAAATTTTTTGTTATATCATTGTTTAAATTAAACTTATAAACCATTAAATGCCTAAATACATAAATCTTTAAACTTTTAAACCCCTAAGCCCCTAAAAACCTAAACTTTTAAACTCATAAACCTTAAATATAATTTAAATAATTTATAAAAATATTATGATGTCAACATTAATCTAGAGGTTTACAAATGGGCTGTGTCGAGTCAACATGACTTAGTTTTTTAAGTCTCATGTGAGCCATCAGGCTAGCATGACTTTAAAAGAGGGCAGCTTGGCATGGCTCATTGGCTAATAGGCAACCAAGGTTATGTTAGGCCAAGCTAGTACAATATGAGCATAGCATAGCATGGGTTTAGTCTAGGCTAGCCTGATTTGATCATCTAGGCTCGTATGTTGGGTTCATTGTGCCGTATCTTTTGTAATACACAAGACAAACATCCTAGCTGTGTCAAGCTAATATGTCTCTAAAAGAAGATACCATGACACAACACATTGCCCTGTAGGTTGCCTGACCAAGGTGTGCTTGGCTGGCATGCACGAGCTCAACCTAACTTGAAATTTGATCCAAGTTAACTTGCTTTGCTAGCCCGGGCCTAAACCAGCTTTCATGTGTTAACATTTATGGTTTATTTTGTTGCATGGGCAAAAATTTTGGCGTTTGTTCAGTCTCTCTCAGTAGGAATGTTTGAACCAAACTCCTTCAAAAACCTTTTGTCTTTGTCCTCCAACTTATCAAATTCTTTTTGATATTTTATATCAGTTTGTATAATCAAATAAGTTGAATTCCATCTTGTAGGACAACCTAATTGCAATGAAGATCAAGATGTCAAGTTTGCTTATTCAGCACATAACTTAAACATATGTAATCTTTTAGGACATCTCCTCACATATTTCACAACACCTCTAATTTTTTGTATAGCACCCTCAAACTACTGCAATGCCATCTCTGACAATTAAGTTTAGGATATGAGCACAACATCTCATATGAAAATGCTCGCCTCTCAAAGGTACAACACATTTCTTCACAAGCCTTTTTTTCAATTGTTCAACTGCAACATTATTATTTGATGCATTGTCAATAGTAATGCACATCAACTTTCTCAAACCCCATTCATTCATGCAAAAATCAATAGCATTTCTAATATTAACTCTAGAATGACTTTTAATTACACAAAAGTTCAAAAGCCTTTTATGCATATTCTATTGATAATCAATGTAATGAACAGTCAACCATATATAAGACAAATTTTGAATGCTAGTCCAAGTGTCAGTAGTCAATGAAACTCTAGAACAATTAGATGATATGCTATCAAATAATTTCATCTTTTCCTTCACAAAAAAAGAAAAACAATCTCTCAATATAGAGTGCCTAGATGGAATTTTAAATTGAGGCACACTAACTTCATAAAACTCCTTAAACTCATCCCTCTCAACTAAACAAAAAGGCAATTTATCTTTTATGATCATTTTCACCAAAGCCTCCCTAACTAGTTGTTGATCAAATTACCAACAAGTTAATTTGTTATCTTCTGAACTAGTACCTTTAGTGAAACTCAGCAAAGATTGTGACTTGTCTTTACCTTTGTGAGATTCTATTAATTCTTTTTTGTGTGGAAATTTCATACAAGTCTCTCTCAAGTATTTCCAGAAACCCGAAGTACCTTGATCACTTTTTGCTAAATATTCATTCCTACACAATACACAAGATGCCCTACCAGTTTTATCTCCCTCTGAATCAACTAATATCACATAAGTTTCCCAAAAGGCAGACTTATAAATTTTATAAGCTTGAGGTTCAGATGTACCTTGACTTTCTTTTATAATTGGAATTGAAGAACCTGCCGTAACAATAGGAGGGTTGTGAAAGGATGATGATTGGATTTACCAGTACTTTGATCATTATAAATTTGATCATCTTCAATTTATTGTATTTTTAATTTACCGCTGGATTCTGTCATTTGCATTGCCATTAAGTAATATGATATGTTAAGCATAAATACATATAAATATTTCAAACAAGCAAGCTCTACAAAACTAACAATAACACATTTAACCCTCTAATTCGGCCCAACCACACCACCACAACCAATACTCAACAAAACTGACTAAGACACATAATAATAATAATAATAATTAATCACTCAATTCTTGTCAGAAAAACAAACCAAAAGGATGGTGGCATCTGAGACATGGTGGAGGCGACCAAAAGTGCGACGAACAAGGGCTGGAACTAACTGAACACAGCAGGAACGGTATGAATTGGCCTGGAACTCGTCGGAACATCAATAGATGCGTCAGAATTGGATGGGCAGTAGTGGAATTGGTGGCATCTTCATGTTATATATATATATATATATATATATATATTCCTGGTTCTAGAATCAGTTTTTTAGGATGGGATGGTTCACGGGATGGCTATTGCTTATGATCCAGAACCATCCAAAAAGAAAAAATACGTGATAGAATGGGACGGGAAAAGTCAGAGTCAACACATTTTTCTCAGTCCCGATTCTTTCGGGACAAGACTTCGGGTCGGGTCACGAATCTCCGAGTCCCGTGAGCAGCCCTACTAAATGCATATAAAGTTAAATTAGTAAACTACTAAACCCCATAATGCTTAAATATATAAACCATTAAACCGCTAAATACTACTTAATAAATAATAAATCTATTTTTTATTGCTATTTATTATATTTTTAATTATTCATTTTAATTATTTATTAGTGTATTTATTTAGAAATATGTATTACAAAATATATTATGAGTGGGACAAATATAATTTAAATTATATTTTATTTATCTAATAAAAATATACGCTTATAAAAGAAGTATAAATTTAAAAATTAAAAATTATTATCAAGTAATATAAGTTACTTTAATTTTTTATCAATTTGAGTTTTGTAAATATTTTTTATTGATATCTATCTTAATATTAATAGTTTATATATTTAATTTTTGATCATTATTATAATATCTATCAATAAAATTATTTATATTAAATTTATATGATATATAATTATTAATTTTATTATAACAAAATATTGTATTAAAATTTCAAAAAATTTTAAATATTATTATATTTTTAAAAGTTATAACTTATGAAAATGATACAAAATTATAGAAAATTTTTTTGTTATTTTATTTTTTTAAATAAGACCTATAAGCCACTAAAAGCCGAAAAACATAAATCACTAAACTCCTAATGACAAAACCTTTAAATACATAAATCATTAAGCTGGTATACATTAATAATAAATCATTAATCTCATTTTAATTTTTATTCAGTATACTTTTAAATTTTTATTTTAATTATTTATTAATTTTTTTATAGAAATATTAATTAAAAAATAAATTATTAGTGAGACAGATCTAATTAAAATTAAACCGGTATCCCTAAATAAGAAATAATATATCTCATTTTATTTCATTATAATTTTAAATATTCATTTTAATTATTTATTTGTTTATTTATATATAAATATTAATTACAAAATAAATTGAGTTGGACAAATATAATTTATATAAATTATTTTTTATCAAAAAATTATTGATAATCTTTTTAAAAGAAAAAAAAATTTCAAAACAAAATATTATTATATAGTAATATATTTTGCTTTTCTTCTGAATCATTTTACGTTTTGTAATTATATTTTAATTGATATCTATCTTATTAATAATAGATTATTAATTTATTTTTTTGATCATTATTAGAATATCTATCAATAAAATTATTTATATTGAATTTATATGTTATATAATTATTATGATTATTATAAATAAATAGTGTATTCAAACTTTAAAAAAATTTAAAAATTATTATATTTTCAAAGGTTATAACCTTTGAAAATCTCAAAAAATAATAAAAATAAATTTATTATTATTTTATTTTTTTAATAAAACCTATAAACCACTAAATGCATATACAGTTAAATTAGTAAACTCCTAAACTTCATAATGCATAAATACATAAACCATTAAATCGCTATATACTACTTAATAATTAATAAATGTAATTTTTATTTCTATTTATTATAATTTTAAATATTAATTTTAATTATTTATTAGTTTATTTTTATAGAAATATTTATTACAAATTAAATTATGAGAGCGACATATATATTTTAATTAATTTATTTTTAATCAAAAAAATATATATGCTTATAAAAGAAGTAAAAATTTAAAAATTAAAAATTATTATCTAGTAATATATTTTACTTAAATTTTGAATCAATTTGGGTTTTGTAAATATTTTTTAATTAATATCAATCTTTTTATTAATAATTTATTAATTTAAATTTCATCATTATTATATTATCTATCAATAATATTGTTTATATTGAATTTATATGATATATAATTATTAATATATTATAACTAAATATTGTATTTACATTTCAAAAAATTTAAATATTATTATATTTTCAAAGGTTATAACCTATAAAAATGAGAAAATTACAAATTTTTTTTGTTATTTTATTGTTTAAATAAAACCTTTAAACCACTAAATGCCTAAAAACATAAATTGCTAAACTCTTAAACGACAAAACCTTTAAATACTTAAGCTATTAAACATGTATACATTAATTAAAAATCATAAATCTCAATTTAATTTTTATTAAGTATAATTTTAAATTTTTGTTTTAATTATTTATCAGTTTATTTTTATAGAAATATTAATTACAAAATAAATTATTAGTGAGACAGATCTAATTTAAATAATTTATTTTTCATTAAAAAAAATATATATCAATATAAAAAGAGTCAAAATTTTAAAAACAAAAATTTATTATTTAGTAATATATTTTATTTTTATTTTGAATCATTTTAGGTTTTGCAATTATATTTTAATTTATATCATTCTTATTAATAATAGTTTATTAATTTTTTATTGATCATTATTATAATATCTATTAATAAAATTATTTATATTGAGTTTACATTATATAAATTATTAAGATTATTATTACAGAATATTATATTCACATTTAAAAAAAATTAAAAATTATTATAATTTCAAAGGTTATAACCTTCAAAAATTAAAAAAAATTAAAAAAAATTAAAAAAAATTAAAAAATTAAATTTTTTATTTTTTCATTCTTTAAATATAACTATAAATCACTAAAGTCCTAAACACTTAAATCACTAAACCTCAAAACACCTAAATACTTAAACTATTAAACTAGTATATATTAATAATAAATAATAAATCTATATTTTATTTGTATTCATTATAATTTTAAATATTCATTTTAATTATTTATTAGTTTATTTTTATAGAATTATAAATTAAAAATAAATTATGAGGAATACAAATATAATATAAATAATTTACTTTTAATAAAAAAAAATATAAACATATAAAAAGAAGCAAAACATCAAAGAAAGTATTATTTTGTAATATATTCTAATTTGATTTTGAATAAATTTATGTTTTGCAAATATATTTAAAATAATATCTATCTTATTAATAATAGTTTATTAATTTATTTTTTGATCATTAATATAATATATTTCAATATAATTATTTATATTGAATTTAAATGATATATAATTATTAAGATTATCATTACTAAATATAGTATTCACATATAAAAAAAATTTAAAAATTGATATATTTTCAAAGTTTATGACCTTCAAAAATGAGAAAAAATAACAAAAAAAAATTTTTTTTATATCATTGTTTAAATAAACTTATAAACCATTAAATGCCTAAATACATAAATATCTAAACTACTAAACCCCGAAGCCCCTAAATACTTAATTCTTTAAACTCGTAAACTTAAATATAATTTAAATAATTTATAAAAATATTAATTACAAAATAAATTATAAGTGATACAAATATAATTTAAATAATATATTTTTGATCAAAAAAACATATCAGCTTATAAAATGATGCAAAAACTAAAAAAAAATTATTATTTAGTAATAAATTTTACTTTGATTTTGAATCATTATAGGTTTTATAATTATATTTTAATTTATATCTATCATATTAATAATAGTTTATTAATTTTTTTTTTCATAATTGATATAATATCTATCAATAAAATTATTTATATTTAGTTTATATTTTATATAGTTATAATATTTATTATTACTAAATATTGTATTCACATTTTTAAAAAATTTTAAAATTATTATATTTTCAAATGTTATAACCTTTGAAAATTTGAAAAAAAATCAAAAATAAATTTTTTGTTATTTCATTGTTTGAATAAAACCTATAAACCATTAAATGCCTAAATACTTAAATCAATAACTTTTAAATCCCGAAAACCCTAAATAGATAAATTTTCTAAACATGTATATCCTAAATAATAAATAATAAATCATATTTTTATTTTTTTCATTATAATTTTAATTATTTATTTGTTTATATTTATATAAATATTAATTCCAAAATAATTTATGAGTTATACTAATATAATTTATATAAATTATTTTACCACATAAAAATATAGATAAACTTAATAAAAGAAGAAAAAAATTAAAAACAAAAAAATATTATATAGGAATATATTTTGCTTTGTTTCTGAATCATTTTGGGTTTTGTAATTATAATTTAATTGATATCTAACTTATTAATAATAGATTATTAATTTATTTTTTGATCATTATTAGAATATTTATCAATAAAAATGTTTATATTGAATTTATATGATATATAAATTTAATAATTATTATAACTAAATATTGTATTCACTTTTGAAAAAAGTTTTAAAATTTTTATATTTTCAAAGATTAGAACCTTTGAACATGTGAAAAAATAATAAAAAATATTTTTTTTGTTATTTCATTATTTAAATAAAACCTATAAATCACTAAATTCCTAAACACTTAAATCACGAAACTACAAAATCCAGATACCCCTATATAGATAATCCTTTAAACTGGTATACCCTAAATAATAATTAATAAATCTCAGTTTTATTTGTTTTCATTATAATTTAAAAAATACAGTTTGACCTTTAAGTTTTTTATTTATATATATATATTAATTATAAAATAAATAATGAGTTAAAAATATAATTTATAAAAATTAATTTTAATCAAAAAATAGATAAGCTTATAAAAAGAATAAAAATTTAAAAACAAATAATTATTATTAAGTAATATATTTTGCTTTGCTTTTAAATCATTTTAGGTTTTGATATTATATTTTAAGTAATATCAAACTTATTCATAATAGATTTTTAATTTATTTTTTGATATTTATTAGAATATCAATCAATAAAATTATTTATATTGAATTTATATGATATATAATTATTATATATAAGTATTGTATTCACTTTTGAAAAAAATTTAAAATTATTATATTTTCAAAGTTTTTAATCTTAAAAAATGAGAAAGAATACAAAAAATAAATTTTTTGTTATTTCTTTTTTAAATAAAACCTATATACCACTAAATGTTTACTTACATAAATCAGTAGCTCAAAAAACTAGTAATAGCTAAATACATAAACCTTATAACATCTGTATACAACTTAATAAATAATAAATCTCATTTTTATTTCTATTTATTATAATTTTAAATATTCATTTTAATTATTTATATTTTAATTTTTAGAAAAATTAATATCAAAATAAATTTCGAGCGAGACAGATATTATTTAAATAATTTAAATTTAATTATAAAAAAATATAAGCGTATAAAAAGATGGAAAAATTTAAAAATTAAATATTATTATTTAGTAATATATTTTGATTTGATTTTGAATCATTTTGTGTTATGTAAATATTTTTTAATTAATATTTATATTATTAATAATAGTTTATAAATTTAATTTTTATTATTATTATAATATCTATCATTAAAATTGTTTATATTGAATTTATATGATATATAATTAGTAAGTTTAATATAATTATACATAGTATTCAAATTTCAAAAGATTTTAAAAATTATTTTATTTTTAAAGGTTATAACCTTTCAAAATCTAAAAAAAATCAAAAAAAAATTCTATTTTTATTATATAAATAAAACCTATATACCACTAAATACCTAAAAACATAAATTGCTAAACTCCTAAACGACATAACCCCTAAATATTCGATCCATTAAACTGGTATACCATATATAATTGTTGGGCAATTATGCTTCCACAGTAGTGAGATTGAGATACAGAAACATAGAACCAACAGAAAAAAGCAAATATATATATCCCAATTCAGCAACCATCCATGAATGAATCAAAAAATGAGAAATAAACACCAAAAATAATGTGGGTCAGTAGTCACTCACTACGACTAGCTAAATCACCCATAAAATGCTTATGTGTGACTGATTAAAGTAATAGAAATGTCTTACAGTCTGCTGCACACAGAATAGAAATGATAAATCACACAGAGAGTAGAGAGAGAGATGATGAACAGTTCAACTGCTTTAAAAATAGCCACCCAAATATAAATTACAAATCATTTTATACTAAAATTTCTCTCGGTTCATTTAACCGGAGTGGGTCGGATCATGAGACGAGTCAGGTTCTGCTCCAATTTCAGCCCGCTGTCCGTTCAACGAGACCTCCGTTATTCTGCTACTACTGCATCCCCAGTCTCTTAGTATTTCCTTTTCGGCACTTAAATTAAAATAATAAAAAAGAATAAATATTTGGTTATACAAACAGATTATCAAAAAATAAATTACATATATAGCAATAATAAATCTCAAATCGCATTTTAATTTGTATTCATTATAATATTAAATATTCATTTTAAATTTTAATTTTAAATATTAATTTTAAATATTTATTAGTTTATTTTTTATTTAAATATTAATTACAAAATAAATAATTAGTCAGACAAATATAATATTAATAATTTACTTTTAATAAAAAAAATATAATCTTATAAAAAGAAGTAAAAATTTAAAAACATAAAATTATTAGTTAGAAATAAATTTTACATTGATTTTTAATCATTTTAGGTTTTGTAATTATATTTTAATTTATATCTATCATATTAATAATAGTTTCTTAATTTATTTTTTAATAATTGTTATAATATCTATCGATACAATTATTTATAATTAGTTTATATTATATATAATTATATAGATTATTATTACTAAATATTTTATTCACATTTTATAAAAATTTTAAAATTATTATATTTTCAAATTTTATAACCTTTGAAAATGTGAAAAAATAACAAAAATAATTTTTATGTTATTTCACTGTTTAAATAAATCCTATAAACCACTAAATGCGTAATTACTTAAATCAATAACTTCTAAATCTCGAAAACCCTAAATAGATAATCATTTTAAACTGGTATACCGTAAATAATAAATAATAAATCTCAATATTATTTTTTTGATTATAATTTAAAATATTCATTTTAATTATTTATTCGTTTATTTTTATAAAATTCTTAATTATAGAATAAATTGAGTTAGACAAATATAATTTATATTATTATTTTTTATCAAAAAAATATAGATAAACTTTTTAAAAGAAAAAAAATTCAAACAAAAAATTATTATATAGTAATATATTTTGCTTTGTTTCTGAATCATTTTAGGTTTTGTAATTATATTTATATTTAAATCTATCTTATTAAAAATAGATTATTAATTTATTCTTATTTCATTATTAGAATATTTATCAATAAAACTATATATATTGAATTTATATGATATATAAATAATTAGTATGATCATAAACCCCTAAATACATAAATATTTTAACATCTATATACTACTTAATAAATAATAAATCTCATTTTTATTTCTATTTATTATAATTATAAATATTCATTTTAATTATTTATATTTAATTTTGTAATAAAATTAATTACAAAATAAATTTCGAGAGATACAAATATTATTTAAATAATTTATTTTTAATCAAAAAAACTATAAGCTTATAAAAAGAAAAAAAAATTTAAAAATTAATTATTATTATTTAGTAATATATTTTGATTTGTTTTTGAATCATTTTGTGTTATGTAAATATATTTTAATTAATATTTATATTATTAATAATAGTTTATTAATTTAATTTTTTATCATTATTATACTGTCTATCATTAAAATTGTTTATATTGAATTTATATGATATATAATTATTAAGATTAATATAATTATACATAGCATTCACATTTCAAAAATTTTAAAAATTATTTTATTTTTAAAGGTTATAACTTTTGAAAATCAGAAAAAATCTAAAAAAAAAAAATTTTATTTTTATTATATTAATAAAACCTATAAACCACTAAAATACCTAAAAGCATAAATTGATAAACTCCTAAATGACAAAACTCCTAAATAATCAAACCATTGAACTGGTATACCACATATAATAATCCATAAATCTCATTTTAATTTGTATTCATTATAATTTTAAATATTCATTTTAATTATTTATTAGTTTATTTTTTATTGAAATATTAATTACAAAATAAATAATGAGCAAGACAACTATAATTTTAATAATTTATTTTTAATAAAAAAAAATATAAGCTTATAAAAAGAAATAAAAATTTAAAAACAAAAAATTATTATTTAGTAATATATTTTACTTTGATTTTGAATCATTATATATACGTTTTGCAATTATATTTTAATTGCTATAAATCTTATTGAGAATAGTTTATTAATTTATTATTTGATCAATTTTATAATATCTAACAATAAAATTACTTATATTGAATTTAAATGTCTTATAATTATTAAGATTATTATAACTAAATATTGTATTTACATTTGAAAAAAATTTAAAAATTATTATATTTTCAAAGGTTATAACCTTCAAAAATGATATAAAATCACAAAAAAAAAATTTTAATTATTTTATTATTTAAATAAAACTTATAAACCACTAAATGCCTAAACATTAAAATCTCTAGACTCCTAAACCCCAAAACCCCCTAAATACTTAAACCATTACACTTATATAACCTATATAATATATAATAAATTTCATATTTTTTGTATTCTTTATAATTTTAAATATTGATTTTAATTATTTTTTAGTTTATTTTTATAGAAAAATTAATTACAAAATAAATAATGAGTGAGACATATATATTTTAAATAAATTTTTTTTATGAAAAAAAATAAAAGATTATAAAAATAAACAAAATTTCAAAGATTTAAAATTTTATTTAGTAATATAATTTACTTTGATTTTGAATTATTTTGGGTTCTAGAAATATATTTTAATTAATATCAGTCTTATTAATAATAGTTTATTAATTTATTTTTTGATCATTATTATAATATATATTAATACATTTTTTTATATTGAATTTACATCAAATATAATTATTAAGATTATTATAACTAAGTATTGTATTCATATTTTAGAACTATTAAAAAATTATTATATTTTCAAAGGTTATAACCTTTGAAAATCACGAAAATTTATAAAAATAAATTTTTTGTTATTTCATTGATTAAATAAAAACTATAAACACCTAAATGTGTAAACATATAAATTAATAAACTCATTAACCCCAAAACCACAATAAACTTAAACTATTATATAGGTATACCCTAAATAATAAATAATAAATCTCATTTTTATTAGTATTCATTATACTTTTATATATACATTTTAATTAGTTATTAGTTTATTTTTATAGAAATATAAATTAAAAAATAAATTATTAGTGAGACAAATATAATTTAAATAATTTATTTTTCATCAAAAAATATATAAGCTTATAAATGGATTCAAAAATTCAAAAATTTAAAATTAATATTTAGTAAAATATTTCACTTTGATTTTGAATCATTTTAGGTTTTGTAAATATATTTTAAAAAATATTTATCTTATTAATAATTATTAATTAATCTTTTGCATGATCATTATTATAATATATATCAATATAATTGTTTATATTGAATTTACATGATATATGATTATTAAGATTATCATAACCAAATATAGTATTCACATTTAAAAAAAAATTAAAAATTGTTATAGTTTCAAAGGTTACATTAAATTTTTTTTTATTTTATTTTTTAAATAAAACTTATAAACAACTAAATACTAGGGGTGCTAAAGGGACGGGACGGAATGGGGATTACAAATCCCCATTCCCTTCCCACAGTTCATAAATTATTTTTGAAGATCCAAACTCATCCCAGAGGTTGAAAATATTGGGATGGGACGGGACGGAGATTGGGGATTTGGGATAGGAGAAAACTGTTCCGGGACAGAACGGAGTTCAGACATTTTTTTCAATTTATTTTCTTCAAACTGGCCAAGTTAGTTCATGTCGAAACCTTTTGTTGTATGATTTATCATTCCTTAGTTATGTATATTTCAAACTCAAATTGGGCCAATTTTGTTTTGTCAAATAGGATAAATACCGCAAATGAGTTCCATTACCATGTCGAAAGCTTTCATGTGCAGAAAAGGATAGAAATGTTAAATAGAATGGGACCGAGTTGTGTGCTTAATTTGGTTCTTTGTTTTTTCACAAGTTGGCTTTGTTCAGCCGAGTGAAAGTTAACGATAATAGCAATATTACATTTTTTAAATAATTACTTAAAATATTAAGGAATAGCTAAAGATGTCCACAAACATTGGTAGCATCAATTACTACTTAAGTAATTTCTAAAATTAGGTAGCTTAATATAACAAAAAAATACAACTAATAACAACCATGATAATAATCATTTCAAAGGTCCGTCCCATAACATCAACGAAAATCAAAACCCAATTAATTATCTCATATACAACTCCTCCCTTTTCTTCCTCAACTATAGAAGGACAACCAAAGATGAAAACATGTTAATCCTGTAGACATAAATTTCTAAGATGAAATAGTAATAAAAAAACAAAATATTAGATAATACAATTTAATACACCCATTCCAAATTTAGTTGGCCAGCTATAGTTGGAAGAATATTTGGATCTTGAGACCCCTCTGAAAATTGTAATTGAACCATATATTTATTAAATTGAATGAATAAAATAAGTAAAATTGAAATTAAAATTTACAAGATTTATATACTAACCTGATTCATTATTATCAAGGTCTTGAACTAATTCTTCAATTTCAATAGGTTTGTTTGAGCTTTTCAACCAATCTTGTAGACATATGAGAACTTCAGCTGTAATAGGTGTTAAAGAACTCCAAAATTTATCTAAAGTTCTCCCCCAAGTGCAAAATGTTGATTCGTAGGCCACAGTAGATGCTTGGATATCAAATACATTCCTTGCTACATTTGCCAAAGAAGGATACCTAACCTCATTTACCTTCCACTAGTTTAGAAGATAAAAATCAATTCTATTTTTTTCAAGTTTGTCCTCCAAGCACCTATCCAACTCTTCCAATGCTGCAACTTCTTGTTCTTTCTCCAATTCAACAAAAAAAAGCATTAAAATAAGTATCACTACCATCAAAGAAATCATCATTTTTCTTCAACATAGTAGAAGTGAAATCATTTTTTTTTGATTCATCTTCATTTAAATCTTTATAATCATCCATCATCTCATTTAAAGCATTTATAACCTTTTTCACAAAATTTTAGCCAATTCCTCTCCATAATGCTAAGTGTAGTTAGCCTTGAGATATTTAAGCTTATATCTAGGATCCAACACTACTGATACAAAAAGCATAATATTTGTTGACTAAAGAGAACCCCAATATTTGTTGAATTTATACCTCATTTTCATACCCATTTCAGACACCATTGTATCTTTACTATTTTCACAAAGCTCAATTTTTTTCAAAATTGGAATAATCTCAGGAAAATAAAGACTAGAGGTAGAATATTATGAGCCAGAAAATTTACAAGTTACCTCATAAAAAGTTTTCAAGAACTGAGCCAAAAATTTGGCATTTGTTCAGTCTCTCTTAGTTGGGACGTTTGAACCAAACTCCTTCAAAAACCTTTTGTCTTTATCCTCCAACTTATCAAATTCATTTTGATATATTACATCAGTCTGTAGCATCAAATAAGTTGAATTCCAACTTGTAGGACAATCTAATTGCAATGAAGATCCATATGTCAAGTTTGCTTTTTCAACACATAACTTAAACATATCTAATCTTTTAGAACTGCTCCTCACATATTTCACCACACCTCTAATGTTTTGAATAGCACCCTCGACTACTACAATGCCATCTCTAACAATTAAGTTTAGGAAATTAGCACAACATCTAATATGAAAATGCTAACCTCTCAAAGGTACAACACTTTTATTTACAAGCCTTTTTTTCAATTGTTCAACTGTAACATCATTATTTGATGCATTGTCAACCAGTAATGAACATCAACTTTCTCAAAGCCCATTCATTCATGCAAAACTCAAAATCATTTCTAATATTAACTCCAGAATGACTTTTAATTACACAAATGTTCAAAAGCCTTTTATGCATATTCCATTGAGAATCAATGAAATGAACAGTCAAACATATATAAGACAAAATTTGAATGCTAGTCCAAGTATTGGTAGTCAATGAAACTCTACAACAATGAGATGATATGTTATCAAATAATTTCGTCTTTTCCTTCACAAACAAAGAAAAACAATCCCTCAATATAAAGTGCCTAGATTGCATTTTAAATTGAGGCACACTAACTTCACAAAACTTTTTAAACTCATCCCTCTCATCAAAACAATATGACAATTCATCTTTTATGATCATTTTCACCAAAGCCTCCCTAACTAGTTGTTGATCAAATTGCCAACAAGTTAATTTGTTATCATCTGAACTAGTACCTTAGTGAAACTCAACAAAGATTGCGACTTGCCTTTACCTTTGTGAGCTTCTATTAATTCTTTTTTGTGTGAAAATTTCATACAATTCTTTCTCAAGTATTTCCATAAACCCGAAGTACCTTGATCACTTTTTTCAAAGTATTATTTACTACACCATATACAAGCTGCCCTACCAGTTTCATTTCCCTCTGAATCAACTAATATCTCATAAGTTTCCCAAATAGCATACTTATACTTTTTATGTTCCTAACGTTTTGATGTACCTTGACTCTCTTTTACAATTGAAATTGAAGAACCTGTAGTTAAAATACGAGGGTTCGCAAAGGATGATGATTGAATTTACCAGTACTTTGATCATTTGAGATGTGATCATCTTTAATTTATTATATTTTTCGTTTACCGCTGGATTGTGCCATCTGCATTTCCATTAATTAATATGATATGATAAGCTTAAATACATATAAATATTTCAAACAAGCAAGCTCTACAAAACTGACTGTAACACATTTGGCCCACTCATTCGCCCCACCACAACGCCACAACCAATACTCAACAAAACTGACTGAGACACATAATAATAATAATAATTATTATTCACTATATTCTCATTAGAAAAACAAACTAAATGTCTAGTGGCATTTGAGACACGGTGGAGGCAACCAGAAGTGCGACGGACAAGGTCTGGACCTAACTGAACATGGCTGGAATGGCATGTGGTGGCTTGGAACTCGTCGGAACAGCACTAGGTGCATCGGAATTCGATGGGCAGTAGCGAAATTGGTGGCATCTTCATGTTATATATATATATATATATATATTTCTGGTTCTAGTATCGGTTTTTTAGGATGGGATGGTTCTCAGGATGGATATTGCTTAAGATTCGGAACCATCCCAAAAGAAAAAAAACGTGATAGAACGGGACTGGAAAAGTCAAAGTAAACGAATTTTTCTCGGTCCTGATTTTTTCGGGACAAGACTTCGGGTCGGGTCGCGAATCTCCGAGTCCCATGAGCACCCCTACCCCTACAAAATGCATATAAAGTTAAATCAGTAAACTCCTAAATCCCGTAATGCCTAAATACATAAACCATTAAACCGCTAAATACTAATTAATAATTAATAAATCTATTTTTTTTCTATTTATTATATTTTAAATATTCATTTTAATTATTTATTAGTGTATTTATTTATAAATATTTATTACAAAGAAAAATTATGAGTGGGACAAATATAATTTAAATGATATATTATTTATCTAATAAAAATATACGCTTATAAAAGAAGTATAAATTATAAAATTAAAAATTATTATCAAGTAATATAAGTTACTTTAATTTTTAATCAAATTGGGTTTTGTAAATATTTTTTAATTAATATCAATGTTAATATTAATAGTTTATAAATTTAATTTTTGATCAATATTATAATATCTATTAATAATTTATTTATATTAAATTTATATGATTTATAATTATTAATATTTTTATAACAAAATATTCTATTAAAATTTCACAAAATTTTAAATATTATTATATTTTCAAATGATATAACCAATGAAAATGATAAAAAATAATGGAAATTTTTTCTGTTATTTTATTGTTTTAAATAAAACCTATAAACCACTAAAAGCCTAAAAACATAAATCACTAAACTCCTAACGACAAAACCTTTAAATACTTAAATCATTAAACTGATATACATTAATAATAAATCATAAATCTCATTTTAATTTTTATTCAGTATAATTTTAAATTATTATTTTAATTATTTATTAATTTATTTTATAGAAATATTAATTACAAAATAAATTATTTGTGAGACAGATCTAATTTAAATTAAATCGGTATCCCTAAATAATAAATAGTAAATCTCATTTTTTTCATTATAATTTTAAATATTTATTTTAATTATTTATTTGTTTATTTATATATAAATATTAATTACAAAATAAATTGAGTTTTACAAATATAATTTATATAAATTATTTTTCATCAAAAAATTATCGATAAACTTTTTAAAATAAAAAAAATTTTAAAACAAAAAATTATTATATAGTAATATATTTTGCTTTTCTTCTGAATCATTTTAGGTTTTGTAATTATATTTTAATTGATATCTATATTATTAATAATAAATTATTAATTTATTTTTTGATCATTATTAGAATATTTATCAATAAAATTGTTTATATTTAATTTATATGATATATAAATATAGTGATTATTATAACTAAATATTTTATTCACATTTAAAAAAAATTAAAAATTATTATATTTTCAAAGTTAACCTTTGAAAATATCAAAAAAAAATAAAGATAAATTTTTTATTATTTTATTTTTATAATAAAAATGATAAACCACTAAATGCATACACAGTTAAATAAGTAAACTCCTAAACCTCATAATACCTAAATACATAAACCATTAAACCGTTATATACTACTTAATTATTAATAAATCTAATTTTTATTTCTATTTATTATAATTTTAAATATTTATTTAATTATTTATTAGTTTATTTTTATATAAATATTTATTACAAATTAAATTAAGAGTGCGACATATATATTTTAATTAATTTATTTTTAATCAAAAAAAATATATGCTTATAAAAGAATTAAAAATTTAAAAATTAAAAATTATTATCCAATAATATATTTTACTTAAATTTTGAATCAATTTGGGTTTTGTAAATATTTTTTAATTAATATCAATCTTTTTATTAATAGTTTATTAATTTAAATTTTTATCATTATTATATTATCTATCAATAAAATTGTTTATATTGAATTTATATGATATATAATTGTTAATATTATTATAACTAAATATTGTATTCACATTTTAAAAAATTTTAAATATTATTATATTTTCAAAGGTTATAACCAATGAAAATGAGAAAATATTACAAATTTTTTTTTGTTATTTTATTGTTTAAATAAAACCTATAAGCCACTAAATGCCTAAAAACATAAATTGCTAAACACTTAGATGACAAAACCTTTAAATACTTAAACCATTAAACAGGTCTACATTAATAAAAAATCATAAATCTCAATTTAATTTTTATAACTATAATTTTAAATTTTTATTTTAATTATTTATAAGTTTATTTTTATAAAAATATTAATTACAAAATAAATTATTAGTGAGACAGATCTAATTTAAATAATTTATTTTTCATCAAAAAAATATATATCCTTATAAAAAGAGGCAAAATTTTTTAAACAAAAATATTTTATTTAGTAATATATTTTATTTTTATTTTGAATCATTTTAGATTTTGCAATTCTATTTTAATTTATATCATTCTTATTAATAATAGTTTATTAATTTTTTATTGATCATTGTTATAATATCTATTAATAAAATTATTTATATTGAGTTTACATTATATATAATTATTAAGATTATTATTACTGAATATTATATTCACATTTAAAAAAATTAAAAATTATTATATTTTCAAAGGTTATAACCTTCAAAAATTAAAAAAAATCAAAAAATTAAATTTTTTATTTTTTCATTGTTTAAATAAAAACTATAAATCACTCAGGCCTAAACACTTAAATCACTAAACCCCAAAACACCTAAATACTTAAACTATTAAACTAGTATATCCTGAATAATAAATTATAAATCTCTATTTTATTTGTGTTCATTATAATTTAAAATATTTATTTTAATTATTTATTAGTTTTTTTTATTGAATTATAAATTAAAAATAAAATATGTGGAAGACAAATATAATTTAAATAATTTACTTTTAATAACAAAAAATATAAACTTATAAAAAGAAGCAAAAAATCAAAGAATGTATTATTTTGTAATATATTTTACTTTGATTTTTAATAAATTTATATTTTGCAAATATATTTAAAATAATATCTATCTTATTAATAATAGTTATTTATTTATTTTTTGATCATTAATATAATATATTTCAATATAATTGTTTATATTTAATTTACATGATATATAATTATTATGATTATAATAACTATATATAGTATTCACATATAAAAAAAATTTAAAAATTGTTATATTTTCAAAGTTTATAACCTTCAAAAATTAGAAAAAATAAAAAAAATAATTTTTTTGTTATATCATTGTTTAAATAAAATTTCATAAACTATTAAATACCTAAATACATAAATATCTAAACTCCTAAACCCCGAAGCCGCTAAATACTTAAACCTTTGAACTCGTAAACCTTAAATATAATTTAAATAATTTATAGAAATATTAATTACAAAATAAATTATAAGTGATATAAATATAATTTAAATAATATATTTTTCTTAAAAAAAACATATGATCTTATAAAATGATGCAAAAACTAAAAAAAATTATTATTTAGTAATAAATTTTACTTTGATTTTGAATCATTTTAGGTTTTTTAATTATATTTTAATTTATATCTATCATATTAATAATAGTTTATTAATTTATTTTTTGATAATTGATATAATATCTATCAATAAAATTGTTTATATTATTTGATATTATATATAGTTATAATAATTATTATTACTAAATAATGTATAAACATTTTTTTAAAATTTTAAAATTATTATATTTTAAAATCTAATTTCAAAATTTAAAAAAATATCAAAAATAAATTTTTGTAATTTCATTATTAAAATAAAACCTATAAACCACTAAATGCCTAAAAACATAAATTGCTAAACTCATAAATGACAAAACCTTTAAATACTTAAACCATTAAATTGGTATATATTAATAATTACTCATAAATCTCAATTTAATTTTTATTAAGTATAATTTTAAATTTTTATTTTAATAATGTATAAGTTTATTTTTATAGAAATATTAATTACAAAAAAAATTATTAGTGAGACAAATATAATTTAAATTAAACCGGTATACTCTAAATAATAAATAATAAATCTTAATTTTTTTTAATTATAATTTTAAATATTCATTTTAATTATTTATTTGTTTATTTTTATATAAATATTAATTACAAAATAAAGTAATAGTTATACAAATATAATTTATATACATTATTTTTCAACAAAAAAATATAGATAAACTCATTAAAAGAAGAAAAACTAAAAACAAAAAATTATTATATAGTAAAATATTTTGCTTTGTTTCTGAATCATTTTAGGTTTTGTAAATATTTTTTAATTGATATCTAAATTATTAATAATAAATTATTAAATACTTTTTTAATCATTATTAAAATATTTATCAATAAAAATGTTTATATTGAATTTATATTATATATATATTTAATAATTATTATAACTAAATATTATATTCACTTTTGAAAAAATTTTTAAAATTATTATATTTTCAAAGATTATAACCTTTTAACAAGTGAAAAAATAAAAAAAAAATTTTTGTTATTTCATTGTTTAAATAAATCCTATAAACCACTAAATTCCTAAACACTTAAATCACTAAACTACAAAATACCGATACCCCTATATAGATAAACCTTTAAACCGGCATACCCTAAATAAGAATTAATAAATCTCATTTTTATTTGTTTTCATTATAATTTAAAAAATTTATTTTGATTCTTTAGTTATTTAGTTATATATATATATTAATTATAAAATAAATTATGAGTTAAAAATATAATTTATAAAAATTATTTTTCATCAAAAAATAGTTAAGCTTATAAATAGAATAAAAATTTAAAAACAAATTATTATTATAAAATACTATATTTTGCTTTGCTTTTGAATCATTTTTGATTTTGATATTATATTTTAAGTAATATCAAAGTTATACATAATAGATTTTTAATTTATTTTTTGATAATTATTAGAATATCTAACAATAAAATTGTTTATATTGAATATATAACATATTTAATTATTATGATAATTATAAATAAATATTTATTCACTTTTTGATAAAAAATAAAAAATTATTATATTTTCAAAGGTTATAACCTTTGAAAATATCAAAAAATAATAAAAATAATTTTTTTTATTTTAGTTTTTAAATAAAAATTATAAATCACTAAATGCATACACAATTAAATCAGCAAACTCCTAAACCCCGTAATGCCTAAATACATAAACCATTAAACTTCTATATACTACTTAATAATTAATAAATCTAATTTTTATTTCGATTTATTATAATTTTAAATATTCATCTTAATTATTTATTAATTTATTTTTATAGAAATATATATTACAAAATAAAGTATGAGTGTGACAAATATAATTTAAATAATTTATTTTTAATCAAAAAAAATAAATATGCTTATAAAAGAAGTAAAAATTTTAAAATTAAAAATAATTATCAAGTAATATATTTTACTTTAATTTTGAATTAATTTGGGTTTTGTAAATATTTTTTAATTAATATCTATCATATTATTAGTAGTTTATTAATTTAATTTTAGATCATTATAATAATATATATCAATAAGATTATTTATAGTGAATATATATCATATATAATTATTAATATTATTATATCTAATTATTGTATTCACATTTCAAAAAATTTTAAATATTATTATATTTTCAAAGGTTAAAACCTATGAAAATGAGAAAAAATTAATTTTTTTTTCTTATTTTATTGATTAAATAAAACTTATAAACCACTAAATACATAAAAACCTAAATCACTAAACTCCTAAAAGACAAAACCTCTAAATACTTAAACCATTAAACTAGTATACATTAATAATAAATCATAAATATCATTTTAATTTTTATTTAGTATAATTTTAAATTTTTATTTTAATTAATTTTCAATTTATTTTTATAGAAAGATTAATTACAAAATAAATTATTAGTAAGACAGATCTAATTTAAATTAGACCAGTATACCCTAAATAATAAATAATAAATCTCATTATTTTTAATTATAATTTTAAATATTCATTTTAATTAAATATTTGTATATTTTTATATAAATATTAATTACAAAATAATTTATGAGTTACACAAATATAATTTATGTAAATTATAAATAAACTTTTTAAAAGAAAAAAAAATTTCAACACAAAAAATTATTATATAGTAATATATTTGGCTTTGCTTCTGAATTATTTTAGGTTTAGTAATTATATTTTAATTGACATCTATCTTATTAATAATAGAGTATTAAGTTATTTTTTCATCTTTAATAGAATATTTATCAATAAAAATGTTTATATTGAATTTATATGATATATAAATATAATGTTTATTATAACTAAATATTGTATTCACTTTTGAAAAAAAAATTAAAATCATTACATTTTAAAAGGTTTTAACCTTTGAAAATCAGAAAAAATAAAAAAAAATATTTTTTCTTTGTTATTCTATTGTTTAAATAAAATCTATACATCACTAAATGCCTAAGGATTTAAATCACTAAACTACAAAATCCTGATACCTCTATATAGATAATCCTTTAAATCAGTATGCCATAAATAATAATTATTAAATTTCATTTTTATTTGTTTTCATTATATTTTAAAAAATTCACTTTGATTGTTTAGTTTTTTATTTTATAATGTATTAATTATAAAATAAATTAATAGGTAAAAATATAATTTATAAAATTATTTTTAATCAAAAAATTGATAAGCTAATAAAAAGAATAAAAATTTAAAATCAAATAATTATTATTTAGTAATATATTTTGCTTTGATATTTGTATTTTTTTAGGTTCTGATATTATATTTTAAGTAATATCAATCTTATTCATAAGAGATTTTTAATTTAATTTTTGATAATTATTAGAATATCTATTAATAAAATTGTTTATATTGAATTTATATGATATATAATTATTCTGATTATTATAAATAAATATTGTATTCACTTTTGAAAAAAATTTAAAAATTATTATATTTTCAAAGGTTATAATCTTAAAAAATGACAAAACATAATAAAAATAAATTTTTAGTTATCTTATTTTTTAAATAAAACCTATATACCATTAAATGCTTACTTACTTAAATTAATAAGCTCATAAACCCGAAACCCCTGAATACATAAACATTTTAACATCTATATACTACTTAATAAATAATAAATTGTATTTTTATTTCTATTTATTATAATTTTAAATATTCATTTTAATTATTTATAGTTTAATTATTTAGAAAAATTAAATACAAAATAAATTTCGAGTAATACATATTATTTAAATAATTTATTTTTAATCAAAAAAATATAAGCTTATAAAAAGAAGGTCAAATTTAAAAATTAAATATTATTATTTATTAATATATTTTGATTTGATTTTAAATCATTTAGTGTTTTGTAAATTAATTTTAATTAATATTTATAAGATTAATAATAGTTTATTAATTTAATTTTTGATCATTATTTTAATATCTATCATTAAAATTATTTATATTGAATTTATATGATATATTATTAGTAAGATTAATATAATTATACATAGTATTCACATTTCAAAAAATTATTAAAATTATTTTATTTTCAAATGGTATAACCTTTGAAAATCAGAAAAAATCTAAAAAAAAATTTTTTATTTTTATTATATAAATAAAACCTATAAACCACTAAATACCTAAAAACATAAATTGATAAACTCCTAAATGACAAAACTCCTAAAAAATCAAACCATTAAACCGGGATAATACATATAATAAATCATATATCTCATTTTAATTTGTATTTATTATAATTTTAAATATTCATTTTAATTATTTATTAGTTTATTTTTTATAGAAATATTAATTATAAAATAAATAATGAGAGAGACAACTATAATTTTAATAATTTATTTTTAATCAAAAAAAAATATAAGCTTATAAAAAGAAATAAAAATTATTATTTAGTAATATATTTTACATTGATTTTGAATCATTATATATACGTTTTGCAATTATATTTTAATTGCTATAAATCTTATTGAGAATAGTTTATTAATTTATTATTTGATCAATTTTATAATATCTAACAATAAAATTACTTATATTGAATTTAAATGTCTTATAATTATTAAGATTATTATAACTAAATATTATATTGACATTTGAAAAAAATTTAAAAATTATTATATTTTCAAAGGTTATAACCTTCAAAAATGATATAAAATCACAAAAATATTTTTTTAATTATTTTATTATTTAAATAAAACTTATAAACCACTAAATGCCTAAACATTTAAATCTCTAGACTCCTAAACCCCAAAACCCCGTAAATACTTAAACCATTAAATCTATATAACCTAAATAATAAATAATAAATAATAAATCTCATTTTTATTTGTATTCATTATAATTTTAAATATTCATTTTATTTATTTTTTAGTTTATTTTTATAGAAATATTAATTACAAAATAAATAATTAGTGAGACATATAATTTAAATAAATTATTTTTTATGAAAAAAAATATATGCTTATAAAAATAAACAAAATTTCAAAAATTTAAAATTTTTTTTAGTAATATAATTTACTTTGATTTTAAATTATTTTGGGTTCTACAAATATATTTTAATTTATATCTATATTATTAATAATAGTTTATTAATTTTTTTTTGATAATCAAAATAATATATATAAATAAAATTTTTTATATTGAATTTACATCAAATATAATTATTAAGATTATTATAACTAAGTATTGTATTATTATTTTAGAACTATTAAAAATTTATTCTATTTTCACAAGTTCTAACCTTTGAAAATCACGAAAATTCATAAAAATAAATTTTTTGTTATTTCATTGATTAAATAAAACCTATAAATCAATAAATAAAACCTAAATGTGTAAACATATAAATCAATAAACTCATTAACCCCAAAACCACAATAAACTTAAACCATTAAATAGGTATATCCTAAATAATAAATAATAAATCTCATTTTTATAAGTATTCATTATAATTTTATATATACATTTTAATTATTTATTAGTTTATTTTTATAGAAATATAAATTAAAAAATAAATAATAGTTAGACAAATTTAATTTAAATAATTTATTTTTCATCAAAAAATATATAAGCTTATATATGGATACAAAAATTTAAAAATTTTAAATTTAAATTTAGTAAAATATTTAACTTTGATTTTGAATCATTTTAGCTTTTGTAAAGATATTTTAAACAATATTTATCTTATTAATAATTGTTTATTAATCTTTTGTATGATCATTATTATAATATATATCAATATAATTTTTTATATTGAATTTACATGATATATAATTATTAAGATTATCATAACTATAGTATTAACATAAAATAAAATTAAAAATTGTTATAGTTTCAAAGGTTTTATCCTTCAAAAATAAGAACAAATAACAAAAAAAATTTTTTTGTTATTTTATTTTTTAAATAAAACCTATAAAACTACTAAATGCTTAAACACTTAAATCACTAAATTCTTAAATCCCAAAACTCCTAAATATATAATCTTTTAAACCTGTATATTTTATATTATTAATACTAGTTTTTTATAATATCTATCTTATTAATATATTTTACTTTGATTTTGAATCATTTTAGGTTTTGGAAATAAATTTTATTTAATATTTATCTTATTAATAATAGTTTTTAATTTATTTTATTATTGTCATGATAATATCTATAAAATAATTATTTATATTGAATTTACATAATATATAAATATTTAGATTATTATAACAAAATAATATTTTCATATTTTAAAAAAATTTAAAAATTATTAAGTTTTCAAAGGTTATAACTTTTTAAAATAAGAAAAAATAAAAAAATAAATTTTTTATTATTAGATATTTTAAATAAATTCTATAAACCACAAAATACCTAAATTCTTAATGACTAAACTCGTAAATCCTAATGCCCATAAATACATAAGCCTTTAAATTAGTATACTCTAAATAATAGATAATAAATAATAAATCTCATTTTTATTAGTATTCATTATAATTTTAAATATTCGTTTTAATTATTTATCAGTTTATTTTTATTGAAATATTAATTACGAAATAAATTATTAGTCAGACTAATATAATTTAAATAATTAATATTTCATCAAAAAAATATAAGATCATAAAAAGATAATTTTTAAAACAAAATATTAGTATTTAACAATTTATTTTAATTTAATTTTGAATAATTTTAGATTTTGCAATTATATTTTAATTTATATCATTCTAATTAATAATAGTTTATTAATTTATTTATTGATCATTATTATAAATATCTATTAATAAAATTATTTATATTGAATTTATATTATATATAATTATCAAGATTATTATAACTAAATAATATATTCACATTTTAAAAAAAATTAAAAATTATTATATTTTCAAAGTTTATAACCTTCAAAAAATAGATAAAATTTCTTAAGGCATAAAAACTTAAATGACTAAACTCCAAAACACCTAAATACTTAAAGCATTAAACCTGTATATCCTGAATAATAAATAATAAATCTCAATTTTATTTGTTTTGATTATAATTTTAAATATTTATTTTAATTATTTATTAGTTTCTTTTTATAGAATTATAAATTACAAAATATTTTATGAGGAAGACAAATATAATTTAAATAATTTTTTTAAATACAAAAATATAACCTTAAAAAAGAGCAAAATATTAAAAAAAATTATTATTTAATAATATATACTTTGATTTTGAATAAATTTAGATTTTGCAAATATATTTTAAATAATATCTATCTTTTTAATAATAGTTTATTAATTTAATTATTGATCATTATTATAATATCTAGCAATGTGATTATTTATATTGTATTTAAATGACTTATATTTATTAAGATTATTATAACTAAATATTATATTTATATTTCAAAAAAAATTAGAAATTTGTATATTTTCAAAGGTTATAACCTTCAAAAATTAGGAAAAAAAAATTTAAATAAATTTTTTGTTATATCATTGTTTAAATAAAACTTATAGACAACTAAATGCCTAAACACTTAGATCTATAAGCTCCTAAACACAAAAGCCCCTAAATACTTAAAACTTTAAACTCGTAAACCTTAAATATAATTTAAATAATTTATTTTCATCAAAAAAAATATAAGCTTATAAAAAGAAGCAAAAACTAAAAAACAAAAATTATTATTTGGTAATAAATTTTACTTTGATTTTGAATAATTTTAGGTTTTGCAATTATATTTTAATTTATATCTAATAATTAATAAAAGCATATTAATTTATTTTTTGATAAATGATTTCATATCTATTAATAAAATTATTTATATTTAGTTTATATTATATATAATTATAATGATTCTTATTACTAAATATTGTATTAATATTTTTAAAAAATATTTAAAATTATTATATTTTGAAGGTTATAACCTTTGAAATGTAAGAAAATATCAAAAATATTATTTTTGTTATTTCATTGATTAAATAAATCTTATAAACTACTTAATGCCTAAACACTTAAGTTAATAACTCCGAAATCTCAAAAACCCTAAATAGATTATCCTTTTAAAGTAGTATACCCTAAATAATAAACAATAAATCCCAATATTATTTTTTTGATTATAAATTAAAATATTCATTTTAATTATTTATTCGTTTATTTTTATTAAATATTAATTACAATATAAATTATGTGTTAGACAATTATAATTTATATAAATTATTTTTCATCAAAAATATGGATAAACTTATAAAAAGAATAAAAAATTTCAAAACAAAAATTTATTATATAGTAATATATTTTGTTTTCCTTCTGAATCATTTTAGGTTTTGTAATTATATTTTAATTGATATCTATCTTATTAAAAATAAATTATTAATTTATTTTTTGATCATTATTAGAATATTTATCAATAAATTTATTTATTTTGAATTTATATGAAATATATATATAATGATTATTATAACTAAATATTGAATTCACTTTTGAAAAAAAATTTAAAAATTATTATATTTTGTAAGGTTATAACATTTGAAAATATCAAAAAATAATTAAAATAAATTTTTTGTTTATTTATTTTTTAAATAAAACCTGTAACCACTAAATGCATACACAGTTAAATCAGTAAACTCCTAAACCATGTAATACCAAAATAGATAAACCATTAAATCGCTATAAACTACTTAATAATTAATAAATCTAATTTTTATTTCTATTTATTATAATTTTAAATATTCATTTTAATTATTTATTAGTTTATTTTTAGAGAAATATTTATTACAAAATAAAGTATGAGTGCGAGGTAAATAATTTAAATAATTTATTTTTAATCAATAAAAGTATTTACGCGTATAAAATAAGTAAAAATTTAAAAATTAAAAATTATTTTTAAGTAATATATTTTACTTTAATTCTGAATCAATTTGGGTTTTGTAAATATTTTTTAATCAATATCTATCTTATTATTAATAGTTTATTAATTTAATTTTTGATCATTATTATAATATCTATCAATAAAATTGTTTATATTGAATTTATATGATATATAATTAATAAAATTATTATAACTAAATATTGTATTCACATTTCAAAAAATTTTAAATATTATTATATTTTCAAAGGTAATAACCTATGAAAATCACAAAAAATTTCAATTTTTTTTTGTTATTAATAATAAGGTAGATATCAATTAAAATATAATTACAAAACCAAAAATGATTCAGAAGCAATGTAAAAATATATTACTATATAATAAATCTTTGTTTTGATTTTTTTTTCTTTTTAAGAGTTTATCTATAATTTTTTGATGAAAAATAATTTATATAAATTATATTTGTATAACTTATAATTTATTTTGAAATTAATATTTATATAAAAATAAACAAATAAATATTAAAATGAATATTTAAAATTATGATGAAAAAAAATGATATTTATTCTTTATTAATTAGGGTATACCTGTTTAATTTAAATTATATCTGTCTTACTAATAATTTATTTTGTAATTAATATTTCTAAAAAATAAACTGTTAAATAATTAAAATAAAAATTTAAAATTATACTAAAAAAAATTAAATTGATATTTATGAATTATTATTTATGTATACCAGTTAAATGGTTTAAGTAATTAGAGGTTTTGTCGTTTAGAAGTTTAGTGATTTATGTTTTAGGTATTTAGTGGTTTATAGGTATTATTTAAAAATGAAATAACAAAAAAATTATTTTTGATATTTTTTCACATTTTCCAAGGTTATTACATTTGAAAATATAATAATTTTTAAATTTTTTTCAAAATTAAATATAATATTATGTTATTATAATCTTAATAATTATAAGTAATTTAAATTCAATATAAATAATTACATTGCAAGATATTATAATAATGATCAAATAAAATTTAATAAACTATTATTAATAAGATAGATATTATTTAAAATATATTTGCAAAATCTAAATTTATTCAAAATCAAAGTAAAATATATTACTAAATAATAATTTTTTTTAATGTTTTGCTTTTTTTATAAGTTTATATTTTTTTTTTGAAAATAAATTATATAAATTATATTTGTCTTACTCATAATTTATTTTGTAATTTATAATTCTATAATAGTAAACTAATAAATAATTAAAATGAATATTTAAAATTATAATGAATACAAATAAAATTGAGATTTATTATTTATTATTCAGGATATACCAGTTTAATGGTTTCAGTATTTAGCTGTTTTGTGGTTTAGGAGTTTAGTGATTTAATTGTTTAGACCTTTAGTGATTTATATTTTTTATTTAAAGAATTAAAAAACAAAAAAAATTAATTATTTTGATTTTTTTTTAATTTTTAAGGTTGTAACCTTTGAAAATATAATAATTTTTAATTTTTTTTAATTGTGAATATAATATTTAGTTATAATAATCTTAATAATTCTATATAAAGTAAACTAAATATAAATAATTTTATTAATAAATATTATAATAATGATCAATAAATTAATTAATAATCTAGTATTAATAAAAATGATATAAATTAAAATATAATTGTAGAATCTAAAATGATTCAAAATCAAAATAAGATATATTAATAAAAAATAATTATTTATTTTTAAAATTTTTCCTCTTTTTATAAGTATATTTATTATGTTTGATTAAAAAAAATTATTTTAATTATATCTGTCTTACTAATAATTTATTTTGTAATTAATATTTTTATAAAAATAAACTGTTAAATAATTAAAATGAATATTTAAAATTATAATGAATACAAATAAAAATGAGAAATATGAAATATTATTTAGACTATACTAATTTAATATTTTGAGTATTTATGAGCTTTGGGGATTAGGTGTTTAGTCATTTTAGTATTTAGTCATTTAGTGGTTTATAGGTTTTTTTAAAAAAATAAAATAAAAAAACGTTTTTTTTGTTATTTTTTCTCATTTTTGAAGGGTATAACCTTTGAAAATATTATAATTTTTAATTTTTTTAAAAAAGTGAATACAATATGAAGTTAATAATCATAAAAATTAAATATAATATAAATTCAATATAAATTAATTTATTAGTATATATTATAATAATGATCATAAAAAATAATAAACAATTATTAATAAGATAAATATTGTTTAAAATATATTTGCAAGACCTAAAATGATTCAAAATCAAAGTGATAATTTTACTAAATATTAATTTTAAATTTTTAAATTTTCGTATCCATTTATATGCTTATATATTTTTTTAAGAAAAATAAATTCTTTCAATTATTTTGTCTTGATAATTTTTTATTTTTTAATTTATATCTTTATAAAAATAAACTAATAAATAATTAAGATGTATGCTTAAAATTATAATGAATACTAATAAAAATGAGATTTATTATTTATTATATATAGTATACTGGTTTAATGGTTAAATTATTTAGGGGTTTTTTCGTTTAGAAGTTTAGCAATTTATGTTTTTAGGCATTTAGTGATTTATAGGTTTTATTTATATAATAAAAAAATTTTTTTTTTGATTTTTTAAGATTTTCAAAGGTTATAATCTTCGAAAAGAAAATAATTTTTAAAATTTTTAAATATGTGAATACCATGTATAATTATATTAATATTACTAATTATATATCATATAAATTAAATATAAACAATTTTAATGATTGATATTATAATAATGTTCAAAAATAAAATTAACAAACTATTATTAAAAATCTAAATATTAATTAAAATATATTTACATAACACAAAAAGATTCAAAATTAAACCAAAATATTTTACTAAATAATAATATTTAATTTTTAAATTTTCATTCTTTTCTTAAGCTTATATTTTTATTTGATTAAATATAAATTAGTTATATATTATTTGTCTCATTCGAAATTTATTTAGAATTAATTTTTTAAAAAATTAAACTATAAATAATTAAAATGAATATTTAAAATTATGATAAATAGAAATATAAATGAGATTTATTATTTAATAAGTAAAATATAGCTATTAAAATGTTTATGAATTTAGGGGTTTCGGGGTTTATGAGCTTATTGATTTAAGTAAGTAATCATTTAATGATCTATAGGTTTTATTTAAAAAATAAAATAACTAAAAATTTATTTTTAAAATTTTTTCTCATTTTTTAAGGTTATAACTTTCGAAAATATAATAATTTTTAAATTTTTTTCAAAAGTGAATTATAATATTTATTTATAATAATCATAATAATTATATATCATATAAATTCAATATAAACAATTTTATTGATAGATATTCTAATAATTATCAAAAAATAAATTAAAAGTCTATTATGAATAAGATTGATATTACTTAAAATATAGTATCAAAATCAAAAATAATTCAAAAGTAAAGCAAAATATATTACTAAATAATAATTATTTGTTTTTAAATTTTTATGCTATTTATAAGCTTATCTATTTTTTGATGAAAAATAATTTTTATAAATTATATTTTTAATTCATAATTTATTTTATAATTAATAAAGATATACAAATAAAAAACTAAAAATCAAAATAATTTTTTTAAATTATAATGAAAATAAATAAAAATGGGATTTATTAATTATTATTTAGTGTATACTAGTTTAAAGGATTATCTATTTAGGGCTATCAGGATTTTGTAGTTTAGTGATTTAAATGCGGAGGCATTAAGTGGTGTATAGGTTTTATTTAAACAATAGAATAACAAAGAAAAAAGTATTTTTTTTATTTTTTCACCTTTTAAAAGGTAAGAACCTTTGAAAATATAATAACTTTATAATTTTTTTCAAAAGTGAATATAATATTTAGTTATAATAATCATTATATTTATATATCATATAAATTCAATATAAACATTTTTATTGATAAAGATTTTAATAATGATGAAAAAATAACTTAATAATCTATTATTAATTAGATTGATATCAATTAAAATATATTTACAAAACCTAAAATGATTCAGAAGCAAAACAAAATAAATTACTATAAAATAATTTTTTGTTTTGAAATTTTTTTTTCTTTTAAAAGTTTATCTATAATTTTTTGATGAAAAATAATTTATATAAATTATATTTGTCTAACTCAATTTATTTTTTAATTAATATTTATATATAAATAAACAAATAAATAATTAAAATGAATATTTAAAATTATAATTAAAAAAATGAGATTTATTATTTATTATTTAGGGTATACCGGTCTAATTTAAATTATATTAGTCTCACTAATAATTTATTTTGTAATTAATATTTCTATAAAAATAAACTAATAAAAAATTAAAATAAAAATTTAAAATTATACTCAATAAAAATTAAATGATATTTATGATTTATTATTAATGTATACTAGTTTAATGGTTTAACTATTTAGAGGTTTTGTCTTTTAGGAGTTTAGTGATTTAGGTTTTTAGGCATTTAGTGGTTTATAGGTTTTATTTAAACAATAAAATAACAAAAAGAAATTTAATTTTTTGTCATTTTCATAGGTTATAACCTTTCAAAATATAATAATATTTAAAATTTTTTGAAATCTGAATACAATATTTAGTTATAATAATATTAATAATTATATATCATATAAATTTAATATAAACAATTTTATTGATATATATTATAATAATGATTAAAAATTAAATTAATAAACTATTAACAATAAGATAGATTTTAATTAAAAAGTATTTCCAAATTTATTCAAAATTAAAGTATTCAATAATATTGAATAAAAATTTTTAATTTTTAAATTTTTACTTCTTTTATAAGTGTATATATTTTTTTATTAAAAATAAATTATTTAAATTATATTTGTCGCACTCACAATTTATTTTGTAATAAAAATTTATATATAAATAAACTAATAAATAATTAAAATGAATATTAATAATTATAATAAATTGAAATAAAAATTAGATTTCATAATTATTAAGTAGTCTATAGAGGTTTAATGGTTTATGTATTTAGGTTTACGGGCTTTAGGAGTTTACTGATTTAATTGTTTATGCATTCGTGGTTTATAAGTTTTATTTAAAAATTAAAATAATAAAATATTTATTTTTATTATTTTTTTATATTTTCAAAGGTTATAACCTTTGAAAATATAATAATTTTTAATTTTTATTCAAATGTGAATTCAATATTTAGTTATAATAATCATTATATTTATATATCATATAAATTCAATATAAATAAGATTATTGATAAAAATTTTAATAATGATCAAAAAATAACTTAATAATCTATTATTAATAAGATAGATCTCAATTAAAATATAATTACAAAACCTATAATGATTCAGAAGCAAAGCAAATTATATTACTATATAATAATTTTTTGTTTTTAATTATTTTTTCTTTTAATAAATTTATCTATATTTTTTTGATGAAAAATAATTTATATAAATTATATTTGTCTAACTCATAATTTATTATTTTAATTAATATTTATATAAAAATAAACAAATAAATAATTAAAATGAATATTTAAAATTATAATGAAATAAAATGAGATTTATTCTTTATTATTTAGGGTAAACTAGTTTAATTTAAATTATATCTTTCTCACTAATAATTTATTTTGTAATTAATATTTCAATAAAAATAAACTGATAAATAATTAAAATAAAAATTTAAAATTATTCTGAATAAAAATTTAAAAGATATTTAAGAATTATTATTAATGTATACCAATTTAATATTTTAAGTATTTAGAGGTTTTGTCATTTAGGACTTTAGCGATTTATGTTTTTAGTCATTTATTGGTATATAAGTTTTGTTTAAAAAATGAAATTACAAAATAATTATTTTTGATATTTTTTCACATTTTCAATGGTTATAACCTTTCACAATATAATAATTTTAAAAGTTTTAAAAATGTGAATACAATATTTAGTAATAATAATCATTATAATTATATATAATATAAACTAAATATAAACAATTTTATTCATAGATATGATATCAATTATCAAAAAATAAATTAATATGTTATTATTATTATTATGGATATAAATTAAATTATTAATGCAAAACCTAAAATTATTCAAAATCCAAGTAAAATTTATTACAAAATAATAATTTTTGTTTTTTAGTTTTTGCTTCTTTTTATAAGGTTATATATTTTTTTGATGAAAAATAATTTATTTAAATTATATTTGTATCACTTATAATTTATTTTGTAATTAATATTTTAATAAATTATTATAAATTATACTTAAGGTTTACGAGTTTAAACGTTTAATTATTTAGGGTCTTTTGTGTTTAGGAGATTAGAGGTTTAAGTGTTTAGGCATGTGTGATGAGGTCCATCTCATAGTCTAATTATCTACGCGTACAACCATCCTAAAATAAAGTAAATTTACAAAATGCTATAGAGATGGGTCTTCTGCTCCAGGGAGTGTTGCATTGCCTAATGTGTATTTACAAAATCTATTAGTGGGCCCACTTAGAGATACTCATGTGTCTAGTTTCCTTCATTGCATGCTACATAGAGAACAGACAAAATTGTGTGTGTGAGTATGTCATGATCCGTCTCTTCAAGTACTTGGTGCATACAAAGTCCAAAATACAAATAAGACTTCAAACATAAACTACAAGTTTAAATCTTTTTTTCGTGTGGCTGGTATGGACTCCTTTGTTTACTGGTCCTTCTTGGTGATGCTTCGGATATTGCCGACTCTCCAATTAATCATGGATTACCCTCTATGCTGCCTGATAGGGATAGTGGGACCCACTCCGAGCTACTCATGGGTTTACTCTCGACCACTTTGCTCGGTCTCATCAGTTGTCTGAATGTTATTATCCTGGTTTGCTAGTGGGGCCTTCTACAAGCTGGTGGCCCATACTTCTGGCTGCTTTCAGGACTTGCTGTCCCCTCTAAATGCTACACCAAAATGGACAATAATATATGCATGTGTGTACTATGGTCCATCGCTATGTGTGTGTGGTGCAGCAGTATCAGGGTTTAGGAGTTTAGTAATTTAAGTATTTAGGTATTTTGTGGTTTATAGGTTTTATTTAAATAATACAAAAAATTTATTTTTATGATATTTTCCCATTTTCAAGCTTATAACCATTGCAAATATAATAATAATTATTTTTTTTTCAAATGTTAATAGAATATTTAATTATAATAATCATACAAATTAAATATCATGTAAATTCAATATAAATAATTAAAATGAATATTAAAATTATAATGAATACAAATAAAAATGATTTTTATGATTAATTATTTAGGGTATACCAGTTTATTGGTTTAAGTATTTAAGATTTTAAAAGTTTAGTGATTTAATTTTTTAGGCATTTAGTAGTTTATATGTTTTATTTAAATAATAAAATAACAAAAAAATTATTTTTCAAATTTTTTATCAATTTTGAAGTTTATAACCTTTATAAATATAATAATTTTTAAATTTTTTTCAAATGTGAATACAATATTTAGTTATAATAAACTTAATAATTATATATCATGAAAATTAAAAATAAACAATTTTATTGATAGATATTAATAAACTAAATATAAATATAAATATAATAATGATCAAAAATTAAATTAATAAACTATTATTTATTGATAAATATTTTTATATTATTTATAAATACTTAAACCTTTATAGATTGTTTAAATGTTTAAGTATTTAAGGTTTTTGGGGTCTAGAAGTTTAATGATTTAAGCGTTTAGGCATTTAGTAGTTTATAAATTTTATATAAACAATAAAATAACTTAAAATTTATTTTTGTGATTATCTCATTTTCAAAGATGATAACCTTTAAAAATTTAATAATTTTTAAATTATTTTCAAATATAAATATAATATTTAGTTATAATAATCTTTATAATTATATATCATGTAAATTCAATATAAACAATTTTATTGATAAATATTCTAATAATGATCAAAAAATAACTTAATAATCTATTATTAATAAGATAGATATCAATTAAAATATAATTACAAAACCTATAATGATTCAGAAGCAAAGCAAATTATATTACTATATAATAATTTTTTGTTTTTAATTTTTTTTTCTTTTAATAAGTTTATCTATATTTTTTTGATGAAAAATAATTTATATAAATTATATTTGTCTAACTTATAATTTATTTTTTTAATTAATATTTATATAAAAATAAACAAATAAATAATTAAAATGAATATTAAAATTATAATGAAAAAAAATGAGATTTATTCTTTATTATTTAGGGTAAACCAGTTTAATTTAAATTATATCTTTCTCACAAATAATTTATTTTGTAATTAATATTTCTATAAAAATAAACTGATAAATAATTAAAATAAAAATTTGAAATTATACTGAATAAAATTTAAAATGAGATTTATTATTAATTATTAATCTATACAGTTTAATTGAATAAGTATTTATAGGTTTTGTCATTTAGGAGTTTAACAATTTATGTTTTTATTCTTTTAGTTGTTTATAGGTTTTATTTAAAAAATAAAATAACAACAAATTTTCTATAATTTATTATTTTCATAGGGTATAACCTTTGAAAATATAATAATATTTACAATTTTTTGAAATATGAATATAATATTTAGTTATAATAATATTAATAATTATATATCATATAAATTCAATATAAACAATTTTATTGATAGAAAATATAATAATGATCAAAAATTAAATTAATAAACTATAAATAAAAAGATATATATTAATTAAAAAATATTTACAAAACACAATTTGATTCAAAATTAAAGTAAAATATAATATTGGATTATAATTTTTAATTTTTAAATTTATACTTCTTTTAAAAGCGTATATTTTTTTTATTATAAATAATTTGATTAAATTATATTTGCGCACTCATAATTTATTTTGTAATAAATATTTCTATAAAAATAAACTAATAAATAATTAAAATGAATATTTAAAATTATAATAAATAGAAATAAAAATTAGATTTATTAATTATTAAGTAGTATATAGCAGCTTTATGGTTTATGTATTTAGGCATTATGTGGTTTAAGAGTTTACTGATTTAACTATGTATGAATTTTGTGGTTTATAGTTTTTATTTAAGAAAAAAATAAAAAAAATTATTTTTATTATTTTTTGATATTTTCAAAGGTTAAAACCTTTGAAAATATAATAATTTTTAAATTTTTTTGAAAAGTGAATAAATATTTATTTATAATAATCATAATAATTATATATCATATAAGTTAAATATAAACAATTTTATTGATAGATATTCTAATAATTATCAAAAAATAAATTAAAAAACTATTATGAATAAGATTGATATTACTTAAAATATAATATAAATCCCAAAATGATTCAAAAGCAAAGAAAATAAAAAATGAGATTTATTAATTATTATTTAGGGTATACACGTTTAAACAATTATCTATATAGGGTTATCTGGATTTTGTAGTTTATTGATTTAAGTGTTTAGGTATTTAGTGATTTATAGGTTTTATTTAAACAATGAAATAATAAAAAAGATATTTTTTTATGTTTTTTCACATGTTCAAAGGTTATAATCTTTGAAAATATTATAATTTTAAAATTTTTTTCAAAAGTGAATACAATATTTAGTAATAATAATTATTAAATTTATATATCATATAAATTAAATGTAACTATTTTTTTGATAAATATTATAATAATGATCAAAAGATAAATTAATAATCTATTATTGATAAGTTAGATATCAATTATAATATAATTACAAAACCTAAATTGATTCATAAACAATGTAATATATATTACTATATAATAATTATTTGTTTTTAATTTTTTTTTCTTTTAATAAGTTTATCTATATTTTTTTGTCGAATCATAATTTATATAAATTATATTTGTCTAACTTATAATTCATTATATAATTAATATTTATATAAAAATAAACAAATAAATAATTAAAATGAATATTTAAAATTATAATGAAAAAAATAAAAATGAGATTTATTATTTATTATTTAAGATATACATGTTTAAAAAATTTATCTATTTCGGGTTTTCAAGATTTAGAAGTTATTTAAAATATAATTTATATACAATATTTATTAATAATAATTATTAAAGTTATATATCATATAAATTAAATAAAAAATTTTATTTTAGTCATATATTTTACTTTGATTTTTAATCGTTTTAGGCATTGCAAATATATTTTAATTAATATCTATCTTATTAATAATAGTTTATTAATCTATTTTATGATCAGTATAACAATATCGATCAATAAAATTATTTATATTGAATTTACATGATATTTAACTTTTATGATTATTATAATTAAATATTGTATTAACATTTGAAAAAAAATTAAAAATTATAATATTTTCAATGGTTATAACCTTGAAAATGAGAAAAACTCATAACAATAATTTTTTGTTATTTAATTATTAAAATAAAACCTATAAACCAAAAAAATACATAAATACTTAAATTACTAAACTCCTAAACCCTGATATTGCTGCACCACACACACATAGCGACGGACCATAGTACACACGTGCACATATTCTTGTCCATTTTGGTGTAGCATTTATAGGGGCCAGCAATTCCTAGAAGCAGCCAGAAGTATGGGCCACCAACTTGTAGAGGGCGCCACTAGCAAGCCGGGATGATAACATTCAGACAACTGACGAGACCGAGCAAAGTGGTCAGGAGTAAACCTAGGAGTGGCTAGGAGTTGGTCCCACTAGCCCTATCATGCAGCATAGAGGGCCACCCAACCATCGCCCAAGAGGAGTAGAGGGTAATCGATGCTTAATTGGAGAGCCGGAAATATCCGAAGCATCACCAACAGGGCCAGTAAGCAATGGAGTCCAGACCAGCCACACGCGAGCGAAAGATTCAAACTTATAGTCTTATTTCCGACTTTGTATTTTATACTTTGTATGAACCATGTAGTTGTAGAGATGGATCTAATATGAACTTTGATAGCACAGTGATTCAACATCAAATATGTTGAGACATATTAGAGATAAAGTAAAAGCTCCAATTATTTTGGTTAGAGCTTTAGCAATCTATCTAGAGTTGAGAGAGAAACAAAATAAATTATTTTAATTATTCAATATAATTTTAATTATTATTTTAATTATTTATCAGTTTATTTTTATAAAAATATTAATTACAAAATAAATTATTAGTGAGACAAATCTAATTTAAATTAAACCGGTATTCCTAAATAATAAAGAATAAATCTCATTTTTTTTTCATTTTAATTTTTAATTTTCAAATTTAATTAATTATTTGTTTATTTTTATATAAATATTAATTACAAAATAAATTATGAGTCACACAAATATAATTTTTATAAATTATTTTTCATCAAAATAATATAGATAAACTTTTTAAAAGAAAAAAAAATTCAAAACAAAAAATTAATATATAGTAATATATTTTGCTTTGCTTTTGAATCATTTTAGGTTTTGTAATTATATTATAATTGATAACTATCTTATTAATAATAGATTATTAATTTATTTTTTTATCATTATTGAATATTTATCTATAAAATAGTTTATATTGAATTTATATGATATATAAATATAATGATTATTATAACTAAATATTGTATTCACTTTTGAAAATAATTCAAAAATTATTATATTTTCAAAGGTTATAACCTTAAAAAATGAGAAAAAATAATAATAATAAATTTTTTGTTATTCATTTTTTAAATAAAACCTATATATCATTAAATGATTACTTACTTAAATCAGTATGCTCATAAATCCCAAAACCCCTAAATACATAAACCTTTTAACATCTATATACTACTTAATAAATAATAAATCTCATTTTTTTTCTATTTATTATAATTTTAAATATTCATTTTAATTATTTATTGTTTAACTTTTTAGAAAAATTAATTTCGAGTGAGACAAATATTATTTAAATAATTTATTTTAATAAAAAAAATATAAGCATATAAAAAGAAGGAATATTTTAAAAATTAAATATTATTATTTAGTAATATATTTTTATTTGATTTTTAATCATTTTGTGTTATGTAAATATATTTTAATTAATATTTATATTTTTAATAATAGTTTATTAATTTAATTTTTGATCATTATTATAATATCTATCATTAAAATTATTTATATTGAATTTATATGATATATAATTAGTAAGATTAATAAAATTATACATGATATTCACATTTCAAAAAATTTTAAAAATTATTTTATTTTCAAAGGGTATAACCTTTGAAAATCAGAAAAAATCTAAAAAAAAATTTTTATTTTTATTATATAAATAAAACCTATAAACCACTAACTACCTAAAAACATAAATTGATTAACTTCTAAATGACAAAACTCCTAAATAATCAAACCATTAAACCGAGATACAACATATAATAAATCATAAATCTTATTTTAATTAGTATTTATTATAATTTTAAATATTCATTTTAATTATTTATTAGTTTATTTTTTATAGAACTATTAATTACAAAATAAATAATGAGCAAGACAACTGTAATTTTAATAATTTATTTTTAATCAAAAAAAATATATAAGCTTATTAAAAGAAGTAAAAATTTGAAAACAAAAAATTATTATTTATTAATATATTTTACTTTGATTTTGAATCATTATATATAGGTTTTGCAATTATATTGTAATTGCAATCAAACTTATTAAGAATAGCTTTTTAATTTATTATTTGATCAATTTTATAATATCTAACAATAAATTCTTAAATCACTAGATTCTTAAATCACAAAACTCCTAAATATATAATATTTTAAACCTGTATATTTTATCTTATTAATAATAGTTTTATTTAATATCTATCTTATTAATATATTTTACTTTGATTTTGAATCAATTTAGGTTTTGCAAATACATTTTATTTAATATTTATCTTATTAATAATAGTTTATTAAATTATTTTATTATCGTAATAATAATATCTATAAAAAAATTATTTATATTGAATTTACATAATATATAATTATTTAGATTATTATAACAAAATAATATTTTAGCATTTTAAAAAAATTTAAAAATTATTAAGTTTTCAAAGGTTATAACCTTTGAAAATAATTAAAAATAAAAAATTAAATTTTTTGTTATTAGATTTTTTTAAAAAATCTATAAACCATAAAATACCTAAATTCTAAATGACTAAACTCCTAAACCTAGACGCCCATAAATACATAAGCCTTTAAATTAGTATACTCTATATAATAAATAATAAATCTCATTTTTATTAGTATTCATTAGAATTTTAAATATTCGTTTTAATTATTTATCAGTTTATTTTTATTGAAATATTAATTACAAAATAAATTATTAGTGAGACGGATATAATTTAAATAATTTATTTTTGATCATAAAATTATATGATTATAATAAGAGGAAAATTTTTCAAAACAAAATATAATTATTTAGTAATTTATTTTAATTTAATTTTGAATAATTTTAGATTTTTCAATTATATTTTAATTTATATCATTCTAATAAATTATAGGTTATTAATTTATTTATTGATCATTATTATAATATCTATTAATAAATTTATTTATATTGATTTTACATTATATATAATTATCATGATTATTATAACTAAAAATTATATTCACATTTTTAAAAAAATTAAAAATTATTATATTTTCAATGGTTATAACCTTCAAAAATTAGAGAAAATCACCAAAGGCATAAACACTTAAATGACTAAACCCCAAAACACCTAAATACTTAAACCATTAAACCTGTATATCCTGAAGAATAAATAATAAATTTCAATTTTATTTCTATTCATTATAATTTTAAATATTTATTTTAATTATTTATTAGTCTATTTTTATATAGTTATAAATTACAAAATAAATTATAAGGAAGACAAATATAATTTTAATAATTTATTTTTAATAACAAAAATATAAACTTATAAAAAAAGTAAAATCTTTAAAAAAATTATTATTTAGTAATATATACTTTGATTTTACATAAATTTAGATTTTGCAAATATATTTTAAATAATATCTATCTTATTAATAATAGTTTATTTATTTATTTATTGGTCATTATTATAATATCTACCAATGTGATTATTTATATTGAATTTAAATGACTTGTATTTACTAAGATTATTATAACTAAATATTATATTTACATTTGAAAAAAATTTAAAAATTTTTATATTTTCTATGGTTATAACCTTAAAAAATTAGAAAAAAAAATAAAAATAAATTTTTTGTTATATCATTGTTTAAATAAAACTTATAGACCACTAAATGCTTAAACACTTAAATCTATAAACTCTTAAACACAAAAGCTCCTAAACACTTAAAACTTTAAACTCGTATACCTTAAATATAATTTAAATAATTTATTTTTAATCAAAAAAAAATATAAGCTTATAAAAAGAAGCAAAAACTAAAAAACAAAAATTATTATTTGGTAATAAATTTTAATTTGATTTTGAATAATTTAATGTTTTGCAATTATATTTTAATTTATATCTATCATATTAATAATAGCATATTAATTTATTTTTTGATAATTGATATCATATCTATCAATAAAATTGTTTATATTTAGTTTATATTATATATAATTATAATGATTTTTATTACTAATTATAGTAATCACATTTTTAAAAATATTTAAAATTATTAAATTTTCAAAGGTTATAACCTTTGAAAATGTGAGAAAATATCAAATATAATTTTTTTGTTATTTCATTGATTAAATAAAACCTATAAACCACTAAATTACTATAAATATAAATTGCTAAAGTCATAAACGAAAAAACTTCTAAATACATAGAATATTAAACTGGTATACATTAATAATAATTCATAAAAGTCATTTTAATTTTTATTCAGTATAATTTTAAATTTTTATTTTAATTAATTATCAGTTTATTTTTTTCGAAATATTAATTACAAAATAAATTATTAGTGAGACTGATCTAATTTAAATTAGACTGGTATACCCAAAATAATAAAGAATAAATTTCAATATTATCTTTTTCATTATAATTTTAAATATTCATTTTAATTATTTATTTGTTTATTTTTATATAAATATAAATTAAAAAATAAATTATGAGGTAGACAAATATAATTTATATAAATTAATTTTCATCAATAAAATATGGATAAACTTTTTAATCGAAAAAAAAAATCAAAAAAAAACAAATTATTATATAGTAATATATTTTGATTTCTTTTGAATCATTTTAGTTTTTTTTATTATATTTTAATTGATATCTATCTTATTAATAATAAATTTTTAATTTATTTTTTGATCATTTTTAGAATATTTATCAATAAAATTGTTTATATTGAATTTATATGATATATAAATATAATGGTTATTATAACTAAATATTGAATTCACATTTGAAAAATATTTAAAAATTATTATATTTTCAAATGTTATAACCTTTGAAAATATCAAAAAATAATAAAAATAAATATTTTGTTAATTTAATTTTTAAATAAAACCTATAAACCACTAAATGCATACATAGTAAAATCAGTAAACTCTTAAGTCCCATAATGCCTAAATACATAAACCATTAAACCGCTATATACTACTTAATAATTAAGAAATATAATGTTTATTTCAATTTATTATTATTTTAAATATTCATTTTAATTATTTATAAGTTTATTTTATAGAAATATTTATTACAAAATAAATTATGAGTGCGACAAATATAATTTAAATAATTTATTTTTAATCAAAAAAATATATACGCTTATAAAAGAAGTAAAATTTTAAAAATAAAAATTATTATCCAGTAATATTTTTTACTTTAATTTTGAATCAATTTGGATTTTGTAAATATTTTTTAATTAATATCAATCTTATTAATAATAGATTATTAATTTAATTTTTGATCATTATTATAATATTTATCATTAAAATTGTTCATATTGAATTTATATGATATATAATTAGTAAGATTAATATAATTATACATAGTATTCACATTTCAAAAAATTTTAAATATTATTATATTTTCAAAGGTTATAACCTAAGACAATGAGAAAAAATTACAAACATTTTTTTGTTATTTTATTGTTTTAAAAAACTTATTAACCACTAAATGCCTAAAAACATAAATCACTAAAGTCATAAATTAAAAAATCTTTAAATACTTAAAGCATTAAACTGGTTTACAGTAATAATCAATCATAAATCTCATTTTAAATTTTATTCAGTATAATTTCAAATTTTTATTTTAATTATTTATCAGTTTATTTTTATAGAAATATTAATTACAAAATAAATTATTAGAGAGACGGATCTAATTTAAATTAAACCGGTATCACAAAATAATAAATAATAAATAATAAATCTTATTTTTTTTATTATAATTTTAAATATTCATTTTAATTATTTATTTGTTTATTTATATATAATTATTAATTACAAAATAAATAATGTGTTAGACAAATATAATTCATATATATTATTGTTCATCAAAAAAATATAGATAAACTTATTAAAAGAAAAAAAAATTTAAAACCAAAAAATTATTATATAGTTTTATATTTTTCTTTGCTTATGAATCATTTAAAGTTTTGTATTTATATATTAATTAATATCTATCTTATTATTAATAGATTATTAATTTATTTTTTGATGATCCAGACCCGTCCCATAGGTTCAAAATATAGGGACAGGATGAGATGTAGATCGTGGATTTTGGTTAGGATAAAACATTCCGGGACGGAACGGAGTTCAGACATTTTTTTAAATTTATTTTTTTCAAACCAGCCAAGTTTGTTCATGTCGAAACCTTTTGTTGTACCATTTATCTTTCCTTAGTTATGTATCTTTCAAACTCAAATTGGGCCAATTTTATTTTGTCAAATAGGATGAATACCACAAAAGAGTTCCATTACCTTGTCAAAAGCATTGATGTGCAGAAAATGATAGAAATTTTAAATAGAACGTGACCGAGTTGTGTTCTTAATTTGGTTCATTATTTTTTCACAAGTTGGCTTTGTTCAGCCGAGTGAAAGATAACCATAATAGCAATACTACATTTTTTATACACTTGCTTAAAATAATAAGGAATATGTAAAGATGACCACAAACATTGGTAGCAGCAATTACTACTTAAGTAATTGCTAAAATTAGGCAGCTTAATATAACAAAAAAAATACAACTAATAACAACTATGATAATTATCATTTCAAAGGTCCGTCCCAGAACAGCAACGAAAATCCAAACCCAATTAATTATCTGTTCTACAACTCCTCCCTTTTCTTCCTCCACTGTAGAAGGACAACCAAAGATGAAAACGTGTTAATCATGTAGACATAAATTTCTAAGATGATAGAGTAATAAAAAAACAAAATATTACCTTATAAAATTTAATACACCCATTCCAAATTTAGTTGGCGAACTATAGTTGTAAAAATATTTGGATCTTGTGACCCCTCTGAAAATTGTAATTGAATTATATTTTTATTAAATTGAATGAATAAAAGAAGTAAAAGTGAAATTTAAATTTACAAGATTTGTATACTGACCTGATTCATTATCATCAAGGTCTTGAACTAATTCTTCAATTTAAATATGTTTGTTTGAGCTTCTCAACCAATCTTGTAGACATATGAGAACTTCAGCTATAATAGGTGTTAAAGAACACCTAAATTTATCTAAAGTTCTCCCCACATTGCTATATATAGATTCGTAGGCAATAGTAGTTGCTTTGATAACAAATACATCCCTTGCTACATTTGCCAAAGAAGGATACCTAACTTCATTTACCTTCCACTAGTTTAGAAGATCAAAATCAATTCTATTTTTTTCAAGTTTGTCCTCCAAGTACCTATTAACCACTTCCAAAGCTGCAACTTCTTGTTCTTTCTCCAATTCAACAAAAAAAATCATCAACATAAGTATCACTACCATTAAAGAAATCATCATTTTTCTTCAACACAGTAGAAGAGAAATCATCTTCTTTTGATTCATCTTCATTTAAATCTTTATAATCATACATCATCTCATTTAAGGCATTTATAACCTTTTTCACCAAATTTTTAGCCAATTCCTCTCCATAATGCTAAGTGTATTTAACCTTGAGATATTTGAGCTTATATCTAGGATCCAACACTACTGCTACCAAAAGCATAATATTTGTTGACTGAAGAGAACCCCAATATTTGTTGAATTTATGCCTCATATTCATACCCATTTCAGACACCTTTGTATCTCTACTATTTTCACAGAGCACAATTTTTTTTTCAAAATTAAATTAATCTCAGGAAAATAAACACTAGAGGTAAAATATTATGAGCCAGAAAATTTACAAGTTATCTCATAAAAGGTTTTCAAGAAACGAGCCAACATTTTGGCGTTTGTTCAGTCTCTCTCAGTTGGAATGTTTGAACCAAACTTCTTCAAAAATCTTTTGTCTTTGTCCTCCAACTTATCAAATTCTTTTTGATATTTTATATCATTTTGTAGCATCAAATAAGTTGAATTCCATCTTGTAGGACAATCTAATTGCAATGAAGATCCATATGTTAAGTTTGCTTCTTCAACACATAACTTAAACATATCTAATCTTTTAGGACTGCTCCTCACATATTTCACCACACCTCTAATTTTTTGAATAGCACCCTAAACTACTGCAATGCCATCTCTGACAATTAAGTTTAGGATATGAGCACAACATCTCATATGAAAATGCTCGCCTCTCAAAGGTACAACACTTTTCTTCCCAAGCCTTTTTTTTATATTTGTTCAACTGCAACAACATTATTTGATGCATTGTCAACAGTAATGCACATCAACTTTCTCAAACCCCATTCATTCATGCAAAACTTAATAGCATTTCTAATAATAACTTCAACATGTCATTTAATTACACAAAACTTCAAAAGCCTTTTATGCATATTCCATTGAAAATCAATGGAATGAACAGTTAAACATATATAAGACAAATTTTGAATGCTAGTCCAAGTGTCGGTAGTCAATGAAACTTTATAACAATGAGATGGTATGCTTTCAAATAATTTTGTCTTTTCCTTCACAAACAAAGAAAAACAATCCCTTAGTGTGGGGTGCCTAGATGGAATTTTAAATTGAGGTACACTAACTTCACAAAACTTTTTAAACTCCTCCCTCTCAACAAAACAAAAAGGCAATTCATCTTTTATGATCATTTTCACCAAAGCCTTCCTAACTAGTTGTTGATCAAATTACCAACAAGTTAATTTGTTATTCTCTGAACTAGTATCTTTAGTGAAACTCAACAAAGATTGTGACTTGTGTTTACCTTTGTGAGCTTCTATTAAGTCTTTTTTGTGTAGAAATTTCCTATAAATCTCACTCAAGTATTTCCATAAACCCAAAGTACTTTGATCACTTTTTGCCAAGTATTCTTTCCTACACCATATACAAGCTGCCCTGCCAGTTTCATTTCCCTCTGAATCAACAGATATCTCATAAGTTTCTTAAACAGCAAACTTATACTTTTTATGAGCTAGAGGTTCAGATGTACCTTGACTTTCTTTTACAATTGGAATTGAAGAACCTACCATAACAATAACAGGGTTCGTGAAAGGATGATGATTGGATTTACCAGTACTTTGATCATTTGAGATGTGATCATCTTCAATTTATTGTATTTTTCGTTTACGACTGGATTGTGTCATCTTCATTGCCATTAATTAATATGATATGTTAAGAAAAAATACATATAAATATTTCAAACAAGCAAGCTCTACAAAACTGACTCTAACACATTCAGCCCACTCATTCGGCCCAACCACAACACCACAACCAATACTCAACAAAACTGACTAAGTCACATAATAATAATAATAATTAATCACTCAATTCTCGTCAGAAAAACAAACAAAAAGGCTGGTGGCATCTAAGACACGGCAAAGGCAACCAGAAGTGCGACGGACAAGGAATGGACCTAATTGAACATGGCTGGAACGGCGTGAGGTGGCCTAGAACTCGTCGGAACAGCAATAGGTGCGTTGGAATTGGATGGTCAGTAGCGGAATTGGTGGCATCTTCATGTTATATATATATATATATTCTTATTTCTTGTATCTATTTTTTAGGTCGGGATGGTTCTCGGGATGGATTTTGCTTGAGATCCGAAACCATCCCAAAAGAAAAAATACGTGACAAAATGGGACGAGAAAATTCAAAGTCAATAGATTTTTCTCAGTCCCGATTCTTTCGGGACAAGACTTCGAGTTGGGTCGGGAATCTCTGAGTCCCATGAGCAGCCCTACTAAATGCATATAAAGTTAAATTAGTAAACTCTTAAATCCCATAATGCCTAAATACATAAACCATTAAACTGCTAAATACTACTTAATAATTAATAAATCTATTTTTTATTGCTATTTATTATATTTTTAAATATTCAATTTATTTTTATATTAGTGTATTTATTTAGAAATATATATTACAAAATAAATTATGAGTGGGACAAATATAATTTAAATAATATATTATTTATTTAATAAAAATATAAGCTTATAAAAGAAGTATAAATTTAAAAATTAAAAAATTATTATCAAGTAATATAAGTTACTTAAATTTTGAACGAATTTGGGTCTTGTAAATATTTTTTAATTAATATCTATCTTAATATTAATAGTTTATAAATTTAAATTTTGATCATTATTATAATATCTATCAATAAAATTATTTATATTAAATTTATATGATATATAATTATTAATAATATTATAACAAAATATTGTATTAAAATTTTAAAAAATTTTAAATATTATTATATTTTCAAATATTATAACCTATGAAAATGATAAAAAATTATAGAATTTTTTTTTGTTATTTTATTTTTTTAAATAAAACCAATAAACCTTCAAATATTATATAATATTTGAAGGTTGTAACCTTTGAAAATATAATAATTTTAATTTTATATAATATAAACTCAATATAAATACTTTTATTGATAAATATTATAATAATGATCAATAAATAAATTAATGAATTTGTATTTATAAGAATGATTTAAATTAAAATATAATTGTATAATCTAAAATGATTCAAAAACAAAATAAGATATATTATTAAATAATAATTTTTATTTTTAAAATTGCCTCTTTTTATGAGATTTTTTTTTGATGAAAAATAAATTATTTAAATTATATATGTCGCACTAATAATTTATTTTGTAATTAATATTTCAATAAAAATAAACTGATAGATAATTAAAATGAATATTTAATATTATAATGAATACTAATAAAACTTAGATTTATGATTTATTATTTAGACCTTACTAATTTAATATTTTAAGTATTTATGGGCTTTGGGGTTTAGGAACTTAGTCATTTTAGGATTTGGTCATTTAGTAGTTTATAGGTTTTATATAAAAAATAAAATTACAAAAAATTTATTTTTGTAATTTTTTCTCATTTTTGAAGGTTATAACCTTTGAAAATATAATAATTTTTAATTTTTTTTTGAAAAGTGAATAAAATATGAAGTTATAATAATCATAATAATTATATATAAAATAAATTCAATATAAACTATTTTATTGATATTTATTATAATAATGATAATAAAAAAGAAAAACCAATCATTAATAAGATAAATATTGTTTAAAATATATTTGCAAAACTAAAAAAGACTCAAAATCAAGTTAAATATTGTACTAAATATAATTTTAAATTTTTGAAATTGTTTTTATTTTTATAAGCTTATATTTTTTCATTAAAAATAATGTATTTAAATTATATATGTTTCACTCATTATTTATTTTTTATTTAATATTTCTATAAAAAAACTAAAAAATAATTTAAATGAATATTTAAAATTATAATGAATACAAATAAAAATGAGATTTATTATTTATTATTTAGGTTATATAGGTTTAATGGTTTAATTATTTTGGGAGGTTTTGGGGTTTAGGAGTCTAGAGATTTAAATGTTTAGGCATTTAGTGGTTTATAAGTTTTATTTAAAAAATAAAATAGTAAAAAAAATTTTTTTGTTATTTTTTATCATTTTTGAAGGTTATAACCTTTGAAAATATAATAATTTTTAAATTTTTTTAAAATGTAAATATAATCTTTAGTTATAATAATCTTAATAATTATAAGACATTTAAATTAAATATAAGTAATTTTATTGCTAGATATTATAAAATTGATCAAATAATAAATTAATAAACTATTCTTAAAAAGATTCATAGCAATTAAAATATAATTGCAAAATGTATACATAATGATTCAAAATCAAAGTAAAATACATTAAAAAATAATAATTTTTTTTTAAAAAATATTTACTTCTTTTTAAAAGCTTATATTTTTTTTTGATTAAAAATAAATTATTAAAATTATAGTTGAATCGCTCATTATTTATTTTGTAATTAATATTTCTATAAAAAATTAATTAATAAATAATTAAAATGATTATTTAAAATTATAATGAATACAAATTAAAATGAGATTTATGATTTATTATATGTGGTATACCGGTTTAATGGTTTGATTATTTAGGAGCTTTGTCGTTTAGGAGTTTATAAATTTATGTTTTTAGGTATTTAGTGGTTTATAGGTTTTATTTATATAAAAAAAAATTTTTTTTTTTAGATTTTTTCTGATTTTCAAATGTAATAACCTTTAAAAATAAAATAATATTTAAAATTTTTTTAAATGTGAATACTATGTATAATTATATTAATCTTACTAATTATATATCATATAAATTCAATTTAAACAATTTTAATGATAGATATAATAATAATGATCAAAAATTAAATTATTAAACTATTATTAATAATATAAATATTAATTAAAATATATTTACATAACACAAAATGATTCAAAATCAAATCAAACTATAAATAATATTTGTCCCACTCGAAATTTATTTTGTAATTAATTTTTCTAAATAATTAAACTATAAATAATTGAAATGAATATTTAAAATTATAATAAATAGAAATACAAATGAGATTTATTATTTATTAAGTAGTATACAGATGTTAAAATGTTTATCTATTTAGGGGTTTCGGAGTTTATGAGCTTACTAATTTAAGTAAGTAAGCATTTAATGGTCTATAGGTTTTATTTAAAAAATAAAATAATTAAAAATTTATTTTTATTTTTTCTCTCATTTTTTACGATTCTAAGCTTTAAAAATATAATAATTTTTAAATTTTTTTCAAAAGTAAATACAATATTTATTTATAATAATCATATAATTATATATCATATAAATTCAATATAAACAATTTTATTGATAGGTATTCTAATAATTATCAAAAAATAAATTAAAAATATTTTATGAATAAGATTAATATTACTTAAAATATAATATCAAAACCTAAAATGATTCAAAATCAAAGCAAAATATATTACTAAATAATAAGTATTTGTTTTTAAATTTTTATTCTTTTTATAAGCTTATCAATTTTTTGATGAAAAATAATTGTTATAAATTATATTTTTAACTCATAATTTATTAAATAATTAATACATATATAAAAATAAAAAACTAAACAATCAAAATGAATTTTTTAAATTATAATGAAAACAAATAAAAATGAAATTTATTAATTATTATTTAGCGTATACCAATTTAAAGGATTATCTATATAGGGGTATCAGGATTTTGTAGTTTAGTGATTTAATTGCTTAGGCATTTAGTGGTGTATAGCTTTTATTTAAACAATAAAATAACAGAGAAAACATAATTTTTTTTTTATTTTTTCACATTTTCAAAGGTTATAACCTTTGAAAATATAATAATTTTAATTTTTTTTTAAAAAGTAAATACAATATTTAGTTATAATAATCATTATATTTATATATCATATAAATTCAATATAAAAATTTTTATTAATAAATATTCTAATAATGATCAAAAAATAACTGAATTATCTATTATTAATAAGATAGATATTAATTAAAATATAATTACAAAACATAAAATGATTCAGAAGCAAAGCAAAATATATTACTATACAATAATATTTTGTTTTAAATTTTTTTTTATTTTAAAATAATTTATAACTTTTTGATGAAATATAATTTATATAAAGTATATTTGTGTAACTCAAATTATTTTGTTATTAAAATTTATATAAAATAAGACAAATAAATAATTAAAATTAATATTTAAAATTATAATTAAAAAAATGAGATTTATTATTTATTTTTTAGGGTATACCGGTCTAATTTAAATTAGATATGTCTTACTAAAAATTCATTTTCTATTTATTATTTATATAAAAACAAACTGAAAATTAATTAAAATAAAAATTTAAAATTATACTGAATAAAAATTAAAATGATATTTATGATTTATTATTAATGTATACTAGTTTAATGGTTTAAGTATTTAGAGGTTTTGTCTTTTTAAAATTTAGCAATTTAGGTTTTTAGGCATTTAGTGGTTTATAGGTTTTATTTAATCAATAAAATAACAAAAAAGATTTGTAATTTTTTATCATTTTCGTATGGTATAACCTTTGAAAATATAAAAATATTAAAAATTTTTTGAAATGTGAATATAATATTTAGTTATAATAATATTAGTAATTATATATGATATAAATTCAATATAAATAATTTTATTGATAGATATTACAATAATGATCAAAAATAAAATTAATAAACTATTAATAATAAGATAGATATTAATTAAAAAATATTTACAGAACCCAAATTAATTCAAAATTAAAGTAAAATATATTACTAGATAATAATTTTTAATTTTTAAATTTTGACTTCTTTTATAAGCGTATAAATTTTTTTTGATTAAAAATAAATTATTTAAATTCTATTTGTCGGACTCATAATTTATTTTGTTTTAAATATTTCTATAAAAATAAACTAATAAATAATTAAAATGAATATTTAAAACTATAATAAATAGAAATTAAAAGTAGATTTATTAATTATTATGTATTATATAACAGTTTAATGGTTTATGTATTTATGTATTACGGGGTTTAGGTGTTTACTGATTTAATTGTGTATGCATTTACTGGTTTATAAGTTTTATTTAAAAAATAAAATAACAAAACATTTATTTTTATTATTTTTTGATATTTTAAAAGGTTATAACCTTTTAAAATAAAATAATTTTTAATTTTTTTTCAAAAGTGAATTCAATATTTAGTTATTATATCATTATATTTATATATCATATAAATTCAACATAAACAATTTTAGTGATAAATATTCTAATAATGATCAAAAATTAAATTAATAATCTATTATTAATAAGATAGATATCAATTAAAATATAATTACAAAACATAAAATGATTAAAAAGCAAAGCAAAATATATTAATATATTATAAATTTTTGTTTTGAAATTACTTTTTATTTTAAAAAGTTTATCTATATTTTTTTGATTAAAAATAATTTACATAAATTATATTTGTCTAACTCATAATTTATTTTTTAATTAAAATTTAAATAAAAAAAAAATTAATAATTAAGAAAAATATTTAAAATTATAATGAAAAAAATGAGATTTATTATTTATTATTTAGGGTATACTGGTTTAATTTAAGTTATAACTGTCTCACTAATAATTTATTTTGTAATTAATATTTATATAAAAATAAACTGATAACTAATTAAAATAAAAATTTAAAATTATAGTGAATAAAAATTAAAATGAGATTAATGATTTATTATTAATGTATAGCAGTTTAATGCTTTATGTATTTTGAGGTTTTGCCATTTAAAAGTTTAGTGTTTTATGTTTTTAGGCATTTAGTGTTTTATAAATTTTATTTAAACAATAAAATAATAATAAAATTGTAATTTTTTGCATTTTAAATTGTTATAACATTTGAAAATTTAATAATATTTAAGATTTTTTGAAATTTGAATACAATATTTAGTTATAATAATTTTAATAATTCTATTTCATATAAAATAAATATAAACAATTTTATTGATGGATATTATAATAATGATCAAAAATTAAATTAATAAACTATTTATAATAAGATCGATATTAATTAAAAAATATTTACAAAACCCAATTTGATTCAAAATAAAAATAATATATATTAGATGATAATAATTTTTAATTTTTAATAATACTTCTTTTATAAATCTTTTAAAAGCGTATATATATTTTTTGATTAAAAATAAATTATTTAAATTATATGTGTAGCACTCATAATTTATTTAGTAATAAAAATTTCTATAAAAATGAACTAATAAATAATTAAAATGAATATTTAAAATAATAATAAATTGAAATAAAAATTAAATTTATTAATTATTAAGTAGTATATAGCAGTTTAAAGGTTTATGTATTTTGGAATTACGGGGTTTAGGAGTTTACTGATATAACTTTGTATGCATTTAGTGGTTTATAAGTTTGATTTAAAAAATAAAATAACAAAAAATTTATTTTTATTTTTTTTTCATATTTCCAAAGGTTCTAACCTTTGTAAATATGATAATTTTTAAATTTTTTTCAAATGTGAATTCAATATTTAGTTATAATAATCATTATATTTATATATCATAAAAATTCAATATATACAATTTTATTGATAAATATTCTAATAATGATCAAAAAATAAATTTACAAACAATTATTAATAAGATAGATATCAATTAAAATATAATTACAAAACCAAAAATAATTCAGAATGAGAGCAAAATATATTACTATATAATAAATATTAGTCTTTAAATTTTTTATTCTTTTTATAAGTTTATCTATATTTTTCGATGAAAAATAATTTATATAAATTATATTTGTCTAACTCATAATTTCTTTTGTAATTAATATTTATATAAAAATAAACTAATAAATAATTAAAATGAATCTTTTAAATAATAATGAAAAAGATAAATTTGAGATATATTATTTATTATTTAGGGTATACTAGTTAAAAAGGATTATCTTTTTAGGATTTTAGAGATTTCGGAGTTATTGATTTAAGTGTTTAGGCATTTAGTGGTTTATAAGATTTATTTAAACAATGAAATAATAAAAAATTATCTTTGATATTTTCTCACATTTTCAAAGGTTATAAACTTTGAAAATGTTATAATTTCAAAATTTTTTAAAAATGTAAATGCAATATTTTGTAATAATAATAAATATAATTATATAGAATATAAACAAAATATAAAGAATTTTATTGATAGATATAAATCAATTATCAAAAAATAAATTAATATGCTATTATTAATATGATAGATATAAATTAAAATATAATTGCAAAACCTAAAATTATTCAAAATCAAAGTAAAATTTAAAATTAATAATAATTTTTGTTTTTTAGTTTTTGCCTCTTTTTATAAGCTTATATATTTTTTTTGATGAAAAATAATTTATTTAAATTAAATTTGTATCACTCATAATTTATTTTGTAATTTATATTTTAATATATTATTTAAATTATAATTAATGTTTATGATTTTAAAGGTTTAAGTATTTAGGGGCTTTTGTGTTAAGGAGTTTATAGATTTAAGTGTTTAAGGTTTATCCTTTGAAAATATAATAATTTTTAAATTTTTTTCAAATGTAAATATAATATTTATTTATAATAATCTTCATTAATATAAGATATTTAAATTCTATATAAATAATTTCATTCCTGGATATGATAATAATGATCAAAAAATAAATTAATAAACTATTATTAATAATATAGATAATATTTAAAAAGTATTTGCAAAATCTAAATTTATTCAAATCAAAGTAAAATATCTTACTAAAAAATAATTTTTTTTAATATTTTGCTTTTTTTATAAGTTTATATTTTTGTTATTAAAAATAAATTATTTAAATTATATTTATCATACTCATAATTTAATGGTTTAATGTATTTAAATGTTTTGTGGTTTAGGAGTTTAGTGATTTAATTGTTTAGACCTTTAGTGATTTATAGTTTTCTTTTAAAGAATGAAAAACAAAAAAAAATTAATTTTTTGATTTTTTTTAATTTTTGAAGGTTATAACCTTTGAAAATATAATAATTTTTAATTTTTTTTATATGTTAATATAATATTTAGTTATAATAATCTTAAAAATTATATATAATGTAAACTCAATATAAATAATTTTATTGATAGATATTATAATAATGAACAATAAATAAATTAATAAACTAGTATTTATAAGAATGATATAAATTAAAATATAATTGTAAAATCTAAAATGATTCAAAATCATAATAAGATTTATTACTAAATAATATTTATTTATTTTTAAAAATTTTCCTTTTTTTAAGCATTTATTTTAATAAAAAATAAATTATTTAAACTATATATGTCGCACTAATAATTTATTTTGTAATTAATATTTTTATAAAAATAAATTGATAAATAATTAAAATGAATATTTAAAATTATAATGAATACTAATAAAAATTAGATTTATGATTTATTTCTTGGACTATACATATTTAATGATTTAAGTATTTAAGGGCTTCGGGGTTTAGGAGTTTAGTTATTTTAGAATTTAGTCATTTAGTGGTTTATAGGTTTTATATAAAATATAAATAAAAAAAATTATTTTTGTTATTTTTTCTCATTTTTGAATGTTATAACCTTTGAAAATATAATAATTTATAATTTTTTTTAAAAAGTGAATATAATATGAAGGTATAATAATCATAATAATTATATATCATATAAATTCAATATAAACTATTTTATTGATATATATTATAATAATGATCATAAAAAAGTAATAAATAATTATTAATAATATAAATATTTTTTAAAATACATTTTCAATACCTAAAGTGTTTTAAAATCAAAGTAAAATATTTAACGAAATATTAATTTTATATTTTTAAATTTTTGTATCCATTTATAAGCTTATATATTTTTTGATGAAAAATAAAATATTTAAATTATATTTGTTTCACTAATAATTTATTTTTTAATTTATATTTCTATAAAATTAAACTAATAAATAATTTAAATGGATATTTAAAATTATAATGGATACTACTAAAAATGAGATTTATGATTTATTATATAGGGTATAACTATTTTATTGTTTAAATTTTTTGTATTTTGGGGTTAATAAGTATATTGATTTATATGTTTACACATTTAGGTGTTTATTGGTTTTGTTTAATCAATGAAATAACAAAAAATATTTTCGTGATTTTCAAATGTTATAACCTTTAAAAATATAATAATTTTTTAATAGTTATAAAATATGAATACAATACTTAGTTATAATAATCTTAAAAATTATATTTGTTGTAAATTCAATATAAAAAAATTTATTAGTATATATTATTATAATGATGAAAAATAAAATAATAAACTATTATTAATAAGATACATATTAATTAAAATATATTTGCAGAATCCAAAATAATTCAAAATCAAAGTAAATTATATTTCTAAATAAAATTTTAAATTTTTTAAATTTTGTTTATTTTTATAAGCTTATTTTTTATCATAAAAAATAATTTATTTAAATTATATATGTCTCACTCATTATTTAATTAGTAATTAATATTTCTATAAAAATAAACAAAAAAATAATTAGAATGAATTTTTAAAATTATAATGAATAGAAATAAAAATAAGATTTATTATTTATTATTTAGGTTTTATAGGTTTAATGGTTTAAGTATTTGGTGGATTTTGGTTTTTAAGAGTCTAGAGATTTAAATGTTTAGGCATTAGTGGTTTATATGTTTTATTTAATTAATAAAATAATAAAAAAATTATTTTTGTGATTTTTTATCATTTTTGAAGGTTATAACTTTTGAAAATATAATAATTTTTTAATTTTTTTCAAATGTAAATATAATATTTAGTTATAATAATCTTAATAATTATAAGACATTTAAATTGAATATAAGTAATTTTATTGGCAGATATTATAAAAATTATCAAATAATAAATTAATAAACTTTTATTAATAAGAATGATAGCAAATAAAATTTAATTGCAAAAACTATATATAATAATTCGAATTCAAAGTAAAATATATTACTAAATAATACTTTTTTATTTTGAGAATTTTACTTCTTTTTATAAGCTTATATTTTTTTTAATTAAAAATAAATTATTAAAATTATATTTGTCTAACACATTATTTATTTTGTAATTAATATTTCTATAAAAAATAAACTCATAATTAATTAAAATGGATATTTAAAATTATAATAAATTGAAATTAAAATGAGATTTATGATTTATTATATGTGGTATACCGGCTTAATGGATTGATGATTTAAGATTTTTTTCATTTAAGAGTTTATCAATTTATGTTTTTAGGCATTTAATGGTTTATAGGTTTTATTTTAATAATAAAATGACAAAAAAATTTGTAATTTTTTTCTCATTTTCATTGGTTATAACCTTTGAAAATTTAATAATATTTAAAATTTTTTGAAATATGAATACAATATCTAGCTATAATAATATTAATAATAATATATCATATAAATTTAATATAAACAATTTTATTGATAGACAATATAATAATGATCAAAAATTAAATTAATAAACTAATAATAAAAAGATAGATATTAATTAAATAATATTTACAAAACCCAAATTGATTCAAAATTAAAGTAAAATATATTACTGGATAATAATTTTTAATTTTGAAAATTTTAATTCTTTTAGAACCATATATTTATTTTATTAAAAATAAATTAATTAAATTATATTTGTAGCACTCATACTTTATTTTGTGATAAATATTTCAATAAAAATAAACTAATAAATAATTAAAATGAATATTTAAAATTATAATAAATAGAAATAAAAATTAGATTTATTAATTATTAAGTAGTATATAGCAATTTAATGGTTTATGTATTTAGGCATTATGGGGTTTAGTAGTTTACAGATTTAACTGTTTATGCATTTAGTGGTTTATAGGTTTTAATTAAGAAAAAAAATAAAAAAAAATTATTATTATTATTTTTTTTATATTTTCAAAGATTATAACCTTTGAAAATTAAATAATTTTTAAATTATTTTCAAAATGAATAAATATTTATTTATAATAATCATAATAATATATATCATATAAATTTAATATATACAATTTTATTGATAGATATTCTAATAATTATCAAAAAATAAATTAAAAATTTATTATGAATAAGATTGATATTACTTAAAATATAATATCAATAACCTAAAATGATTCAAAATCAAAGAAAAGTATATTACTTAATAATAATTATTTGTTTTTAAATTTTTATTCTTTTGATAAGCTTATCTATTTTTTGATGAAAAATAATTTTTATAAATTATATTTTTAACTCATAATTTATTTTATAATTAATATATATATATATATAAATAAAAAACTAAACAATCAAAATGAATTTTTTTAATTAAAATGAAAATAAATAAAAATGAGATTTATTAATTATTATTTATGGGATACCCATTTAAATGATTATATATATAGGGGTATCGAGATTTTGTAGTTTAGTGATTTGAGTGTTTAGGCATTTAGTTATTTATAGGTTTTTTAAAAAAATGAAATAACAAAAAAAATATTTTTTTTTGTTTATTCACATGTTCAAAGGTTATAATCTTTGAAAATATAATAATTTTAAAATTTTTTTAAAAAGTGAATACAATATTTAGTTATAATAATTATTAAATTTGTATATGATATTAATTAAATATAAATATTTTTAATGATAAATATTCTAATAATGATTTAAAAATAAATTAATAATCTTTTATCAATAAGTTAGATATCAATTAAAATATAATTGCAAAACCTAAAATGATTCAGAAACAAAGTAAAATATATTACTATATAATAATTTTTTGTTTTTAATTTTTTTCTTCTTTTAATAAGTTTATCTATATTTTTTTGTTGAAAAATAATTTACATAAATTATATTTTTCAAACTTATAATTTATTTTGTATTTAATATTTATATAAAATTAAACAAATAAATAATTAAAATGAATATTTAAAATTAAAATGAAAAAAATAAAAATGAGATTTATTATTTATTATTTATTATTTAGGTTATACCTGTTTAAAAAATTTATCTATTTAGTGTTTTCGAGATTTAGAAGTTATTGATTTATGTATTTAGGAATTTAAAGGTTTATAGCTTTTTTTTAAATAATGAAAAACAAAAAATTTATTTTTTATAATTTTTCAAATTTTCAAATGTCATAACATTTGAAAATATAATAATTTTAAAAATTTTTAAAAATGTGAATATAATATTTAGTAATAATAATAATTATAACTATATATAATATAAACTAAATATAAACAATTTTATTGATAATATTATATCAATTATCAAATAATAAATTACTAAACTATTATTAATATAAAATATAATTTAAAAACCTAAAATGATTCAAAATCAAAGTAAAATTTATTACTAAATAATAATTTTTTTTAGTTTTTGCATCATTTTATAAGCTTATATTTTTTTATGTTGAAAAATATATTATTTAAATTATATTTGTCACTCATAATTTATTTTGTAATTAATATTTTTATAAATTATTTAAATTATATTTAAGGTTTACGAGTTTAAAGGTTTAGGTATTTAGGGGCTTCGGGGTTTAGGAGGTTAGATATTTATGTATCTAGGCATTTAATGGTTTATAAGTTTTATTTAAACAATGATATAACAAAAAATTTATTTTTGTTATTTTTTCTCATTTTTTAAGGTTATTACCTTTTAAAATATAATAATTTTTATATTTTTTTTATTTGTGAATACTATATTTAGTTATGATAATCTTAATAATTATATATCATGTTAATTCAATATAAACAATTATATTGATAGATATTATATAAATGATCAAAAAATAAATTATAAACTATTATTAATAAGATAAATGTTTTTTAAAATATATTTGCAAAACATAAATTTATTCTAAATCAAACTAAAATATAATACTAAATAATAATTTTTTTGATGTTTTGCTTTTTTTATAAGTTTATATTTTTTACTATTAAAAGTAAATTATTTAAATTATATTTGTCTTCAACATAATTTATTTCTAATTTATAATTCTATAAAAATAAACTAATAAATAATTAAAATGAATATGTAAAATTATAATGAATACTAATAAAATTGAGATTTATTATTTATTATTCAGGATATACTAGTTTAATGGTTTATGTATTTAGGTGTTTTAAAGGTTATAACCTTTGAAAATATAATAATTTTTAATTTTTTTTAAATGTTAATAAAATATTTAGTTATAATGTTCTTAATAATTATATATAATGTTAACTCAATATAAATAATTTTATTAATAGATATTATAATAATGATCAATAAAAAATTAATAAACTATTATTAATAAGAATAATATAAATTAAAAAATAATTGCAAAAACTAAAATGATTCAAAATCAAAATAAAATATATTAAAAAATAATAAATTATTGTTTTTAAAAATTTGCCTCTTTACATAAGCACATATATTTTTTTGATAAAAAATAAATTATTTAAAATAGATCTGTCTCAATAATATTTTATTTTGTGATTAATATTTCTATAAAAATAAACTGATAAATAATTAAAATAAAAATTTATAATTACACTTAATAAAAATTAAAATGAGATTTATTATTTATTATTAATGTATACCAATTTAATAGTATAAGTATTTAGAAGTTTTGTCATTTAGGAGATTAGCGATTTATGTTTTTAGGCATTTAGTAGTTTATAGGTTTTATTTAAACAATAAAATAACAAAAAAAAATTTGTAATTTTTTGTCATTTTCATAGGTTATAACCTTTGAAAATATAATAAAATTTAAAATTTTTTGCAATGTGTATATAATATTTAGTTAGAATAATTTTAATAATTTTATATCATATAAATTCAATATAAATAATTTTATTGATAGATATTATAATAATGATCAAAAATTTATTTAATAAACTATTAATAATAAGATAGATATTATTTAAAAAATATTTACAAAACCAAAATTGATTCAAAATTAAAGTAAAAAATATTACTGGATAATAATTTTTAATTTTTAAAATTTTACTTCTTTTATAAGCGTATATACTTTTTTTGATTATAAATAAATTATTTAAATTATATTTGTCGCACTCATAATTTTTTTGTAATAAATATTTCTATAAAATAAACTTATAATAATTAAAATGAATATTTAAAATAATAATAAATTGAAATAAAAATTATATTTATTAATTATTAAGTAGTATATAGTAGTTTAATGGTTAATGTATTTAGGCATTACAGGCCTTAGGAGTTTACTATTTTACGGTGTATGCATTTAGTGGATTATTAGTTTTATTTTAAAATTAAAATAACAAAATATTTAATTTTATTATTTTTTGATATTTTCAAAGGTTATAACATTTGAAAATATAAAAATTTTTAAATTTTTTTCAAATGTGAATTCAATATTTAGTTATAATAATCATTATATTTAAATATCATATAAATTCAATATAAACAATATTAATGATAAATATTCTAAAAATGATAAGAAAATAAATTATTAATCTATTATTAATAAGATAGATATCAATTATAATATAATTACAAAACCTAAAATGATTCTGAAGCAAACCAAAATAAATTACTATATAATAAGTTTTTGTTTGGTAAATTTTTTTATAAAAAGTTTATTTATATTTTTTTGATGAAAAATAATTATATAAATTATATTTGTGTAACTCATAATTTATATTGTAATTAATATTTATATAAAAATAAAAAAAATAAATAATTAAATTTGAATATTTAAAATTAAAATGAAATAAAAATGAGATTTATTCTTTATTATTTAGGATATACCAGTTTAATTTAAATTAGATCTGTCTCACTAATAATTTATTTTGTAATTAATATTTCTATTAAAATTAAATTATAAATCATTATAATAAAAATTAAAATTATACTTAATAATTAAAATAATTTATTTTGTTCCTCTCACAACTCTAGAATGATTGCTAAAGCAATAACCAAAATAATAGGAGCTTTTACTTTATATCTATTATGTCTCATCATATTTGATGTTGAATCACTGGGCTATCAAAGGTAATTTGACTCATGTACGCTAACAGACTAAAACAAAGTTATACCCCTATGTATTGAAATATCTAGTTGTTGAGGATGCTATTTATATTGATTATTGTAATTTCTTCTAAAATATCTCTCATGCACACACTCAAAGCAATTTTTTTAAAACATAGTTCACCTCTAAAAAAATAACCACCTTGTAGCCTATTAGAACAAATTAGCTCTAGGGCGGTTTGAGCAGGGCACGAAGTATGTGCTCTCTTTCAATCAAGAATCAAAACATTTATATTATTGGCATGTCTAAGCCTTTTTTTATATCCTCATGGATATGAAAAGTATCATTTCTTTCTTTTTATATTAAATGAGTTATGTATACAAGCTCACAATACCCAAAAATGTGTAAATGAATCATATTCAAATGTATAAAAGGTTCTGATCATTGCTCAAAATATTAGTCTTGCATATTGACACTTGAGGTCATAAATCAAAGGAAAAAGCCATAGTGATATTTCGAATCCCAAGAATTTTAGCTATAGAAAGTTATAAAGAGTAGTACTCGAGCTTTAAATATTTCTAGGGTCATGACTTTTGCTCTTGAGGAATGTCCAAAGTTACAATCATTCCTAGTGCAATGACTTTGCAATATAAAGATAAAATTCACAAGCTATGGTCATATCAAATACTGTGACCCAGTATTATAGTGATTAAATATGTATTCATGATCATTCTTAGTGCCATAACACTATGTTCAACAGAGAGACACAAGTCATGGCATATTCTCATTGAGATGGTTTTGTGTTCTAGAGACAAAATATACAATCATGACAATTGCTAATGCTACAATTGCAATTTTAAAGAAAGTGACTGATTTCAAAACTCACCCCTTGAGTCATGACTCTGTGTTGCATATACAAAAAGATAAATTTGTGACATTCCTAAAAGTTGTGAATTCCAATTTAAATTTAGCACTTAGTCATTTGATTATAAAAGTGAAAAACATTAGATTTAAAATTTAGGGGTTATGGATTAGGGTTATAGTTTATGGTTTAAGGTTTAGGATTTAAAGCTTAGGGTTTATGTTTTTTTTTTGTTTTTTTTTTGGAAAATACACATTTTATTTATCAATTAGGCACACAACTTACAAGAGACTAAAAAGCTCACTAATTGAGGCCAGCCCACCAAATTCTATGCACCTTAATGATTCTATGCATAAAATATATAAAAAAACATAATGCTTAATAATTCAAAGTGTACGAATACAACTAAAATCACCTGGCATTCCCGGACATCAGAGTTGGCATTTAGTCATTATGCTCTCTGCGTCCTTTCCATTCGGATTTGTCCAAGCCTTTTGGAGTAACATGAATGATGCACAATAATAAAACTATGCAAATATAAGATCGTGCATGTGTGTGACATGCAGCATCAAGCATTTGCCTATGTCATTGCTATGCAATGGAATACATGAAAAACTGAATACCCATAAATCCACAATTCCATATCTACGGCACTTTGTCAATTCATTATGACCTCTGAATTCAACATTCTTTTGCTCCAATGATCCTCAAAAGAGTGTCTCTTGGGTTAGAATACTTCCTCCTCGAGCTCCAAGAAGAGGTTGTATGTTGCACCGACAAAATATCAAAAAATATGCATGCATCGGTGTGCATGTGTGATGAGGTCCATCTCATAGTCTAATTAACTACATGTACAACCAAGCTAGAATACAAGTAAAATTACAAAATGATATAAAGATGGGTCTTCTGCTCCCGGGAGTGTAGCATCGCCTAATGTGTATTTACAAACTACATTAGTGGGCCCCACTTAAAGATACTCATGGGTCCAGTTTCCCTCATTGCATGTTACATAAAGAACTGACAAGATTGTGTGTGTGAGTATTTCATGATCCGTCTCTACAAGTACATGGTGCATACAAAGTCAAAAATACAAATAAGACTACAAACATAAATTACAAGTTTGAATCTTTCGCTCCCGTGTGGCTAGTATGGACTCCATTGCTTACTGGCACTGCTTGATGATGCTTCGGATTTTGCGGGCTCTCCAATTAATAATGGATTACCTGCTACTCCTATTGGGCGACGGTTGGGTGGCCCTCTATGCTGCATGATAGATATAAATTTTTTTCAAATTAACAAAAAAATTATTTTTCAAATTTTTTATAAATTTTGAAGGTTATAACCTTTATAAATATAATAATTTTTAAATTTTTTTCAAATGTGAATAGAATATTTAGTTATAATAAACTTAATAAATATATATCATGTAAATTAAAAATAAACAATTTTATTGATATATATTAATAAACTAAATATAAATATAATAATGATCATAAAATAAATTAATAAACTATTATTTATTGATAGATATTTATATATTATTTATAAATGCTTAAACCTTTAAAGAGGGTTTAAATGATTAAGTATTTAAGGGTTTTGGGGTTTAGTAGATTAATGATTTAAGCATTTAGTAGTTTATAGGTTATATATAAACAATAAAATAACAAAAAAATTATTTTTGTGATTTTATCTCATTTTCAAAGATGATATCTTTAAAAATATAATATTTAGTTATAATAATCTTAATAATTATATATCATGTAAATTGAATATAAACAATTTTATTGATAAATATTCTAATAATGTTCAAAAAATAAATTAATAAACTTTTAATAATAAGATAGATATCAATTAAAATATAATTACAAGACCTAAAATGATTCAGAAGCAAATCAAAATATATTACTATATAATAATTTTTTGTTTTGAAAATTTTTTTTCTTTGAAAAAGTTTATCTATAATTTTTTGTTGAAAAATAATTTATATAAATTATTTTTGTCTAACTCAATTTTTTTTGTAATTAATATTTATAAATAAATAAACAAATAAATAATTAAAATGAATATTTAAAATTATATTAAAAAAATGAGATTTATTATTTATTATTTACGGATACTATTTTAATTCAAATTAGATCTGTCTCACTAATAATTTATTTTTTAATTAAAATTTCTATAAAAATAAACTGATAAATAATTAAAATAAAAATTTAAAATTATACTGAATAAAAATTAAAATGAGATTTATGATTTATTATTAATATATACCATTTTAATAGAATAATTATTTAGAGGTTTTGTCATTTAGGAGTTTAGCAATTTATGTTTTTAGGAATTTAGTGGTTTATAGGATTTTTTTAAACAATGATATAACAAAAAAATTATTTTTGATATTTTTTCACATTTTCAAAAATTATAACTTTTGACAAAATAATAATTTTAAAATTTTTTAAAAATGTTAATACAATATTTAGTAAAAATAATCATTAAAATTATATATAATATAAACTAAATATAAACAATTTTATTCATATATATGATACCAATTATCAATAAATAAATTAATATGCTATTATTAATATGATAGAAATAAATTAAAATATAATTGCAAAACCTAAAAATATTCAAAATCCAAGTACAATTTATTACTAAATAATAAGTTTTTTTTAGTTTTTGCTTCTTTTATAAGCTTATATTTTTTTTAGATGAAAAATAAATTATTTAAATTATATTTGTATCACCATTAATTTATTTTGTAATTAATATTTTAATAAATTATTTAAATTATATTTAAGGTTTACGAGTTTAGAGGTTTAAGTATTTAGGGGCTGTTGTGTTTACGAGTTTAGAGGTTTAAGTATTTAGGGGCTGTTGTGTTTAGAAGTTTAGAGGTTTAAGTGTTTAGGTATTTAGTGGTATATAAGTTTTATTTAAACAATGATATAATAAAAAATTTATTTTTATTATTTTTTTAATTTTTGAAGTTTATAACATTTGAAAATATAATAATTTTTAAATTTTTTTCAAATGTAAATATAATATTTAGTTATAATAATCTTAATAATTATAAGTCATTTAAATTCAATATAAATAATTATATTGCTAGATATTATATTAATGATCAAATAAAAATATAATAAACTATTATTAATAAGATAGATATTATTTAAAATATATTTGCAAAATCTAAATTTATTCAAATTCAAAGTAAAATATATTACTTAATAATAATTTTTTTAATGTTTTGCTTTTTTTATAATTTATATTTTTTTTATTATAAATAAATTATTTAAATTAATTTGTCCTACTAATAATTTATTTTGTAATTTATAATTCTATAATAATAACTAATAAATAATTAAAATAATTATTTAAAATTATAATGAATACAAATAAAATGTGATTTATTATTTATTATTTATTATTTAGGATATAATGTTTTAATGGTTTAAGTATTTAGGTGTTTTTCGGTTTAGGAGTTTAGTGCTTTAAGTGTTTAGACCTTTAGTGATTTATAGTTATTAACTAAATAATTAAAAAATAAAAAATTTAATTTTTTGAATTTTTTTAATTTTTGAAGGTTGTAACCTTTGAAATATAATAATTTTAAATTTTTTGAAATGTGAATATAATATTTAGTTATAATAATCTTATTAATTATATATAATGTAAACTAAATATAAATAATTTATTAATAGATATTATAATAATGACCAATAAATAAATTAATAAACTAGTATTAATAAGAATGATATAAATAAAAATATATTGTAGAATATAAAATGATTCAAAATCAAAATAAGATATATTACTAAATAATAATTTTTTATTTTAAAAATTTTGCCTCATTTTATAAGCATATATATTTTTTTGATGAAAAATAAATTATTTAAATTATATCTATTTCACTAATAATTTATTTTTTAATTAATATTTCTATAAAAATAAACTGATAAATATTTAAAATGAATATTTAAAATTATAATGAATACTAATAAAAAGAGATTTATGATTATTATTTAGGGTATACCTATTTAATGATTTATGTTTTTTGTGGTTTTGGGGTTAAGAAGTTTATTGATTTATATGTTTGCACATTTAGGTGTTTATAGGTTTAATTTAATCAATGAAATAACTAAAAATTTATTTTTATGAATTTTCGTGATATTCAAAGGTTATTACCTTTGAAATTATAATAATTTTTTAATCTTTCTAAAATATGAATGCAATACTTAGTTATAATAATCTTAATAATTATATTTGATGTAAATTTAATATAAAAAATTTTATTAATATATATTATTATAATGATCGAAAAATAAATTAATAAATTATTATTAATAAGATAGATATTAATTAAAATATATTTGCAGAACCCAAAATAATTCATAATCAAAGTTAATTATATTACTAAATAAAATTTTAATTTTTGAAATTTTGTTTATTTCTATAAGCTTATTTTTTTTTCATAAAAAATAATATATTTAAATTATATGTATCACTCATTCTTTATTTTGTAATTAATATTTACATAAAAATAAACTAAAAATAATTAAAATGAATATTTAAAATTATAATGAATAGAAATAAAAATGAAATTTATTATTATTTATTATTTAGGTTATATAGGTTTAATGGTTTAAGTATTTAAGGGGTTTTTGGGTTAAGTATTCTAGATATTTAAATGATTAGGCATTTAGTGGTTTATAAGTTTTATTTAAATCATAAAATAATAAAAAATTTATTTTGTGATTTTTTATCATTTTTGAAGGTTATAACCTTCGAAAATATAATAATTTTAAATTTTTTTCAAATATAAATATAATATTCAGTTATAATAATCTTAATAATTATAAGACATTTAAATTCAATATAAGTAATTTTATTGATAGATATAATAATAATGATCAAAAAATAAATTAATAAACTATTATTAATAAGATTGATAGCAATTAAACTATAAATGCAAAACCTATAATGATTCAAAATCTAAGTAAAATATATTACTAAATGATAATTTTTTGTTTTTATATTTTTACTTCTTTTTATAAGCTTATATTTATTTTTTGATTAAAAATAAATTATTAAAATTAAATTTGTCTCGCTCATTATTTTTTTTGTGATTAATATTTCTATAAAAAAAATTAATAAATAATTAAAATGAATATTTAAAATTATAATGAATGCAAATTAAAATGAGATTTATGATTTATTATATATTGTATACCAGTTTAATGGTTTAATTATTTAGGAGTTTTATCGTTTAGGAGTTTAGTAATTTATGTTTTTAGGCATATAGTGGTTTATCAGTTTTATTTATATAATAAAAATTTAAAATTCTATTTTTGATTTTTTCTAATTTTCAAAGGTTAACCTTTTAAAAATAAGATAATTTTTAAAATTTTTTTAAATGTGAATACCATGTATAATTATATTAATCTTACTAATTAAATTTCATATACATTCAATAAAAACAATTTTAATGATAGAGAGTATAATAATGATCAAAATTTAAATTAATAAAGTATTATTAATAATATAAATTTTAATTAAAATATATTTACATTACATAAAATGATTCAAAATCAAATCAAAATATATTACTATATAATAATATTTTATTTTAAAATATTTTATTCTTTTTATAAGCTTATTTTTTTTATTTATTAAAAATAAATTATTTAAAAATATTTTTCTCCCTCAAAATTTATTTTGTAATTAATTTTTTAAAAAATTAAACTATAAATAATTAAAATGAATATTTAAAAATATAATAAATTGAAATAAAAATGAGATTTATTATTTATTAAGTAGTATATAATTGTTAAAAGGTTTATGTATTTAGGGGTTCGGGGTCTATGAGCTTATTGTTTATGTAAGTAAGCATTTAATGATCTATAGGTTTTATTTTAAAAATGAAATAACAAAAAATTTATTTTTATTATTTTTTCTCATTTTATAAGGTTATAACCTTTGAAAATATAATAATTTTTAAATTTTTTTCAAAAGTGAATACAATATGTATTTATAATAATCATAATAATTATATATCATATAAATTCAATATAAACAATTTTATTGATAGATATTCTAATAATTATCAAAAAATAAAATAAAAATCTATTATGAATAAGATTGATATTACTTATAATATAATATAAAAACCTAAAATGATTCAAAAGCAATACAAAATATATCACTAAATAATAATTATTTGTTTTTAAATTTTTATGATTTTTATAAGCTTTCTATTTTTTGATGATAAATATTTTTAATAAATTATATTTGTAACTTATAATTTATTTTATAATTAATATATATATATAAATAAAAAACTAAACAATCAAAATGATTTTTTTAAATTATAATGAAAACATATAAAAATGAGATTTATTAATTATTATTTATTGTATAGCGGTTTAAAGGATTATTAATATAGGGGTATCGAGATTTTGTAGTTTAGTCATTTAAGTGTTTAGGCATTTAGTGGTGTATAGGTTTTATTTAAATAATGAAATAATAATAATAAATATTTTTTTTTATTTTTTCAGATTTTCAAAGGTTATAACCTTTGAAAATCTAATAATTTTAAAAATTTTTTCAAAAGTGAATATAATATTTAGTCATAATAATCATTATATTTATATATCATATAAATTCAATGTAAACATTTTTATTGATAAATCTTCTACTAATGATCAAAAAATAAATTAATAATCTATTATTAATAGGATAGATATCAATTAAAATAAAATACAAAAGCTTAAATGATTCAGAAGAGAAGCAAAATATATTACTATATAATAATTTTTTGTTTTGAAATTTTTTTTCTTATTAAAAGTTTATTTATAATTTTTTGATGAAAAATAATTTATATAAATTATATTTGTTTAACTCATAATTTATTTTGTAATTAATAATTATATAAAAATATACAAATAAATAATTAAAATGAATATTTAAAATTTTAATGAAAAAGAAATGAGTTTTATTATTTATTATTAGGGTATACCGGTCTAATTAAAATTAGATCTATCTCACTAATAATTTATTTTGTATTTAATATTTCTATAAAAATAAACTGAAAATTAATTAAAATAAAAATTTAAAATTATACTGAATAAAAATTAATATGATATTTATGATTTATTATTAATGTATACTAGTTTAATGGTTTAAGTATTTAGAGGTTTTGTCTTTTAGAAGTTTAGTGATTGAGGTTTTTAGACATTTAGTGGTTTATAGGATTTATTTAATCAATAAAATAACAAAAAAAATTATTTATAATTTTTTGTCATTTTCATAGGTTATAACCTTTGAAAATATAATAATATTTAAAATTTTTTTAAATGTGAATACAATATTTAGTTATAATAATATTAGTAATTATATATGATATAAATTCAATATAAATAATTTTATTGATAGATATTATAATAATGATCAAAAATTTAATTAATAAACTACAAATAAAAAGATAGATATTAATTAAAAAATATTTACAAAACCCAAATTGATTCAAAATTAAAGTAAAATATATTACTAGATAATAATTTTTTAATTTTTAATTTTTAAATTTTTACTTGTTTTATAAGCGTATATATATTTTTTGATTAAAAATAAATTATTTAAATTATATTTGTCACACACATAATTTATTTTGTAATAAATATTTCTCTAAAAATAAACAAATAAATAATAAAAATGAATATTTAAAACTATAATAAAGAGAAATTAATATTAGATTTATTAATTATTATGTATTATATAGCAGTTTAATGTTTTATGTATTTAGATATTACGGGGTTTACATGTTTACTGATTTAATTGTGTATGCATTTAGTGGTTTATAGGTTTTATTTAAAAAACAAAATAACAATACATTTATTTTTATTATTTTTTGATATTTTCAAAGGTTATAACCTTTGAAAATATAATAATTTTTAAATTTTTTTCAAAAGTGAATTCAATATTAGTTATAATAATCATTATATTTATGTATCATATAAATTGAACATAAACAATTTTAGTGATAAATATTCTAATAATGATCAAAAAATAAATTAATAATCTATTCTTAATAAGATAGATATCAATTAAAATATAATTACAAAACATAAAATGATTCATAAGCAAAGCAAAATATATTACTATATAATAATTTTTGTTTTGAAATTTTTTCTACTTTAAAAAGTTTATCTATAATTTTTTGATTAAAAATAATTTACATAAATTATATTTGTTTAACTCATAATTTATTTTTAATTAATATTTATATAAAAATAAAAAATTAATAATTAAAATGAATATTTAAAATTATAATGAAAAAAAATGATATTTATTATTTATTATTTAGGGTATACTTGTTTAATTTAAGTTATATTTGTCTCAATAATAATTTACATTGTAAATAATATTGCTATAAAAATAAACAGATAAATAATTAAAATAAAAATTTAAAATAATACTGAATAAAAATTAAAATGAGATTTATTATTTATTATTAATGTATACAAGTTTAATGGTTTAAGTATTTAGAGGTTTTGTCATTTAGGAGTTAAGCAATTTATTTTTTAGGCTTATTGTGGTTTATAGGTTTTAATAAGAAAATAAAATAAAATAAAAATTATTTTTATTATTTTTTGATATTTTCAAAGGTTATAACCTTTCAAAATATAATAATTTTTAAATTTTTTTAAAAAGTGAATACAATCTTTAGTTATAATAATCATTATATTTATATATCATATAAATTCAATATAAACAATTTTATTGATAAATATTCTAATAATTATTATAAAATAAATTAATAATATATTATTAACAAGATAGATATCAATTAAAATATAATTACAAAACCTAAAATGATTTAAAAGCAAAGCAAAATATATTACTACATAATAATTTTTTGTTTAAAATTATTTTTTCTTTTTAAAAGTTTATCTATAATTTTCTGTTGAAAAACAATTTATATAAATTATATTTGTCTAACTCAATTTATTTTGTAATTAATATTTATATATAAATAAACAAATAAATAATTAAAATGAAAATTTAAAATTATAATGAAAAAAAATGAGTTTTATTATTTATTATATAGAAATACCGATTTAATTTAAATTAGATCTGTCTCACTAATAATTTATTTTGTAATTAATATTTCTATAAAATTAAACTGATATATAATTAATATAAAAATTTAAATTTATACTAAATACAAATTAAAATGAGATTTATGATTTATTATTAATCTTTACTAGTTTAATGGAATAAGTATTTATAGGTTTTGTCCTTAAGGAGTTTATCAATTTATGTTTTTAGACTTTTAGTGTTTTATAGGTTTTATTTAAAAAATAAAATAAAAATAAATATATTTTTATTATTTTTTAATATTTTTAAATGTTATAACCTTTCAAAATATAATAATTTTTAAATTTTTTTCAAAAGTGAATACAATCTTTAGTTATAATAATCATTATATTTATATATCATATAAATTCAATATAAACAAGTTTATTGATAAATATTCTAATAATGATCAAAAAATAAATTAATAATCTAATATTAATAATATAGATTTCAATTAAAATAAGAAAAATATCAATTAAAATATAATTATAAACCCTAAAATGATTCAGAATCAAAGCAAAATATATTACTATATAATAATTTTTTGTTTAGAAATTTTTTTTTTCTAAAATGTTTATTTATAATTTTTTGATGAAAAATAATATATAATAATTATATTTGTCTAACTCAATTTATTTTGTAATTAATATTTATATATATATATATACAAATAAATAATTAAAATGAATATTTAAAATTATAATGAAAAAAAAATTAGATTTATTATTTATTATTTAGGAAAACCGATTTAATTTAAATTAGATCTGTCTCTCTAAAAATTTATTTCGTAATTAATATTTATATAAAAATAAACTAGATAAATAATTAAAATAAAAATTTAAAATTACATTTAATAAAAATTAAATTGAGATTTATGATTTTTTTTAATGCACACCTGTTTAATGGTTTAAGTATTTAGAGGTTTTGTCATTTAGGAGTTTAGCAATTTATGTTTTTAGGCATTTAGTAGTTAATAGGTTTTATTAAAATAATAAAATAACAAAAAAAATTGGTAATTTTTTCTCATTTTAATAGGTAATAATCTTTGAAAATATAATAATATTTAAAATTTTTTGAAATGTAAATACAATATTTAGTTATTTTAATATTAATAATTATATATCATATAAATTCAATATAAAGAATTTTATTGATATATAATATAATAATGATCAAAAATTAAATTAATAAACTATTAATAATAAGATAGATATTAATTAAAAAATATTTACTATACCCAAATCGATTCAAGATTAAACTAAAATATATTACTGAAAAATAATTTTAAATTTTTAAATTTTTACTTCTTTTATAAGCGTCTATATTTTTTTTAATTAAAAATAAATTATTTAAATTATATTTGTTGCACTCTTAATTTATTTTTGAATAAATATTTTATAAAAATAAACTAATAAATATTAAAATCACTATTTAAAATTATAATAAATAAAATAAAAATTATATTTATTAATTATTAAGTAGTATATATCGGTTTAATGGTTTATGTATTTTGAAGTTTACCGATTTAACTATATATGCATTTGGTGGTTTATATGTTTTATTTTAAAAAAAAATAACAAAAAATTTATTTGTTATTTTTTGATATTTTCAAAGGTTATAACCTTTGAAAATATAATAATTTTTAAATTTTTATCAAAAGCAAATTCATTATTAAGTTATAAAAATCATTATATTTATATATAATATAAATTCAATATAAACAATTTTAGTGATTAATATTCTAATAATGATGAAAAAAGAAATTAATAATCTATTATTAATAAGATAGATATGAATTAAAATATAATTACAAAACATAAAATGATTCATAAGCAAATTAAAATATATTACTATATGATAATTTTTTGTTTTGTAATTTTTTTTATTTTAAAAAGTTTTTCTATATTTTTTTGATTAAAAATAATTTACATAAATTATATTTGTCTAACTCATAATTTATTTTTTAATAATATTTATATAAAATAAACAAATAATTAATTAAAATGAATATTTAAAATTATAATGAAAAAAATAAGATTTATTATTTATTATTTAGGGTATATTGGTTTAATTTAAATTATATCTGTTTTACTAATAATTTATTTGGTAATTAATATTTCTATAAAAATAAACTGATAAATAATTAAAATAAAAAATTAAAATTATACTGAATAAAAATTAAAATGAGATTTATGATTTATCATTAATGTATACCAATTTAATAGTTTAAGTATTTAGAGGTTTTATCATATATGTGTTTAGCGTTTGATGTTTTTAAATATTTAGTGGTTTATAGGTTTTATTTAATTAATAAAATAACAAAAAAAAATTTGTAATTTTTTGTCATTTTCATAGGTTATAACCTTTGAAAATATAATAATATTTAAAATTTTTTGAAATATGAATTCAATATTTAGTTATAATAATTTTAATAATTATATATCATATAAATTAAATATAAAAAATTTTATTGATAGATATTATAATAATGATCAAAAATTAAATTAATAAACTATTAATAATAAGATAGATATTAATTAAAAAATATTTACAAAACCCAAATTGATTAAAAATTAAATTAAATAATATTATTGGATAATAATTTTTAATTTTTAAATTTTTACTTATTTTATAAGTGTATATATTTTTTATTATTAAAAATAAATTATTTAAATTATATTTGTCGCACTCATAATTTATTTTGTAATAAAAATTTATATAAAAATAAACTAATAAATAATTAAAATGAATATTTAAAATTATACTAAATTGAAATAAAAATTAGATTTCTTAATTATTAAGTAGTATATAGTAGTTTAATGGTTTATGTATTTAGGCATTACGGGCTTTAGGAGTTTACTAATTTAACTGTGTATGCATTTAGTGGTTTATAGGTTTTATTTAAAAATTGAAATAACAAAATATTTATTTTTATTATTATTTTTTTATAATTTCAAAGGTTATAGCCTTTTAAAATATAATAAATTTTAAATTTTTTTCAAATGTGAATTTATTATTGAGTTATAATAATCATTATATTTATATATCATATAAATTCAATATTAACAATATTATTGATAAATATTCTAATAATGATCAAAAAATAAATTAATTATCTATTATTAAAAAGATAGACATCAATTAAAATATAATTACAAAACCTATAATAATTCAGAAGCAAAGCACATTATATTACTATATAATAATTTTTCCTTTTTTAATTTTTTTAATAAGTTTATCAATATTTTTTTTGATTAAAAATAATTTAAATAAATTATATTTGTGTAACTCATAATTTATTTTTTAATTAATATTTATATAAAAATAAACAAATAAATAATTAAAATGAATATTTAAAATTATAAAGAAAAAAAAATGAGATATATTCTTTATATTTAGGGTATACCACTTTAATTTAAATTATATCTGTCTCACTAATAATTTATTTTTTAATTAATATTTCAATAAAAATAAACTGATAAATTATTAAAATAAAAATTTAAAATTATACTAAATAAAAATTAAAATGAGATTTATGAATTATTATTAATGTATACAAGTTTAATATTTTAAGTATTATGAAATTTTGTCATTTAGGACTTTAGTGATTTATGTTTTTAGGCATTTAGTGGTTTATTGGTTTTGTTTAAACAATGAAATAACAAAAAAATTATTTTTGATATCTTTTCACATTTTCAAAGGTTATAACCTTTGACAATATAATAATTTTAAAATTTTTTTAAAAATGTGAATACAATATTTAGTAATAATAATCTTTATAATTATATATAATATAAACTAAATATAAACAATTTTATTGATAGATATGATATCAATTATCAAAAAATAAATTAATATGCTATAATTAATATGATAGATATAAATTAAAATATAATTGCAAAACATAAAATTATTCACAATCCAAGTAAAATTTATTACTAAATAAAAATTTTTGTTTTTTAGTTTTTGCTTCTTTTTATAAGCTTATATATTTTTTTGATCAAAAATAAATTATTTAAATTATATTTGTATCACTCATAATTTTTTTTGTAATTAATATTTAAATAAATTATTTAAATTATATTTAAGATTTACGAGTTTAAAGGTTTAAGTATTTAGGGCCTTTTTTGTTTAGGAGTTTAGATGTTTAAGTGTTTAAGAATTTTGTGGTTTATAAGTTTTATTTAAACAATGATATCGCAAATAATTTATTTGTATTATTTTTTCTAATTTTTGAAGATGATATCCTTTGAAAATATAATAATTTTGAAATTTTTTTCAAATGTAAATATAATATTTATTTATAATAATCTTCATAATTATAATTCTTTTAAATTCAATATAAATACTTATAATGCTAAATATTATAATTATGATCAAAAATAAATTAATAAACTATTATTAATAAAATAGTTATTTAAAAAGTATTTGCAAAATCTAAATTTATTCAAATCAATGTAAAATATATTACTAATAATAATTTGTTTTAATGTTTTGCTTTTTTTACAACATTATATTATTGTTATTAAAAATAAATTAATAAAATTATATTTGTCTTACTCATAATCTTTTTTGTAATTTATAATTCTATAATAATAAACTACAAAATAATTAAAATGAATATTTAAAATTATAATGAATACAAATAAAATTGAGAATTATTATTTATTTTTCAAGATATACCGGTTTAATGGTTTAAGTAATTAGTTGTTTTGTGGTTTAGGAGTTTAGTGATTTAATTGTTTATACCTTTAGTGATTTATAGTTTTTATTTAAAAAATGAAAAAACAAAAAATTTAATTTTTTGATTTTTTTTTTAATTTTTGAAGGTTGTAACCTTTGAAAATATAATAATTTTTATTTTTTTTAAATGTGAATATAATATTTAGTTATAATAATCTAAATAATTATATATAATGTAAACTCAATATAAATAATTTTAATGATAGATATTATAATAATGGTCAATAAATAAATTAATAAAATTGTATTTATAAGAATGATAAAAAAATATATAATTGTATAATCTAAAATGATTCAAAATCAAACTAAGATATATTATTAAGTAATAATTTTTTATTTTTAAAAATGTCTCTTTTTATTAGCATTTTATTTGTTGAAAAATAAATTATTTAAATTATATATGTCGCACTAATAATTTATTTTGTAATTAATATTTCTATAAAAATAAACTGATAAATAATTAAAATGAATATTTAAAATTAAAATGAGTTCTAATAAAACTGAGATTTATGATTTATTATTTAGACTATACTAATTTAATGTTTTAAGTATTTATGGGCTTATGGGTTTAGGAGTTTAGTCATTTTAGTATTTAGTGATTTTGTGGTTTATAGGTTTTATATAAAAAAAATAACAAAAAATTTATTTTTGTTATTTTTTCTCATTTTTGAAGGTTATAACATTTAAAAATATAATAATTTTTAATTTTTTTTGAAAATTGAATACAATATGAAGTTATAATAATCATAATAATTATATATCATATAAATTCAATATAAACTATTTTATTGATATTTATTATAATAATGATGATAAAAAAGTATTAACCAATTATTAATAAGATAAATATTGTTTCAAATATATTTCTAAAACCTAAAATGAATCAAAATCAAAGTGAAATATTTTACGAAATATCAATTTTAAATTTATAAATTTTTGTATAAATTTATAAGCCTATATATTTTTTGATGAAAAATAAATTATTTAAATTATATTTGTTTCAATAATAATTTAATTTTTACTTTATATTTCTATAAAATTAAACTAATAAATAATTAAAATGTATATTTAAAATTATAATTAATACTAATAAAAATGAGATTTATGATTTATTATTTAGGGTATAACTATTTAATTGTTTAAGTTTTTTATTGTTTTTGGGTTAAGGAGTTTAATAATTTATATGTTTACACATTTTCGTGTTTATAGGTTTTATTTAATCAAAGAAATAACAAAAAATTTATTTTTATGAATTTTCGTGATTTTCAAAGGTTATAACCTTTAAAAATGTTATAATTTTTTAATAGTTCTAAAATATGAATACAATACTCAGTTATAATAATCTTAATAATTATATTTGTTGTAAATTCAATATAAAAAAATGTATTAATATATATTATAATAATGTTCAAAAAATAAATTAATAAACTATTATTAATAAGATAGATATTAATTAAAATATATTTGCAGAATCCAAAATAATTTAAAATCAAAGTAAATTATATTACTAAATAAAATTTTAAATTTTTGAAATTTTGTTTATTTTTATAAGCTTATTTTTTTTTCATAAGAAATAATTTATTTAAATTATATCTGTCTCACTCATTATTTATTTTGTATTAATATTTCTATAAAAATAAACTAAAAAATAATTAAAATGAATATTTAAAATTATAAAGAATACAAATAAAAATGAGATTTATTATTTATTATTTAGGTTATACAGGTTTAATAGTTTAAGAATTTAGGGGGTTTTTGGGTTTAGGAGTATAGAGATTTAAATGTTTAGTCATTTAGTGGTCTATAAGTTTTATTTAAATAATAAAATAATAAAAAATTATTTTTGTGATGTTTTATCATTTTTGAAGGTTATAACCTTTGTAAATATAAAAATTTTTAAATTTTTTTCAAATGTAAATATAATATTTAGTTATAATAACTTAATAATTATAAGTCATTTTAATTGAATATAAGTAATTTTATTGTTCAATATTATAAAATGATCAAATAATAAATTAATAAACTATTATTAATAAGATTGATCGCAATTAAATTATAATTGTGAAACCTATATATAATGATTCAAAATCAAAGTGAAATATATTACTAAATAATAATTTTTTGTTTTTAAATTTTTACTTCTTTATATAAGCTTTTTTTGATTAAAAATAAATTATTAAAATTATATTTGTATATTTCATTATTTATTTTGTGATTGATATTTCGATAAAAAATAAACTAATAAATAATTAAAATGAACATTTAAAATTATAATGAATACAAATTAAAATGAGATTTATGATTTATTATATATGGTATACCGGTTTAATGTTTTAATTATTTAGTGGTTTATAGGTTTTATTTATATAATAAAAATTTAAAATTCTATTTTTGATTTTTTCTGATTTTCAAAGGTTATAACCTTTGAATATAAAATAATTTTTAAAATTTTTTTAAATGTGAATACCATGTATAATTATATTAATCTTTCTAATTATATATCATATAAATTCAATATAAATAATTTTAATGAAAGATATTATAATAATGATCAAAAATTAAATTAATAAACTATTATTAATAATATTAATATAAATTAAAATATATTTACATAACACAAAATTATTCAAAATCATATAAAAATATATTACTAAATAATAATATTTAATTTTAAAAAGTTTCCTTCTTTTTTTAAAATTATATTTTTTTTTATTAAAATAAATTATTTAAATAATATTTGTCTCACTCGAAATTTATTTTGTAAATAATTTTTCTAAAAAATTAAAATATAAATAATTAAAATGAATATTTAAAATTATAATAAATTTTAATAAAAATGAGATTTATTATTTATTAAGTAGTATATAGCTGTTAAAAGGTTTATGTATTTAGGGGTTTCGGGATTTATGATCTTACTTATTTAAGTAAGTAAGCATTTAATGATCTATATTTTTTATTTAAAAAATGAAATAACAAAAAATTTATTTTTATTATTTTTTCTCATTTTTTAAGTTTATAATCTTTGAAAATAATTATAATGAATACAAATTAATAATCCTAAAGCCCGTAATCTTAAAAAGCCCGTAATCAAAACATCAAAAAATTATTATTTAGTATTATATTTTTGTTTGATTTTGAATATATTTACGTTTTGCAAATATATTTTAAAAAACATTTATCTTATTAATAATAGTTTATTAATTTATTTTTTGATCATTTATATAATATCTATCAATATAATTGTTTATATTGAATTAACATGATATATAATTATTAAGATTATCATAACAAAATATAGTATTCACAAATAAAAAAAATATAAAAATTATTATATTTTAAAAGGTTATAACCTTAAAAAATGAAAAAAAATAACAAAAATAAATTTTTTGTCATATCATTGTTTAAATAAAACTTATAAACCATTAAATGCCTAGATACATAAATATTTAAACTCCTAAACCCCGAAGCCCCTAAATTCCTAAACCTTTAAACTCGTAAACCATAAATATAATTTAAATAATTTCTAGAAATATTAATTACAAATATAATTTAAATAATATATTTTTCAACAAAAAAAAATATAAGCTTATAAAATGATGCAAAAACTTAAAAAAATTATAGGTTAGTAATAAATTTTTCTTTGATTTTGAATCATTTTAGGTTTTTAAATTATATTTTAATTTATATCTATCATATTAATAATAATTTATTAATTTATTATTTGATAATTGATATAATATTATCAATAAAATTGTTATATTTAGTTTATATTATATTTAGTAATAATAATTATCATTACTAAATATTATATTCACATTTTTAAAAATTTTTAAAATTATTATATTTTCAAATGTTATGACATTTGAAAATTTGAAAAAATATCAAAAATAAATATTTTGTTTTTCATTGTTTAAAAAAAAGCTATAACCCTTTAAATTCCTAAATACTTAAATCAATAACTTCTAAATCTCGAAAACCCTAAATAGATAAATTTTTTAAACAAGTATAACCTTAATAATAAATAATAAATCTCATTTTTATTTTTTTCATTTTTTTTTAAATATTCATTTTAATTATTTATTTGTTTAATTTTATATAAATATTAAATAAAAAATAAATTATAATTTAGAAAATTATAATTTATATAAATTATTTTTCAACAAAAAAATATAGATAAACTTATTAAAAGAAGAAAAAAATTAAAAACAAAAAATTATTATATTGTAATATTTTACTTTGTTTCTGAATCATTTTAGGTTTTGTAATTATATTTTAATTGATATCTAACTTATTAATAATAGATTATTAATTTATTTTTTAATCATTATTAGAATATTTATCATTAAAAATATTTATATTTAATTAATATGATATACAAATTTAATAATTATTATAACGAAATATTGTATTCACTTTATTAAAAAATTTTAAAATTATTATATTTTCAAAGATTATAACCTTTGAACATGTGAAAAAACAAAAAAAAAATATTTTTTTTGTTATTTCATTATTTAAATAAAACCTATAAATCACTAAATGCCTAAACACTCAGATCACTAAACTACAAAATATGGATACCCCTATATAGATAATCATTTAAACATGTATCCCATAAATAATAATTAATAAATCTAATTTTTATTTGTTTTCATTTTAATTTAAAAAATTCATTTTGATTGTTTAGTTTATATATATATATATATATATTAATTATAAAATAAATTATGAGTTAAAAATATAATTTATAAAATTTTTTTTTCATCAAAAAATAGATAAGCTTATAAAAAGAATAAAAATTTAAAAACAAATAATTATTATTAAGTAATATATTTTACTTTGCTTTTGAAACATTTTAGGTTTTGATATTATATTTTAAGTAATATCAATATTATTCATAATAGATTTTTAATTTTTTTATTGATAATTATTAGAATATCTATCAATAAAATTGTATATATTGAATTTATATGATATATAATTATCATGATTATTATAAAAAATTATTTATTCACTTTTGAAAAAATTTAAAAATTATATTATTTTCAAAGGTTATAATCTTTGAAAATATAAAAAAAATAATAATAATAATTTTTTTTTATTTTTTTTCTTAATTAAAACCTATAAACCACTAAATACATACACAGTTAAATCATTAAACTACTAAACCCCATAATGATTAAATACATAAACCATTAAATTGCTATATACTACTTAATAATTAATAAATCTAAGTTTTATTTCTATTTATTATAATTTTAATTATTTATTAGTTTATTTTTATTGAAATATTTATCACAATATAAATTATGAGTGCGACAAATATAATTTTATTAATTTATTTCTAATAAAAAAAAATATACAGTTCTAAAAGAAGTAAAAATTTCAAAATTAAAAATTATTATCTAGTAATATATTTTACTTTAATTTTGAATCAATTTGGGTTTTGTAAATATTATTTAATTAATATCTATCTTTTTATTATTAGTTTAATTTTAATTTTTGATCATTATTATATTGTCTATCAATAAAATTCTTTATATTGAATTTATATGATATATAATTATTAATATAATTATAACTAAATATTGTATTCACATTTCAAAAAATTATAAATATTATTATATTTTTAAAGCTTATAACCAATGAAAATGATAACAAATTATAGAAAATTTTTTTGTTATTTTTTTTATATAAAACCTATAAACCAATAAAAGCTAAACAACATAAATCACTAAACTTCTAACTACAAAACCTCTAAATACTTAAACTATTAAACTGGTATACATTAATAATAAATCTTAAACCTCATTTTAATTTTTATTCAGCATAATTTTAAATTTATATTTTATTTATTTATCTGTTAATTTTAATAGAAATATTAATTAAAAAATAAATTATTAGTGAGATGGATCTAATTTAAATTAAACCTGTATCCCTAAAATATAAATAATAAATAATAAATCTCATTTTTTTATTATAATTTTAAATATTCATTTTAATTATTTATTTGTTTATCTATATATAAATATTAATTACAAAATAAATTATGAGTTAGACAAATATAATTTAGATAAATTATTTTTAATCAAAAAAATATAGATAAACTTATTAAAATAAAAAAAATTCAAAAACAAAAAATTATTATATAGTAATATATTTTTCTTTGCTTCTGAATCATTTTAAGTTTTGTAATAATATTTTAATTAATATCTATCTTATTATTAATGGATTATTAATTTATATTTTGATTATTATTATAATATTTATAAATAAAATTGTTTATATTGAATTTATATAATATATAAATATAATGATTAGTATAACTAAATATTATATTCACATTTGAAAAAAATTTAAAAATTATTATTTTTTCAAAGGTTATAACCTTTGAAAATATCAAAAAACAATAAAAATAAATTTTTTGTTATTTTATTTTTTATATAAAACCTATAAACCACTAAATGCTAGGGGTGCTCATGGGATGGGACGGGATGGGGATTACAAATCTCCAGTCCCTTTCCACAGTTTAGAGATTTTTTTTTGAAGATCCGGACCCATCCCATAGGTTGAAAATATCGGGACGGGATGGAGATCGGGGATTTTGGCTAGGAGAAAATGGTTCTAGGATGGAACGAAGTTCGGACATTTTTTTCAATTTATTTTTTTCAAACCAGCCAAGTTAGTTCATGTCAAAACATTTTGTTGTACCATTTATCATTCCTTAGTTATGTATCTTTCATACTCAAATTGGGCTAATTTTGTTTTGTGAAATAGGCTGAATACCGCAAACGAGTTCCATTACCTAGTCAAAAGCTTTGATGTGCAAAAAAGGATAGAAATGTTAAATAGAATGGGACCGTGTTGTGTGCTTAAGTTAGTTCTTTGTTTTTTCACAAGTTGGCTTTGTTCAGTCGAGTGAAAGTTAACCATAATAGCAATACTATATTTTTTAAAAAATTACCTAAAATATTAAGAAATAGCTAAAGAGTACCACAAACATTGGTAGCAGCAATTACTACTTATGTAATTGCTAAAATTAGGCAGCTTAATATAACAAAAAAATACAACTAATAACAACCATGATAATAATCATTTCAAAGGTCCGTCCCGGAACAGCAACGAAAATCCAAACCCAATTAATTATCTATTTTACAACTCCTCCCTTTTCTTCCTCCACTGTAGAAGGAAAACCAAAGATGAAAACATGTTAATCATGTAGACATAAATTTCTAAGATGAAAGAGTAATAAAAAAACAAAATATTACCTTATAAAATTTTATACACCCATTCCAAATTTTGTTGGCCAACTATAGTTGGAAATGTATTTGGATCTTGTGACCCCTCTGAAAATTGTAATTGAACCATATTTTTATTAAATTGAATGAATAAAATAAGTAAAAGTGAAATTAAAATTTACAAGATTTGCATACTAACCTGATTTATTATCATCAATGTCTTGAACTAATTCTATAATTTAAATAGGTTTGTTTGAGCTTCTCAACCAATATTGTAGACATATAATAACTTTAGCTGTAATAGGTGTTAATGAACTCCTATATTTTTCTAAAGTTCTCCACCAAGTGCTAAATGTAGATTCGTAGGTAACAGTAGATGCTTGAATAGTCAATACATTCCTTGCTACATTTGCTAAAGAAGGATACCTAACCTCATTTACATTCCACCAGTTTAGAAGATCAAAATCAATTCTATTTTTTTCAAGTTTGTCCTCCAATTACCTATCCAACTCTTCCAAAGCAGCAACTTTTTGTTTTTTCTCCAATTCAACAAAAAAAATCATCAACATAAGTATCACTACCATCAAAGAAATCAGCATTTTTTTTCAACACAGTAGAAGAGAAATCATCTTCTTTTGATTCATCTACATTTAAATCTTTATAATCATCCATAATCTCATTTAAAGCATTTATAACCTTTTTTACAAAATTTTTAGCCAATTCCTCTCCATAATGCTAAGAGTACTTAACCTTGAGATATTTTGAGCTTATATCTAGGATCCAACACTACTGCTACAAAAAGCATAATATTTGTTGACTGAAGAGAACCCCAATATTTGTTGAATTTATGCCTCAAGTTCATACCCATTTCAGACACCATTGTATCTCGACTATTTTCACAAATCTCAATTTCTTTCAAAATTCGAATAATCTCATGAAAATAAACAATAGAGGTAGAATATTATGAACCAGAAAATTTATAAGTTACATCATAAAAAGTTTTCAAGAAACGAGCTAAAATTTTGGCGTTTGTTCAGTCTCTCTCAATTGGAACGTTTGAACCAAACTATTTCAAAAACCTTTTGTGTTTGTCCTCCAACTTATCAAATTATTTTTGATATTTTATATTAGTTTGTAGCATCAAATAAGTTGAATTCCATCTTATAGGACAATCTAATTGCAATTAAGATCTATATGTCAAGTTTGCTTCTTCAACACATAATTTAAACATATCAAATATTTTAGGACTGCTCCTCATATATTTCACCACAACTTTAGTTTTTTGAATAGCACCCTCAACTACTGTAATGCCATCTCTGGAAATTAAGTTTAGGATATGAGCACAACATCTCATATGAAAATGCTCACTTCTCAAAGGTATAACACTTTTCTTTACAAGCATTTTTTTCAATTGTTCAACTACAACATCATTATTTGATGCATTGTCAAAAGTAATGCACATCAACTTTCTCAAATCCCTTTCATTCAATCAAAACTCAATACATTTCTTATATTAACTCCAGAATGACTTTTAATTACACGAAAGTTCAAAAGCCATTTATCTACATTCCATTGAGCTTCTATTAATTCTTTTTTGTGTGAAATTTCCGACAAGTCTCTCTCTAGTATTTCCATAAACCCAAAGTACCTTGATCACTTTTTGCCAAGTATTCTTTCCTACACCATATACAAGCTGTCGTACCAGTTTCATTTCACTTTGAATCAACTAATATCTCATATGTTTCCAAAACAGCAGACTTATACTTTTTATAAGCTTTAGGTTCTGATGTACATTAACTTTCTTTTACAATTGGAATTGAAGTACCTACCGTAACAATAAGAAGGTTCATGAAAGGATGATGATTGGAAAGGTTGGAACGACATGAGGTTACCTAGAACTCGTCGGAACAGAAATAGTTGTGTCGGAATTGGATGGGGAGTAGCGGAATTGGTGGCATCTTCATGTTATATATCAAAACACACACACACACACACACACACACACACACACACACACACACACACACATATATATATATATATATATATGTGTGTGTGTGTGTGTGTGTGTGTGTGTGTGTGTGTGTGTGTGTGTGTGTGTGTGTGTGTGTGTGTGTGTGTGTGTATGTATGTATGTATATATATTCCTAGTTATAGTATCAATTTTTTAGGATGGGATGGTTCTCGGGATGGATATTGCTTAAGATCTGGAACCATCCCAAAATAAAAAATATGTGACAAAAGGAGAGGGGAAAAGTCAAAGTCAATGGATTTTTCTCAGTCCCGATTCTTTCGAGACAAGACTTTGGTTTGGGTCGCGAATCTCCGAGTCCCGTGAGCAGCCCTACTAAATACATATAAAGCTAAATCAGTAAACTCCTAAACACCGTAATGCCTACATACATAAACCATTAAACCGCTAAATAATACTTAATAATTAATAAATCTATTTTTTATTGCTATTTATTATATTTTTAAATATTCATTTTAAGTATTTATTATTGTATTTATTTAGAAATATTTATTACAGAATAAATTATTAGTGGGACAAATATAATTTAAAGAATATATTATTTATCTAATAAAAATATATGCTTATGAAAGAAGTATAAATTTAAAAATTAAAAATTATTATCAAGTTATATAAGTTACTTTAATTTTGAATCCATTTGGGTTTTGTAAATATTTTTTAATTAATATCTATCTTAATATTAATAGTTTATAAATTTAATTTTTGATCATTATTATAATATATATCAATAAAATTATTTATATTAAATTTATATGAGATATAATTATTAATATTATTATAACAAAAATATTATATTAAAATTTCAAAAAATTTTAAATATTATTATATTTTCAAATGTTATAACCTATGAAAATGATAAAAAATATAGAAACTTTTTTTGTTATTTTATTTTTTTAAATAAAACCTATAAACCACTATAAGCCTAAAAATATAAATCACTAAACTCATAACGAAAAAACCTCTAAACACTTAAATCATTAAATTGGTATATATTAATAATAAATCATAAATCTCATTTTAATTTTTATTCAGTATAATTTTAAATTTTTATTTTAATTATTTATCAATTTACTTTATAGAAATATAAATAACAAAATAAATTATTTGTGAGACATACCTAATTTAAATTAAACCGGTATCCCTAAATAATAAATAATAAATCTCATTTTTTTTCATTATAATTTTATATATTCATTTTAATTATTTATTTGTTTATTTATATATAAATATTAATTACAAATAAATTGAGTTAGACAAATATAATTTATATAAATTATTTTTCATCAAAAAATTCTTGATAAACTTTTTAAAAGAAAAAAAAATTTCAAAACAAAAAATTATTATATAATATTATATTTTGCTTTTCTTCTGAATCATTTTATGTTTTTTAATTATATTTTAATTGATATCTATCTTGTTAATAGAATATTATTAATTTATTTTTTAATCATTATTAGAATAATTATCTATAAAATTATTTATAGTGAATTTATAAGATATATAAATATAATGATTATTATAAATAAATATTGTATTCACATTTAAAAAAAATTTAAAAATTATTATATTTTCAAAGGATATAACCATTAAAAAGATCAAAAAATAATAAAAATAAATTTTTTATTATTTTATTTTTTTAATAAAACCTATAAACTACTAAATGCATAAGCAGTTAAATCAGTAAATTCCTAAACCTCATAATGCCTAAATACATAAACCATTAAACTACTATATACGAATTAATAATTAATAAATCTAATATTTGTTTCTATTTATTATAATTTTAATAATTGATTATAATTATTTATTAATTTATTTTTTTAGAAATATTTATTGCAAATTAAATTATGAGAGCTACATATATATTTTAATTAATTTATTTTTATCAAAAAAAATATATGATTATAAAAGAAGTAAAAATTTAAAAATTAAAAATTATTATCTAGTAATATAATTTACTTTAATTTTGAATCAATTTGGGTTTTGTAAATATTTTTTAATTAATATCAATCTTTTTATTAATAGTTTATTAATTAAAATTTTGATCATTATTATATTATCTATTAATAAAATTGTGTATATTGAATTTATATGATATTTTATTATTAATATTATTATAGCTAAATATTGTATTCACATTTCAAAAAATTTTAAATATTATTAAATTTTCTAAGGTTATAACCTATGAAAATGAAAAAAAATTACAAATTTTTTTTTGTTATTTTATTGTTTAAATAAAACCTAAAACCACTAAATGCCTAAAAACATAAATTGCTAAACTCCTAAATGACAAAACCTCTAAATACTTAAACTATTAAACTGGTGTACATTAATAAAAAAGCATAAATTTCAATTTAATTATTATTAAGTATAATTTTAAATTTTTATTTTAATTATTTATCAGTTTATTTTTATAGAAATATTAATTACAAAATAAATTATTAGTGAGACAGATCTAATTTAAATAATTTATTTTTCATTAAAAAAAATATATATCTTTATAAAAAGAGACATAATTTTAAAAACACAAATTTAATATTTTGTAATATATTTTATTTTTATTTAAAATCATTTTTGATTTTGCAATTATATTTTAATTTATATCATTCTTATTAATAATAGTTTATTAATTATTTATTGTTCATTATTAGAATATCTATCAATAAAATTATTTATATTGAGTTTACATTATATATATTTATTAAGATTATTATAACTAAATATTATATTCACATTTAAAAAAAATTAAAAATTATTATATTTTCAAAGGTTATAAACTTCAAAATTTAAAAATAAATCAAAAAAACAATTTTTTGGTTTTTCATTATTTAAATGAAAACTATAAATCACTAAAGGTCTAAACAATTAAATCACTAAACTCCTAAATCACAAAACATTTAAATACATTAAACCATTAAACTGCTATATCCTAAATAATAAATAATAAATCCCAATTTTATTTGTATTCATTATAATTTTATATATTCATTTTAATTATTTATTAGTTTATTATTATTGAATTATAAATTACAAAATAAATTATGAGTAGGATTAAAATAATTTAAATAATTTATTTTTAATAACAAAAATATAAACTTATAAAAAAAGCAAAATATTAAATTTTTTTTTTGTAAGATATTTTAGTTTGATTTGAATAAATTTAGATTTTGAAAATACTTTTTAAATAATATCTATTTTATTAATTTATTTTTTGATCATTATTATAATATCTAGGAATGTAATTATTTATATTGAATTTAAATAACTTATATTTATAAAGATTATTATAAATAAGTATTATATTTACATTTGAAAAAAATTTAAAAATTATTATATTTTCAAAGGATATAACCTTAAAAAAATAGAAAAAAAAATAAATTTTATCTTATATCATTGTTTAAATAAAACTTATAAACCACTTTATCCCTAAACACTTAAATCTATAAACTCCTTAACACAAAAGCCCCTAAATACTTAAACCTTTAAACTCTTAACATTAATTATAATTTAAATAATTTATTAAAATATTAATTACAAAATAAATTATGAGTGATACAAATTTAATTTAAATAATTTATTTTTCATCAAAAAAAAATATAAGCTTATAAAAAGAGGCAAAAACTAAAAAAAAAAATTATTATTTATTTATAAATTTTACTTTGATTTTGAATAATTTTAGGTTTTGCAATTATATTTTAATTTATATCTATCATATTAATAATAGCATATTAATTTATTTTTTTAGTAATTGATTTAATATCTATCAATAAAATTCTTTATCTTTTGTTTATATTCTATATAATTATATTGATTATTATTATAAAATATTGTATTTACATTTTTAAAAAATTTTGAAATTATAACATTTTCAAAGGTTATAACCTTTGATAATGTGAGAAAATATCAAAGATAATTTATTTGTTATTTCATTGTTTAAATAAATCTTATAAACCACTAAATGCCTAAACACTTAAATCAATAACCCCGAAATCTCTAAAATCCTAAAAAGATAATATTTTTAAACTAGTATACCCTAAATAATAAATATTTTTAAAAAATTCATTTTTATTATTTATTCGTTTATTTTTATATAAATATTAATTACAAAATAAAATATGAGTTAGACAAATATAATTTATATAAATTATATTTCATCGAAAAATATATATAAACTTATAAAAAGAATAAAAAATTTAAATAATAATATTTATTATATAGTAATATATTTTGTCCTCCTTCTGAATTATTTTTGGTTTTGTAATTATATTTTAATTGATATCTATCTTATTAATAATTGTTTATTAATTTATTTTTTGATCATTATTAGAATATTTATCAATAAAATTGTTTATATTGAATTTTTATGATATATAAATATAATGATTATTATAACTAAATATTGAATTCACATTTGAAAAAAATTTAATAATTATCATATTTCCAAAGGTTAGAACCTTTGGAAATATGAAAAAAAAATAAAAAAAAATTTTTTGTTATTTTATTTTTTAAATCAAACTTATAAACCACTAAATGCATACATAGTTATATCAGTAAACTTCTAAACCCCGTAATGCCAAAATACACAAACCTTTAAACTGCTATATACTACTTAATAATTAATAAATTTAATTTTTATTTCAATTTATTATTATTTTAAATATTCATTTTAATTATTTATTAGTTTATTTTTATAGAAATTTTTATTACAAAATAAATTATGAGTGCTACACATATAATTTAAATAATTTATTTTTAATCAATAAAAATATATACGCTTTTAAAAGAAGTATAAAAGAAGTATTATTAAAAATTAAAAATTATTATCATCTAATATATATTATTTTAATTTTGAATCAATTTGGGGTTTGTTAATATTTTTTTATTAATATCTATCTTATTATAAGTAGTTTATTAATTTAATTTTTTATCATTATTATAATATCTATCAATAAAATTTTTATATTTATTTTATATGATATAGAATTATTAAAATTATTATAACTAAATATTGTATTCAAATTTCAAAAATTTTTAAATATTATTAAATTTTCAAAGGTTATAACATTTGAAAATGACAAAAAATTACAATTTTTTTTGTTATTTTATTGTATAAATAAAAATTATAAATCACTAAATTCCTAAAAACATAAAACACTAAACTTTTAAATGACCAAACCTCAAAATACATAAACAATTAAACTGGTATACATTAATAATAAATCATAAATCTCATTTTAATTTTTATTCAGTATAATTTTAAATTTTTATTTTAATTATTTATCAGTTTATTTTTATAGAAATATTAATTACAAAATAAATTATTAGTGAGACAGTTATAACTTAAATTAAACCGGTATACCCTAAATAATAAATAATAAATAATAAATAATAAATAATAAATCTCATTTTTTTTCATTATAATTTTAAATATTCATTTTAATTATTAATTTTTTATTTTTATTTGAATTTTAATTAAAAAATAAATTATGAGTTAGACAAATATAATTTATGTAAATTATTTTTAATGAAATAAATATAGATAAACTTTTTAAAATAAAAAAAAATTCAAAACAAAAAATTATTATATATTAATATAATTTGCTTTGCTTATTAATCATTTTATGTTTTGTAATTATATTTTAATTGATATTTATCTTATTAATAATAGATTATTAATTTAATTTTTGATCATTATTAGAATATTTATCAATAAAATTGTTTATGTTGAATTTATATGATATATAAATATAATGATATTATAACTAAATATTGAATTCACTTTTGAAAAAAAATTAAAAACTATTTTATTTTAAAAGGTTTTAACCTTTTAAAATCTCAAAAAATAATAAAAATAAATGTTTTGTTTTTTTATTTTTTAAATAAAACCTATAAACCACTAAATGCATGCACAATTAAATTAGTAAACACCTAAACCCCGTAATACATAAATACATAAACCATTAAACTGCTATATAATACATTATAATTAATAAATCTACTTTTAATTTCTATTTATTATAATTTTAAATATTCATTTTAATTATTTATTAGTTTATTTTTATAGAAATATTTATTACAAAATAAATTATGAATGCGACAAATATAATTTAAATAATTTATTTTTAATCAAAAAAATATATACGCTTATAAAAGAAGTAAAAATTTAAAAATTAAAAATTATTATCTAGTAATATATTTTAATTTAATTTTGAATTAATTTGGTTGTGTAAATATTTTTTAATTAATATCTATCTTATTAATAAATAGTTTATTAATTTAATTTTTGATCATTATTGTAATATCTATCAATAAAATTATTTATATTGAATTTATATCATATATAATTACAAATATTATTATAACTAAATATTGTATTCACATTTCAAAAAATTTTTAATATTATTATATTTTCAAAGGTTACCCTATGAAAATGAGAAAAAATTACAAATTTTTTTTTGTTATTTTATTGATTAATTAAAACCTATAACCCACTAAATGCCTAAAAACCTAAATCGCTAAATTCCTAAAGGACAAAACCTCTAAATACTCCAACCATTAAACTAGTATACTTTAATAATAAATCATAAATATCATTTTAATTTTTATTCAGTATAATTTTAAATTTTTATTTTAATTAATTTTTAGTTTGTTTTTATAGAAATAATAAATACAAAATGAATTCTTAGTAAGACATATCTAATTTAAATAAGACCGGTATACCCTAAATAATAAATAATAAATCTCATTTTTTTAATTATAATTTTAAATATTAATTTTAATTATTTATTTGTCTTATTTTATATAAATATTAATATCAAAATAATTTGAGTTACACAAATATACTTTATATAAATTATATTTCATCAAAAAATTATAGATAAACTTTAAAATAAAAAAAAATCAAAACAAAATATTATTGTATAGTAATATATTTTGCTTTGCTTCTGAATCATTTTATATTTTGTAATTATATTTTAATTAATATCTATCTTATTAATAATAGATAATTAAGTTATTTTTTCATCATTATTAGATTATTTATGAATAAAAATGTTTATATTGAATTTATATGATATATAAATATAATGATTATTATAACAAAATATTGTATTTACATTTGAAAAAAATATTAAAATTATTATATTTTCAAAGGTTAACCTTTGAAAATGTGAAAAAATAAAAAAAATTATTTGTTCTCTGTTATTTTATTGTTTAAATAAAACCTATACACCACTAAATGCCTAAGCAATTAAATCACTAAACTACAAAATCCAGATACCCCTATATAGATAATCCTTTAAATCGGTATATGCTAAATAATAATTAATAAATTTCATTTTTATTTGTTTTCATTATAATTTAAAGAATTGATTTTGATTGTTTAGTTTTTTATTTTTATATATGTATTAATTATAAAATAAATTATGAGTTAAAAATATAATTTATAACAATTATTTTTCATCAAAAATTTGATAAGCTTATAAAAAGAATAAAAAATTAAAAACAAATAATTATTATTTAGTAATATATTTTGTTTTGATTTTGAATCATTTTAGGTTTTGATATTATATTTTAAGTAATATTAATCTTATTCATAAAATAATTTTAATTTATTTTTTGATAATTATTAGAATACCTATCAATAAAATTGTTTATATTGAATTTATATGATATATAATTATTATGATTATTATAAATAAATATTGTATTTACTTTTGAAAAAAATTTAAAAATTATTATATTTTTAAAGCTTATAATTGTAAAAAATGAGAAAAAAAAATAAAAATAAATTTTTAGTTATTTTATTTTTTAAATAAAACCTATAGACCATTAAATGCTTACTTACTTAAATTAGTAAGCTCATAAACTCTGAAACCCCTAAATAGATAAACATTTTAACATCTATATACTACTTAATAAATAATAAATCTCATTTGTATTTCTATTTATTATAATTGTAAATATTCTTTTTAATTATTTATAGTTTAATTATTTAGATAAATTAATTACAAAATTAATTTCGGGTGAGTCAAATATTATTTAAATATTTTATTTTTAATCAAAAAAAATATAAGCTTATAAAAAGAAGGACAAATTTAAAAATTAAATATTATTATTTAGTAATATATTTTGATTTGATTTTGAATCAATTTGTGTTAAGTAAATATAATTTAATTAATATTTATATTATTAATAATAGTTTAATAATTTAATTTTTGATCATTATTATAATATCTATCATTAAAATTGTTTAAATTGAATTTATATGAAATATAATTAGTAAGATTAATATAATTATACATAGTATTCACATTTCAAAAAATTTTAAATATTATTTTATTTTTAAAGGTTATAACATTTCAAAATAAGAAAAAATCTAAAAAAAAAATTTATTTTTTTATATAAATAAAACCCATAAACCACTAAATACCTAAAGACATAAATTTAAAAACTCCTAAATGACAAAGATCCTAAATATTGAAACCATTAAACCGGTATACCACATATAATAAATCATAAATCTCATTTTAATTTGTTATCATAATAATATTAAATATTCATTTTAATTATTTATTATTTAATTTTTGATAGTAATATTAATTACCAAATAAATAATGAGCGAGACAACTATAATTTTAATAATTAATTTTTAATCAAAAATAAAATATAAGCATATAAAAAGAAGTGAAAATTTTAAAACAAAAAATTATTATTTAGTAATGTAGTTTACTTTGATTTTGAATAATTATGTATACATTTTGCAATTATATTTTAATTGTTATCAATCTTATTAAGATTAGTTTATTAATTTATTATTTGATGAATTTTATAATATCAAACAATAAAATTACTTATATTTAATTTAAATGTCTTATAATTATTAAGATTATTATAACTAAATATTATATTTACATTTGAAAAATATTTCAAAATTATTATATTTTCAAAGGTTATAACCTTCAAAAATGATAAAAAATAACAAAAATATTTTTTTTTATTTTATTTTTTAAATAAAACTTATAAACCACTACATGCCTAAACATTTAAATCTCTAGACTCCTAAACCCCAAAACCCCTCAAAATAATTAAACCATTAAACTTCTATATCCTAAATAATTAATAATAAATCTCATTTTTATTTGTATTCATTATAATTTTAAATATTCATTTAAATTATTTTTTAGTTTTTTGTATAGAGGTATTAATTACAAAATAAATAATGAGTGAAACATATATAATTTAAATACATTAATTTTTATGAAAAAAAATATAAGCTTATAAAAATAAACAAAATTTCAAAAATTTAAAATTTTATTTAGTAATATAATTTACATTGATTTTGAATTATTTTGGGTTCTACAAATATATTTTAATTAATATCTGTCTTATTAATAATAGTTTATTAATTTATTTGTTGATCATCAAAATAATATATATTAATAAAATTTTTTATATTTAATTTACATCAAATATAATTATAAAGATTATTATAAGTAAGTATTGTATTCGTATTTTAGAACTATTAAAAAAATTATTATATTTTCAAAGGTTATAAACTTTGAAAATTACGAAAATTCATAAAAATAAATTTTTTGTTATTTCATTGATTAAATAAAACCTATAAACACCTAAATGTGCAAACATATAAATCAATAAACTCATTAACCCCAAAACCACAAAAACCTTAAACAATTAAATTGTTATACCCTAAATAATAAATCATAAATCTTATTTTTTTAGTATTCATTATAATTTTAAATATTCATTTTAATTATTTAATAGTTTAATTTTATAGAAATATAAATTAAAAAATAAATTATTAGTGATACAAATATAATTTAAATAATTTATTTTTCATCATAAAATATATAGGCTTATAAATTGATGCAAAATTTTAAAAATTTAAAATTAATATTTAGTAAAATATTTCACTTTGATTTTGTGTCATTTTAGGTTTTGCAAATATATTTTAAACAATACTTATTTTATTAATAATTGGTTTTTCTTTTTTATGATCATTATTATAATAAATATCAATAAAATAGTTTATATTGAATTTATATTATATATAATTATTATGATTATTATAACTTAATATTGTATTCACTTTTCAAAAAAAGAATTAAAAATTATTATATATTCAAAGGTTATAACCTTCAAAAATGAGAAAAAATAACAAAAATAAATTTTTTGTTATTTTATTTTTTATATAAAACCTATAAACCACTAAATGACTAAATACTAAAATGACTAAACTCCTAAACACCGAAGCCTATAAATACTTAAAAAATTAAATTATTATAGTCTAAATAATAAATCATAAATCTTAGTTTTATTAGTATTCATTATAATTTTAAATATTCATTTTAATTATCTATCAGTTTATTTTTATTGAAATATTAATTACAAAATAAATTATTAGTGAGACATATATAATTTAAATAATTTATTTTTCATCAAAAAAATGCTCATAAAAAGAGGCACGATTTTAAAAATAACAATTATTATTTAATAATATATCTTATTTTGATTTTGAATCATTTTAGATTATACAATTTAAGTTTAATTTAAATCATTCTTATAAATACAAATTCATTTATTTATTTATTGATCATTATTATAATATCTATCAATAAAAGTATTTATATTGAGTTTATATTATATAAAATTAAAATTATTATATTTTCAAAGGTTACAACCTTCAAAAATTAAAAAACAAATCAAAAAATTAAATTTTTTGTTTATATATTCTTTAAATAAAAACTATAAATCACTAAAGGTCTAAACAATTAAATCACTAAACTCCTAAACAAGAAAACACCTTAAAACTTAAATCATTAAACAGGTATATCCTGAATACTAAATAATAAATCTCAATTTTATTTGTATTCATTATAATTTTAAATATTCATTTTAAATATTTAGTAGTTTATTTTTATAGAATTATAAATTATAAAATAAATTATGAGTAATTAATATATAATTTGAATAATTTATTTTTAATAACCAAAATATAAACTTATAAAAAAAGCAAAACATTAAAAAAAATTATTATTTAGTAATATATTTTACTTTGATTTCAATAAATTTAGATTTTGAAATTATTTTTTAAATAATAACTATTTTATTTATAATAGTTAATTAATTTATTTTTTGATCATAATTATAATATATAGCAATATAATTATTTATATTGAATTTAAATGAATTATAATTATGAAGATTATTCTAAATAAATATTATATTTACATTTGAAAAAAATTTTAAGATTATTTTATTTTCAAAGGGTATAATCTTGAAAAATTAGAAAAATTAATTAAAATAAATTTTTTGCTATATCATTGTTTAAATAAAACTTATGAACCACTAAATGCCTAAACACTTAAACATCTAAACTCCTAAACACAAAAGCCCCTAAATACTTAAACCTATAAACTTGTAAACCTTAAATATAATTTATATAATTTATTAAAATATTAATTACAAAATAAATTATTAGTGATACAAATATAATTTAAATAATTGATTTATCATCAAAAAAATATATAAGCTTATTAAAAGAAGCTAAAACTATAAAACAAAAATTTTTATCAAGTAATAAATTTTACTTGGATTTTGAATAAATTTAGGTTTTGCAATTATATTTTAATTTATATCCATCATAATAATAATAACATATTAATTTATTTTTTGATAAGTGATATCATATCTAACAATAAAATTTTTTATATTTAGTTTATATTATATATAATTATAATGAATATTATTACTAAATATTGTATTCACAATTTTTAAAAATTTTAAAATTGTAAAAAAATATCAAAAATAATTTTTTTGTTATTTCATTGTTTAAAAAAAAACCAATAAACCACTAAATGCCTAAAAACATAAATTGCTAAAATCTTAAATGACAAAACATCTAAATAACTAAAATATTAAACTGGTATACATTAATAATAATTCATAAATCTCATTTTAATTTAGTAATATATTTTACTTTGATTTCAATAAATTTAGATTTTTAAATTATTTTTTAAATAATAACTACTTTATTTATAATAGTTAATTAATTTATTTTTTGATCATAATTATAATATATAGCAATATAATTATTTATATTGAATTTAAATGAATTATAATTATGAAGATTATTCTAAATAAATATTATATTTACATTTGAAAAAAATTTTAAGATTATTTTATTTTCAAAGGGTATAATCTTGAAAAATTAGAAAAATTAATTAAAATAAATTTTTTGCTATATCATTGTTTAAATAAAACTTATGAACCACTAAATGCCTAAACACTTAAACATCTAAACTCCTAAACACAAAAGCCCCTAAATACATTAAACCTATAAACTTGTAAACCGTAAATATAATTTATATAATTTATTAAAATATTAATTACAAAATAAATTATTAGTGATACAAATATAATTTAAATAATTGATTTATCATCAAAAAAATATATAAGCTTATTAAAAGAAGCTAAAACTATAAAACAAAAATTTTTATCAAGTAATAAATTTTACTTGGATTTTGAATAAATTTAGGTTTTGCAATTATATTTTAATTTATATCCATCATAATAATAATAACATATTAATTTATTTTTTGATAAGTGATATCATATCTAACAATAAAATTTTTTATATTTAGTTTATATTATATATAATTATAATGAATATTATTACTAAATATTGTATTCACAATTTTTAAAAATTTTAAAATTGTAAAAAAATATCAAAAATAATTTTTTTGTTATTTCATTGTTTAAAAAAAAACCAATAAACCACTAAATGCCTAAAAACATAAATTGCTAAAATCTTAAATGACAAAACATCTAAATAACTAAAATATTAAACTGGTATACATTAATAATAATTCATAAATCTCATTTTAATTTAGTAATATATTTTACTTTGATTTCAATAAATTTAGATTTTTAAATTATTTTTTAAATAATAACTACTTTATTTATAATAGTTAATTAATTTATTTTTTGATCATAATTATAATATATAGCAATATAATTATTTATATTGAATTTAAATGAATTATAATTATGAAGATTATTCTAAATAAATATTATATTTACATTTGAAAAAAATTTTAAGATTATTTTATTTTCAAAGGGTATAATCTTGAAAAATTAGAAAAATTAATTAAAATAAATTTTTTGCTATATCATTGTTTAAATAAAACTTATGAACCACTAAATGCCTAAACACTTAAACATCTAAACTCCTAAACACAAAAGCCCCTAAATACATAAACCTATAAACTTGTAAACCGTAAATATAATTTATATAATTTATTAAAATATTAATTACAAAATAAATTATTAGTGATACAAATATAATTTAAATAATTGATTTATCATCAAAAAAATATATAAGCTTATTAAAAGAAGCTAAAACTATAAAACAAAAATTTTTATCAAGTAATAAATTTTACTTGGATTTTGAATAAATTTAGGTTTTGCAATTATATTTTAATTTATATCCATCATAATAATAATAACATATTAATTTATTTTTTGATAAGTGATATCATATCTAACAATAAAATTTTTTATATTTAGTTTATATTATATATAATTATAATGAATATTATTACTAAATATTGTATTCACAATTTTTAAAAATTTTAAAATTGTAAAAAAATATCAAAAATAATTTTTTTGTTATTTCATTGTTTAAAAAAAAACCAATAAACCACTAAATGCCTAAAAACATAAATTGCTAAAATCTTAAATGACAAAACATCTAAATAACTAAAATATTAAACTGGTATACATTAATAATAATTCATAAATCTCATTTTAATTTAGTAATATATTTTACTTTGATTTCAATAAATTTAGATTTTTAAATTATTTTTTAAATAATAACTACTTTATTTATAATAGTTAATTAATTTATTTTTTGATCATAATTATAATATATAGCAATATAATTATTTATATTGAATTTAAATGAATTATAATTATGAAGATTATTCTAAATAAATATTATATTTACATTTGAAAAAAATTTTAAGATTATTTTATTTTCAAAGGGTATAATCTTGAAAAATTAGAAAAATTAATTAAAATAAATTTTTTGCTATATCATTGTTTAAATAAAACTTATGAACCACTAAATGCCTAAACACTTAAACATCTAAACTCCTAAACACAAAAGCCCCTAAATACATAAACCTATAAACTTGTAAACCGTAAATATAATTTATATAATTTATTAAAATATTAATTACAAAATAAATTATTAGTGATACAAATATAATTTAAATAATTGATTTATCATCAAAAAAATATATAAGCTTATTAAAAGAAGCTAAAACTATAAAACAAAAATTTTTATCAAGTAATAAATTTTACTTGGATTTTGAATAAATTTAGGTTTTGCAATTATATTTTAATTTATATCCATCATAATAATAATAACATATTAATTTATTTTTTGATAAGTGATATCATATCTAACAATAAAATTTTTTATATTTAGTTTATATTATATATAATTATAATGAATATTATTACTAAATATTGTATTCACAATTTTTAAAAATTTTAAAATTGTAAAAAAATATCAAAAATAATTTTTTTGTTATTTCATTGTTTAAAAAAAAACCAATAAACCACTAAATGCCTAAAAACATAAATTGCTAAAATCTTAAATGACAAAACATCTAAATAACTAAAATATTAAACTGGTATACATTAATAATAATTCATAAATCTCATTTTAATTTAGTAATATATTTTACTTTGATTTCAATAAATTTAGATTTTTAAATTATTTTTTAAATAATAACTACTTTATTTATAATAGTTAATTAATTTATTTTTTGATCATAATTATAATATATAGCAATATAATTATTTATATTGAATTTAAATGAATTATAATTATGAAGATTATTCTAAATAAATATTATATTTACATTTGAAAAAAATTTTAAGATTATTTTATTTTCAAAGGGTATAATCTTGAAAAATTAGAAAAATTAATTAAAATAAATTTTTTGCTATATCATTGTTTAAATAAAACTTATGAACCACTAAATGCCTAAACACTTAAACATCTAAACTCCTAAACACAAAAGCCCCTAAATACATAAACCTATAAACTTGTAAACCTTAAATATAATTTATATAATTTATTAAAATATTAATTACAAAATAAATTATTAGTGATACAAATATAATTTAAATAATTGATTTATCATCAAAAAAATATATAAGCTTATTAAAAGAAGCTAAAACTATAAAACAAAAATTTTTATCAAGTAATAAATTTTACTTGGATTTTGAATAAATTTAGGTTTTGCAATTATATTTTAATTTATATCCATCATAATAATAATAACATATTAATTTATTTTTTGATAAGTGATATCATATCTAACAATAAAATTTTTTATATTTAGTTTATATTATATATAATTATAATGAATATTATTACTAAATATTGTATTCACAATTTTTAAAAATTTTAAAATTGTAAAAAAATATCAAAAATAATTTTTTTGTTATTTCATTGTTTAAAAAAAAACCAATAAACCACTAAATGCCTAAAAACATAAATTGCTAAAATCTTAAATGACAAAACATCTAAATAACTAAAATATTAAACTGGTATACATTAATAATAATTCATAAATCTCATTTTAATTTAGTAATATATTTTACTTTGATTTCAATAAATTTAGATTTTTAAATTATTTTTTAAATAATAACTACTTATTTATAATAGTTAATTAATTTATTTTTTGATCATAATTATAATATATAGCAATATAATTATTTATATTGAATTTAAATGAATTATAATTATGAAGATTATTCTAAATAAATATTATATTTACATTTGAAAAAAATTTTAAGATTATTTTATTTTCAAAGGGTATAATCTTGAAAAATTAGAAAAATTAATTAAAATAAATTTTTTGCTATATCATTGTTTAAATAAAACTTATGAACCACTAAATGCCTAAACACTTAAACATCTAAACTCCTAAACACAAAAGCCCCTAAATACATAAACCTATAAACTTGTAAACCTTAAATATAATTTATATAATTTATTAAAATATTAATTACAAAATAAATTATTAGTGATACAAATATAATTTAAATAATTGATTTATCATCAAAAAAATATATAAGCTTATTAAAAGAAGCTAAAACTATAAAACAAAAATTTTTATCAAGTAATAAATTTTACTTGGATTTTGAATAAATTTAGGTTTTGCAATTATATTTTAATTTATATCCATCATAATAATAATAACATATTAATTTATTTTTTGATAAGTGATATCATATCTAACAATAAAATTTTTTATATTTAGTTTATATTATATATAATTATAATGAATATTATTACTAAATATTGTATTCACAATTTTTAAAAATTTTAAAATTGTAAAAAAATATCAAAAATAATTTTTTTGTTATTTCATTGTTTAAAAAAAACCAATAAACCACTAAATGCCTAAAAACATAAATTGCTAAAATCTTAAATGACAAAACATCTAAATAACTAAAATATTAAACTGGTATACATTAATAATAATTCATAAATCTCATTTTAATTTAGTAATATATTTTACTTTGATTTCAATAAATTTAGATTTTTAAATTATTTTTTAAATAATAACTACTTTATTTATAATAGTTAATTAATTTATTTTTTGATCATAATTATAATATATAGCAATATAATTATTTATATTGAATTTAAATGAATTATAATTATGAAGATTATTCTAAATAAATATTATATTTACATTTGAAAAAAATTTTAAGATTATTTTATTTTCAAAGGGTATAATCTTGAAAAATTAGAAAAATTAATTAAAATAAATTTTTTGCTATATCATTGTTTAAATAAAACTTATGAACCACTAAATGCCTAAACACTTAAACATCTAAACTCCTAAACACAAAAGCCCCTAAATACATAAACCTATAAACTTGTAAACCTTAAATATAATTTATATAATTTATTAAAATATTAATTACAAAATAAATTATTAGTGATACAAATATAATTTAAATAATTGATTTATCATCAAAAAAATATATAAGCTTATTAAAAGAAGCTAAAACTATAAAACAAAAATTTTTATCAAGTAATAAATTTTACTTGGATTTTGAATAAATTTAGGTTTTGCAATTATATTTTAATTTATATCCATCATAATAATAATAACATATTAATTTATTTTTTGATAAGTGATATCATATCTAACAATAAAATTTTTTATATTTAGTTTATATTATATATAATTATAATGAATATTATTACTAAATATTGTATTCACAATTTTTAAAAATTTTAAAATTGTAAAAAAATATCAAAAATAATTTTTTTGTTATTTCATTGTTTAAAAAAAACCAATAAACCACTAAATGCCTAAAAACATAAATTGCTAAAATCTTAAATGACAAAACATCTAAATAACTAAAATATTAAACTGGTATACATTAATAATAATTCATAAATCTCATTTTAATTTAGTAATATATTTTACTTTGATTTCAATAAATTTAGATTTTTAAATTATTTTTTAAATAATAACTACTTAATTTATAATAGTTAATTAATTTATTTTTTGATCATAATTATAATATATAGCAATATAATTATTTATATTGAATTTAAATGAATTATAATTATGAAGATTATTCTAAATAAATATTATATTTACATTTGAAAAAAATTTTAAGATTATTTTATTTTCAAAGGGTATAATCTTGAAAAATTAGAAAAATTAATTAAAATAAATTTTTTGCTATATCATTGTTTAAATAAAACTTATGAACCACTAAATGCCTAAACACTTAAACATCTAAACTCCTAAACACAAAAGCCCCTAAATACATAAACCTATAAACTTGTAAACCTTAAATATAATTTATATAATTTATTAAAATATTAATTACAAAATAAATTATTAGTGATACAAATATAATTTAAATAATTGATTTATCATCAAAAAAATATATAAGCTTATTAAAAGAAGCTAAAACTATAAAACAAAAATTTTTATCAAGTAATAAATTTTACTTGGATTTTGAATAAATTTAGGTTTTGCAATTATATTTTAATTTATATCCATCATAATAATAATAACATATTAATTTATTTTTTGATAAGTGATATCATATCTAACAATAAAATTTTTTATATTTAGTTTATATTATATATAATTATAATGAATATTATTACTAAATATTGTATTCACAATTTTTAAAAATTTTAAAATTGTAAAAAAATATCAAAAATAATTTTTTTGTTATTTCATTGTTTAAAAAAAACCAATAAACCACTAAATGCCTAAAAACATAAATTGCTAAAATCTTAAATGACAAAACATCTAAATAACTAAAATATTAAACTGGTATACATTAATAATAATTCATAAATCTCATTTTAATTTAGTAATATATTTTACTTTGATTTCAATAAATTTAGATTTTTAAATTATTTTTTAAATAATAACTACTTTATTTATAATAGTTAATTAATTTATTTTTTGATCATAATTATAATATATAGCAATATAATTATTTATATTGAATTTAAATGAATTATAATTATGAAGATTATTCTAAATAAATATTATATTTACATTTGAAAAAAATTTTAAGATTATTTTATTTTCAAAGGGTATAATCTTGAAAAATTAGAAAAATTAATTAAAATAAATTTTTTGCTATATCATTGTTTAAATAAAACTTATGAACCACTAAATGCCTAAACACTTAAACATCTAAACTCCTAAACACAAAAGCCCCTAAATACATAAACCTATAAACTTGTAAACCGTAAATATAATTTATATAATTTATTAAAATATTAATTACAAAATAAATTATTAGTGATACAAATATAATTTAAATAATTGATTTATCATCAAAAAAATATATAAGCTTATTAAAAGAAGCTAAAACTATAAAACAAAAATTTTTATCAAGTAATAAATTTTACTTGGATTTTGAATAAATTTAGGTTTTGCAATTATATTTTAATTTATATCCATCATAATAATAATAACATATTAATTTATTTTTTGATAAGTGATATCATATCTAACAATAAAATTTTTTATATTTAGTTTATATTATATATAATTATAATGAATATTATTACTAAATATTGTATTCACAATTTTTAAAAATTTTAAAATTGTAAAAAAATATCAAAAATAATTTTTTTGTTATTTCATTGTTTAAAAAAAACCAATAAACCACTAAATGCCTAAAAACATAAATTGCTAAAATCTTAAATGACAAAACATCTAAATAACTAAAATATTAAACTGGTATACATTAATAATAATTCATAAATCTCATTTTAATTTAGTAATATATTTTACTTTGATTTCAATAAATTTAGATTTTTAAATTATTTTTTAAATAATAACTACTTTATTTATAATAGTTAATTAATTTATTTTTTGATCATAATTATAATATATAGCAATATAATTATTTATATTGAATTTAAATGAATTATAATTATGAAGATTATTCTAAATAAATATTATATTTACATTTGAAAAAAATTTTAAGATTATTTTATTTTCAAAGGGTATAATCTTGAAAAATTAGAAAAATTAATTAAAATAAATTTTTTGCTATATCATTGTTTAAATAAAACTTATGAACCACTAAATGCCTAAACACTTAAACATCTAAACTCCTAAACACAAAAGCCCCTAAATACATAAACCTATAAACTTGTAAACCGTAAATATAATTTATATAATTTATTAAAATATTAATTACAAAATAAATTATTAGTGATACAAATATAATTTAAATAATTGATTTATCATCAAAAAAATATATAAGCTTATTAAAAGAAGCTAAAACTATAAAACAAAAATTTTTATCAAGTAATAAATTTTACTTGGATTTTGAATAAATTTAGGTTTTGCAATTATATTTTAATTTATATCCATCATAATAATAATAACATATTAATTTATTTTTTGATAATTGATATCATATCTATCAATAAAATTTTTTATATTTAGTTTATATTATATATAATTATAATGAATATTATTACTAAATATTGTATTCACAATTTTTAAAAATTTTAAAATTGTAAAAAAATATCAAAAATAATTTTTTTGTTATTTCATTGTTTTAAAAAAAAACCAATAAACCACTAAATGCCTAAAAACATAAATTGCTAAAATATTAAATGACAAAACATCTAAATAACTAAAATATTAAACTGGTATACATTAATAATAATTCATAAATCTCATTTTAATTTAGTAATATATTTTACTTTGATTTCAATAAATTTAGATTTTTAAATTATTTTTTAAATAATAACTACTTTATTTATAATAGTTAATTAATTTATTTTTTGATCATAATTATACTATATAGCAATATAATTATTTATATTGAATTTAAATGAATTATAATTATGAAGATTATTCTAAATAAATATTATATTTACATTTGAAAAAAATTTTAAGATTATTTTATTTTCAAAGGGTATAATCTTGAAAAATTAGAAAAATTAATTAAAATAAATTTTTTGCTATATCATTGTTTAAATAAAACTTATGAACCACTAAATGCCTAAACACTTAAACATCTAAACTCCTAAACACAAAAGTCCCTAAATACATAAACCTATAAACTTGTAAACATTAAATATAATTTATATAATTTATTAAAATATTAATTACAAAATAAATTATTAGTGATACAAATATAATTTAAATAATTGATTTATCATCAAAAAAATATATAAGCTTATTAAAAGAAGCTAAAACTATAAAACAAAAATTTTTATCAAGTAATAAATTTTACTTGGATTTTGAATAAATTTAGGTTTTGCAATTATATTTTTATTTATATCCATCATAATAATAATAACATATTAATTTATTTTTTGATAATTGATATCATATCTAACAATAAAATTTTTTATATTTAGTTTATATTATATATAATTATAATGAATATTATTACTAAATATTGTATTCACAATTTTTAAAAATTTTAAAATTGTAAAAAAATATCAAAAATAATTTTTTTGTTATTTCATTGTTTAAAAAAAACCAATAAACCACTAAATGCCTAAAAACATAAATTGCTAAAATCTTAAATGACAAAACATCTAAATAACTAAAATATTAAACTGGTATACATTAAAAATAATTCATAAATCTCATTTTAATTTTTATTCAATATAATTTTATATTTTTATTTTAATTATTTATCAGTTTATTTTTATTGAAATATTAATTACAAAATAAATTATTTGTGAGATAGATATAATTTAAATTAAACCAGTATAGCCTAAATAATAAAGAATAAATATCATTTTTTTTAATTATAATTTTAAATATTCATTTTAATTATTTATTTGTTTATTTTTATATAAATATTAATTAAAAAATAAATTATGAGTTAGACAAATATAATTTATATAAATTATTTTTCATCAAAAAAAATTTAGATAAACTTATTAAAAGAAAAAAAAATTAAAAAAAAATAATTATTATATAATAATAAAATTTGCTATGCTTTTGAATCATTATTGGTTTTGTAATTATATTTTAATTGATATCTATGTTATTAATAATGGGTTATTAATTTATTATTTGATCATTATAAGAATACTTATCAATAAAATTATTTATTTTGAATTTATATGATATTTAAATATAATGATTATTATAACTAAATATTGAATTCACATTTTAAAAAAATTTTAAAATTATTATATTTTCAATGTTTATAACCTGTGAAAATGTGAAAAAATAAAAAAATATATATTTTTTTGATATTTCATTGTTTAAATAAAACCAATAAACCACTAAATACCTAAACACTTAATTTAATAACTCCTAAATCTCTAAAACCATAAATAATAAATAATAATAATTTTAAACCTGTAATCCTAAATAATAAATAATAAATCTCAATTTTATTTTTTTCATTATAATTTTAAATATTCATTTTAATTATTTATTAGTTTATTTTTATACAAATATTAATTACAAAATAAATTATGAGTTACACAAATATAATTTATATAAATTATTTTTCATCAAAAAATATAGATAAACTTATAAAAAGAATAAAAAATTAAAAACTAAAATTTATTATATAGTAATATATTTTTTCTCCTTTTGAATCATTTTAGATTTTTTACGTATATTTTAATTGATATATTTATGCATTTAGTAGTTTATAGGTTTTATATATACAATAAAATAAAAAAAAATTATTTTTGTGATTTTATCTTATTTTCAAAGATGATAACCTTTGAAAATATAATAATATTTAAATTATTTTCAAATGTATAGATAATATTTAATTATAATAATCTTTATAATTATATATCATGTAAATTCAATATAAACAATTTTATTGATAAATATTCTAATAATGATCAAAAAATAAAATAATAATCTATTATTAATAAGATAGATATCAATTAAAATATAATTTCAAAACCTAAAATGATTCAGAAGCAAAGCAAAATATATTACTCTATAATAATTTTTTGTTTAAATTTTTTTTTTTTAAAAGTTTAACTATAATTTTTTGATGTAAAATAATTTATATAAATCATTTTTGTCTTGCTCAATTTATTCTGTGATTAATATTTATATATAAATAATCAAATTAATAATTAGAATGAATATTTAAAATTATAATGAAAAAAAATGAGATTTATTATTTATTATTTAGGGATACTCTTTTAATTTAAATTAGATCTGTCTCACTGAAAATTTATTTTGTAATTAATATTTCTACAAAAATAAACTTATAAATAATTAAAATAAAAATTTAAAATTATCCTGAATAAAAATTAAAATGAGATTTATGATTAATTATTAATCTATACCAGTTTAATGGAATAAGTATTTAGAGGGTTTGTCGTTTAGGAGTTTAGAAATTTATGTTTTTAGTCTTTTAGTGGTTTATAGGTTTGATTTAAAAAATAAAATAACAAAAAAAATTTCTATAATTTGTTATCATTTTCATAGGTTATAACCTTTGAAAATATAATAATATTTACAATTTTTTTCAATGTAAATATAATATTTTAGTTATAATAATATTAATAATTATATATCATATAAATTCAATATAAACTTTTATGGGTAGATATTATATTAATGATCAATAATTAAATTATTAATAAAAAGATAGAAATTAATTAAAAAATATTTACAAAACCCAAATTGATTCAAAATTAAAGTAAAATATATTACTGGATAATAATTTTAAATTTTTAAATTTTTACTTCTTTTATATGCGTATATATATTATTCCATTAAAAATAAACTAATAAATAATTAAAATGAATATTTAAAATTATAATAAATAAAAATAAAAATTAGATTTATTATTTATTATTTATCAGTTTAATGGTTACTGTATTTAGGCATTATGGGTTCTAGAAGTTTACTTATTTAATTGTGTATATATTTAGTAGTTTATACGTTTTATTTAAAAAATGAAAAAACAAAAAATTTATTTTTATATTTTTTTGATATTTTCAAAGGTTATAACTGTAGAAAATATAATAATATTTAAAATTTTTTCAAAAGTGAATTCAATATTTTGTTATAATAATCATTATATTTATATATCATATAAATTCAATATAAACAATTTTATTGATAAATATTCTAATAATGATCAAACAGTAAATTAATAATCTATTATTAATAAGATAGATATCAATTAAAATATATTTAAAAAACCTAAAATGATTCAAAAGCAAAGCAAAATATCTTACTATATAATAATTTTTAGTTTTGAACTTTTTTTTCATTTAAAAAGTTTATATATATTATTTTGATGAAAAATAATTTATATAAATTATATTTCTGTAAATCATAATTTATTTTGTAATTAATATTTATATAAAAATAAAAAAATAAATAATTAAATTTGAATTTTTAAAATTAAAATGGAAAAAAAATGAGATCAATTCTTTATTATTTAGGATATACCGGTTTAATTTAAATTAGATCTATCTCACTAATAATTTCTTTTGTAATTAATATTTCTAAAAAAATAAACTAATAATTAATTAAAATAATTTTTTTTGTTCCTCTCTCAATTGTAAAATGATTGCTAAAGCTCTAACCAAAATATAGGAGCTTTTAATTTATTTCTATTATCTCTAGTCATATTTGATGTTGAATCACTGGGCTATCAAAGGTAATTTGACTCATGTACGCTAACAGACTAAACCAAAGTTGTATCACTATGTGTTGAAATAGCTAGTTTTTTTGAGGATGCTATTTATATTGATTATTGTAATTTCTTCTAAAATATCTCTCATGCACACACTCAAAGCAATTTTTTATAAAACATAGTTCACCTCTAAAAAAATAACAACCTTGTAGCCTATTAGAACAAACTAGCCCTAGGGCGGTTTGAGTAGGGCAAGACGTATGGGCTCTCTTTCAATCAAGAATCAAAAAATTTATATTATTGGCATGTCTAAGCCTTTTTTTTATATCCTCATGGATGTGAAAAGTATCATTTTCAAATGTATACAAGGTTATATTAAATGAGTTATGTATACAAGCTCACAATACCCAAAAATGTGTAAATGAATCATATTCAAATGTATAAAAGGTTTTGATCATTGATCAAAATATTAGTCTTGCATATTGACACTTGAGATCATAAATCAAAGGAAAAAGCCATAGTGATATTTCCAATCCCAAGAATTTTAGCTATAGAAAGTTATAAAGAGGAGTACTCGAGCATTAACTATTTCTAGGGTCATGGCTTTTTCTCTTGAGGAATGTCCAAATTTACAATCATTCCTAGTGCAATGACTTTGCAATATAAAGATAAAATTCACAATCTATGGTATTATCAAATACCGTGACCCAGTATTATAGTGATTAAATATGTATTCATGATCATTCTTAGTGCCATAACAATATGTTCAACAGAGAGACACAAGTTATGGCATATTCTCATCGATATGATTTTGTGTTCTAGAGACAAAATATACAATCATGACCATTGCTAATGCTAGAATAATCTAAAGCAAGAAAGAGACTGAATCCATAACTCACCCCTTGAGTCATGACTTTGTGTTGCATATACAAAAAGATAAATCTCTGACATTCCTAAAAGTTGTTAATATAAATTTTAATTTAACACTTAGTCATTTGATTATAAAAGTGCAAAACATGAGATTTAGGATTTAGGGTTTATGGATTAGGGATATATTTTATGCTTTATGGTTTAGGATTTAAAGTTTAGGATTTATGGTTTTTTTTTGTTTTTTTTTTTGTTTTTTTTTGTAAAATACACACTTTATTTATCATTTAGGCACACAACTTACAAGAGACTAAAAAGCTGACTAATTTAGGCCAGCCCACCAAATCCTATGCACCTTAATGATTCTATGCATAAAATACATAGAAAAACATAATGCCTAATAATTCCAAGCGTACGAATACAACTAAAATCACCTGGCATTCTCGGACATCAGAGTTGGCATTGAGTCATTATGCGCACTGCATCCTTTCCATTCGGATTTGTCCAAGTCTTTAAAACTATGCAAATTTTAATACTATGCAAATATAAGATTGTGCATGTGTGTGACATGCAGCATCAAGCTTTTGCCCATATCATTGCTATGCAATGTAATACATGTAAAACTGAATACCCATAAATCCACAAGTTCATATCTACGACACTTTGTCAATTCATTCTCATCTATGAATTCCACATTCTTTTGCTCCAATGATACTCAAAAAAGTATCTCTTGGGTTAGAATGCTTCCTCCTCGAGCTCCAAGAAGTGGCTGTATGTTGCACCAACAAAATATCAAAAAATATGCATGCATCGGTGTGCATGTGTGATGAGGTCCATCTCATAGTCTAATTATCTATGCGTACAACCAAGCTAGAATACAAGTAAAATTACAAAATTCTATAAAGATGTGTCTTCAGCTCCCGGGAGGGTAGCATTGCCAAATTTGTATTTACAAAATGCATCAGTGGGCCCCACTTAGAGATACTCATTGTTCCTATTGCCCTCATTGCATGCCACATAGAGAATAGACAAGATTGTGTGTGTGAATATGTGATGATCAATCTCTACAAGTACATGGTGCATACAAAGTCCAAAATACAAATAAGACTACAAACATAAACTACAAGTTTGAATCTTTCGCTCCCGTTTGGCTGGTCAGGACTCCATTGCATACAGGCCCTGCTTGGTGATGCTTCGACTTTTGCCGGCTCTCCAATTAATCATGGATTACCCGCTACTCTTGTTGGGCGACGGTTGGGTGGCCCTCTATGCTGCCTGATACGGGCTAGTGGGACCCACTCCTAGCTACTCTTCGGTTTACTCCCGACTACTTTGCTCGGTCTCGTCAGTTGTCTGAATGTTTTCAACCCGGCTTGCTAGCGGGGCCCTCTACAAGCTGGAAGCCCATACTTCTGGCTTCTTCTAGGACTTGTTGAACCCTCTAAATGCTACACAAATTGACAATAATATGTGCACGTGTGTATTGTGGTCCATCACTATGTGTATGTGGTGTAGTAGTATTAGGGTTTAGGAGTATAGTAATTTAAGTATTTTGGTATTTTGTGGTTTATAGGTTTTATTTAAATAATTAAATAACAAAAAAATTATTTTTATAATTTTTTTTCTCATTTTCAAGGTTATAACCATTGAAAATATTATAATTTTTAATTTTTTGTCAAATGTTAATACAATATTTAATTATAATAATCATAAAAATTAAATATCATGTAAATTCAATATAAATAATTCTATTGATCGATATTATAATACTGATCATAAAATAGATTAATAAACTATTATTAATAAGATAGATATTAATTAAAATATATTTGCAAAACCTAAAATAATTCAAAATCAAAGTAAAATAAATTAATAAATAATAATTTTTTATTTTTAAAATTTTGATTCTTTTTATAAGCTTATAATTTTTTTGATGAAGATAAATTATTTAAATTATATTTGTCTCATTCATAATTTTATTTTTCAATTAATATTTCTATAAAAATAAATTAATAAATAATTATAATGAATATTAAAATTATAATGAATACAAATAAAAATGAGATTTCTGATTAATTATTTAGGGAATATCGGTTTAATTCTTTAAGTATTTAGGAGTTTAGGAGTTTAGTGATTTAAGTGTTCAGGCATTTAGTAGTTTATATGTTTTATTTAAATAATGAAATAACAAAAAATATATATTTCAAATTTTTTATCAATTTTGAAGGTTATAAACTTTATAAATATAATAATTTTTAAATTTTTTTCAAATGTGAATACAATAATTAGTTATAATAAACTTAATAATTATATATCATGTAAATTAAAAATAAACAATTTTATTGATTGTTATTAATAAACTAAATATAAATATAAATATAATAATGATCAAAAACCAAAGTAATTAACTATTATTTATTGATAATTTTTTTTAAATATTATTTATAAATACTTAAACCTTTAAAGATGGTTTAAATGTTTATGTATGTAAGGGTTTTGTGGTTTTGGGGTTTAAGAATTTAATGATTTAAGCGTTTAGGCATTTAGTAGTTTATAGGTTTTATATAAACAATAAAATAACAAAAATTTATTTTTGTGATTTTGTCTCATTTTCAAAGATGATAACCTTTAAAAATCTAATAATTTTTAAATTATTTTCAAATGTAAATATAATATTTAGTTATAATAATATTTATAATTATATATCATGTAAATTCAAAATAAACAATTTTATTAATAAATATTCTAATAATGATCAAAAAATAAATTAATAATCTATTATTAATAAGATAAATATCAATTAAAATATAATTACAAAACCTAAAATGATTCAGAAGAATAGCAAAACATATTACTATGTAATAATTTTTTGTTTTAAAAATTATTTTTCTTTTAAAAAGTTTATCTATAATTTTTTGATGAAACATAATTTATATAAATTATTTGTCTAGCTCAATTTATTTTGTAATTAATATTTATATATAAATAAACAAATAAATAATTAAAATGAATATTTAAAATTATAATAAAAAAATGAGATTTATTATTTATTATTTATTATTTAGGGATACTGTTTTAATTTATTTTGTAATTAATATTTCTATAAAAATAAACTAATAAATAATTAGAATAAAAATTTAAAATTATACAGTATAAAATTTAAAATGAGATTTATGATTTATTATTACTATATACCAGTTTAATAGTTTAAGTATTTAGAGGTTTTTTCATTTAGGATTTTAGCGATTTATGTTTTTAGGCTTTAAATCGTTTATACATTTTATTTAAAAAAATAAAATATCAAAAAAAATTTCTAAAATTTTTTCTCATTTTCATAGGTTATAACCTTTGAAATATAATAATATTTAAATTTTTTGAAATGTGAATACAATACTTAGTTATAATAATATTAATAATTATATATCATATAAATTCAATAAACAATTTTATTGATATATAGTATATTAATGATCAAAATTAAATTTATAAACTATTGATATTAAGATAGATATTAATTAAAAAATAATTACAAAACCCAAATTGATTCAAAATTATTGTAAAATATATTTCTGGATAACAATTTTTAATTTTTAAATTTTTACTTCATTTATAAGCATATATATTTTTTAAATTATAATTTTCGCACTCATAATTTATTTTGCAATAAATATTTCTATAAAAATATACAAATAAATAATTAAAATGTATATTTAAAATTATAATAAATAAAATTAAATATTAGATTTATTAAATATTAAGTAGTTTATAGAGGTTTAATGGTTTATGTATTTTGGATTTACGGGGTTTAGGAGTTTACTGATTTAAATGTGTATGCATTTAGTTGTTATAAGTGTTATTTAAAAAATATATCAAAAAATTTATTTTCTTTATTTTTTGATATTTTCAAAGGTTATAACCTTTGAAAATATAATAATTTTTAAATTTTTTCAAAAGTGAATACTAAATTTAGTTATAATAATCATTATATTTATATATTATATAAATTCAATATAAATATTTTTATTGGTAAATATTCTAATAATGATCAAAGAATAATTTAATAATATATTATTAATAAGATAGATATCAATTTAAATATAATTACGAAACCTAAAATTATTCAGAAATAAAGCAAAATATATTACTATATAATAATTATTTGTTTAGAATTTTTTTTCTTTTAAAAAGTTTATCTATATTTTTTTGATGAAAAATAATTATATAAATTATATTTGACTAACTCAATTTATTATATCATTAATAATTATATAAAAATAAATGAATAAATAATTAAGATGAATATTTTAAATTATAATGAAAAAAATAATATTGAGATTTATTATTTATTATTTATGGTATGCCGGTTTAAAATGATTATCTATTTAGGCTTTTCGAGATTTATTAGGTATTGATTTAAGTATTTAGGCATTTAGTGGTTTATAGGATTTATTTAAACAATAAAATAACAAAAAAATTATTTTTTTTTTCACATTTTCAAAAGTTATAACATTTGAAAATATAATAATTTTAAAATTTTTTTAAAATGTGAATAAAATATTTAGTAATAATAATCATTATAATTATATATAATATAAACTAACTATAAATAATTTTATTGATAGATATGATACCAATTATCAAAAAATAAATTAATAAAATATTATTAATATGATAGATATTAATTAAAATATATTTACAAAACCTAAAATAATTTAAAATCAAGTAAAATATATTACTAAATAATAATTTTTTGTTTTTAAAATTTTACTTCTTTTTATAAGATTATATTTTTTTTTATTAAAAGTAAATTATTAATATTATTTTTGTCTGACTCATTATTTATTTTGTAATTAATATTTATATAAAAAATAAACTAATAAATATTTAAAATGAATATTTAAAATTATAATGAATACAAATTAAAATGTGATTTAAGATTTATTATTGCTATATATGTAATTTATTTTTTGATAATTTGTTTGTATAACCAAATATTTTTTATTTTTTAATATTTTCATGTAAGTGTAGAAAAGGAAATATTAAGAGGCCGGGGATGCAGCAGTAGCACAATAACAGAGGTCTCACTGACCGGACAGCTGGCCGAAATTGGAATACAAATATCTAAGGCACGTGACAAAATGAGACGGGAAAAGTAAAAGTCAACGGATTTTTCTAAATCCTGAATTCTTTCGGGACAACACTTCGGGTCGAGTTAGGAATCTCCGAGTCCCATGAGCAGCCCTACTAGGTGCATATAAAGTTAAATCAGTAAACTCCAAAACCCCGTAATGCCTAAATATATAAACCATTAAACGGGTAAATACTACTTAATAATTAATAAATCTATTTTTTATTGCTATTTATTATATTTATAATTATTCATTTTAATTATTTATTAGTGTATTTATTTAGAAATATTTATTACAAAATAAATTATGAGTGGGACGAATATAATTTAAATAATATATTATTTATCAAATAAAAATATATGCTTATAAAAGAAGTATAAATTTAAAAATTAAAAATTATTATCAAGTAATATAAGTTACTTTAATTTTCAATCAATTTGGGTTTTCTAAATATTTTTTAATTAATATCTATCTTAATATTAATAGGTTATAAATTTAATTTTTGATGATTATTATAATATCTATCAATAAAATTATTTATATTTAATTTATATGATATATAATTATTAATATTATTATAACAAAATATTGTATTAAAATTTCAAAAAATTTTAAATATTATTATATTTTCAAATGTTATAACCTATGAAAATGATAAAAAATTATAGATTTTTTTTTGTTATTTAATTTTTTTAAATAAAATCTATAAACCACTAAAAGCCTAAAAACATAAATCGCTAAAATACTAACGACAAAACCACTAAATACTTAAATCATTAAACTGGTATACATTATTAATAAATCATAAATCTCATTTTAATTTTTATTCAGTATAATTTTAAATTTTTATTTTAATTATTTATCAATTTATTTTATATAAATATTAATTACAAAATAAATTATTAGTGAGACAGATCTAATTTAATTTAAACTATTATCCCTAAATAATAAATAATAAATCTCATTTTTTTTTCATTATAATTTTCAATATTCATTTTAATTATTTATTTGTTAATTTATATATAAATATTAATTACAAAATAAATTGAGTTAGACAAATATAATTAATATAAATTATTTTTCATCAAAAAATTATTGATAAACTTTTTAAAAGAAAAAAAATTTCAAAACAAAAAATTATTATATAGTAATATATTTTGCTTTTCTTCTGAATCATTTTAGGTTTTGTAATTATATTTTAATTAGTATCTATCTTATTAATAATAGATTATTAATTTATTTTTTAAACATTATTAGAATATTTATCAATAAAATTGTTTATATTGAATTTATATGATATATAATTATAAGGATTATTATCACTAAATATTGTATTCACATTTAAAAAAAATTTCAAAATTATGATATTTTCAAAGGTTATAACCTTTGAAAATATTAAAAAATAATAAAAATAAATTTTCTATTATTTTTTTTAATAAAACTTTAAACCACTAAATGCATACACAGTTAAATTAGTAAACACCTACACCTCATAATGCCTAAATAGATAAACCATTAAACCACTATATACTACTTAATAATTAATAAATCTTATTTTTATTTAAATTTATTATAATTTTAAATATTCATTTTAATTATTTATTAGTTTTTTTTTATAAAAATATTTATTACAAATTAAATTATGTGAGTGACATATATATTTAATATATTTATTTTTAATCAAATAAAATATATGCTTATAAAAGAAGTAAAAATTTAAAAATTTAAAATTATTATCCAGTAATATATTTTACTTTAATTTTGAATCAAATTGGGTTTTGTAAATATTTTTTAATTAATATCAATCTTTTTATTAATAGTTTATTAATTTAAATTTTGATGATTATTATATTATCTATCAATATAATTGATAATATTGAATTTTAATGATATATAATTATTAATATTATTAGAACTAAATATTGTATTCTCATTTCAAAAAATTTTAAATATTATTATATTTTCAAAGGTTATAATCTTAAAAAATGAGAAAGAATACAAAAAAATTTATCTTTGTATTCATTATAATTTTAATATTCATTTTAATTATTTATTAGTTTATTTTTATAGAAATATTAATTGTAAAATAAAATTATGAATGAGAAATATATAATTTAAATAATTTATCTTCATCAAAAAAATTAATAAGCTTATAAAAAGAATCAAAAATTTAAAAATAAAAATTTATTATATAGTAATATATTTTACTTTGATTTTGAATCGTTTTAGGTTTTGCAAAAACATTTTAATTAATATCTATTTTATTAAAGATAGTTTATTAATCTATTTTATCATTAGTATTATAATATCGATCAATAAAATATTTATATTGAATTTACATGATATTTAATTTTTATAATTATTATAATTAAATATTGTATTAACATTTGAAAAAAAATTAAAAATTATAATTTTTTCAATGGTTATAACCTTGAAAATTAGAAAAAATTTTAAAAATAATTTTTTTGTTATTTAATTATTTAAAAAAAACTATAAACCACAAAATACTTAAATACTTAAATTACTAAACTCCTAAACCCTGATATTGCTGCACCACACACACATAGCGATGGACCACAACACACACGTGCAAATATTCTTGTCCATTTTGGTGTATCATTTAGAGGTGCCAGCTAGTCTTGGAAGTAGCCAAAAGTATGTGGCACCAGCTTGTAGAGGGCCCCACTAGAAAGCCGTGATGATAACATTCAGACAACAAATGAGACCGAGCAAAGTGGTCGGGAGTAAACCCAGGAGTAGCTAGGAGTGGGTACCACTAACCCTATCAGGCAGCATAGAGGGCCACCAAACCATCACCCAATAGGAGTAGCAGGGTAATCCATGATTAATTGGAGGGCTGGCAAAATCTAAAGCATCACCAAGCAGGGCCAGTAAGCAATGGAGTGAAGACCAACCACACGGGAGCGAAAGATTCAAACTTGTAGTTTATGTTTGTAGTCTTATTTATATTTTGGACTTTGTATGCATCATGTACTTGTAGAGATAGATAATGACATACTCACTCACACAATCTTATCTGTTCTCAATGTAGCATGCAATGAGGGCAACTGGACCCATGAGTATCTCTAAGTGGGGCCCACTAATGCATTTTGTAAATACACATTAGGCGATGCTACACTCCAAGGAGCAGAAGACACATCTTAATAGCATTTTGTAATTTTACTTGTATTCTAGCTTGGTTGTACGCGTAGATAATTAGAATATTAGATGGACCTCATCACAGATGCACGCCAACGCATGCATATTTTTTGATATTTTGTCGGTGCAACATACAGCCACTTCATGGAGCTCGAGGACGAAGCATTTTAACCCAAGAGATACACTTTTGAGGATCATTGGAGCAAAAGAATGTGGAATTCAGAGGTGAGAATGAATTGACAAAGTGAAGTAGATATGGACTTGTGGATTTATGGGTATTCAGTTTTACATGTATTCCATTGCATAACAATGACATATGCAAATGCTTGTTGCTGCATGTCACACACATGCACAATCTTATATTTGCATAGTTTTAATATGGTGCATCATTAAGGTTCCTCCAAAAGGTTTGGACAAAACTGAATGGAAAAGACGCAGTGTGCATAATGTCTCAATGCCAACTCTGAAGTGCGGGAATGCCATGTGATTTTAGTTGTATTCGTACGCTTGGAATTATAAGGCATTATGTTTTTTATGTATTTTATGTATAGAATCATTAAGGTGCATAGGATTTGGTGGGCTGGCCAATATTAGTCCGATTTTTAGTCTCTTGCAAGTTGTGTGCCTAAATGATAAATAAAGTGTATATTTTCCAAAAAAAACAAAAAAAAAACCCATAAACCCTATCTTTAAATTTTAAATTTTAAACAATAAACTATAACCCTAATCCATAAACCCTAAATCCTAAATCTCATGCCTTGCACTTTTATAAACAATGATTAAATGTTAAATTTAAATTGAAATTCACAACTTTTAGGAATTTCACAGTTTTATCTTTTTGTATATGTAACACAAAGTCATGACTCAAGGGGTGAGTTATGGATTCAGTTCTTTCTTGCTTTAGATTATTGTAGCATTAGCAATGGTCATGATTGTATATTTTGTCTCTAAAACACAAAATCATATCGATGGGAATATGCCATAACTTGTGTCTCACTGTTGAACATATTGTTATGGCACTAAGAATGATCATGAATACATAATTAATCACTATAATAATGGGTCACAGTATTTGATATGACCATAGTTGTGCATTTTATATTTATATTGCAAAGTCATTGCACTAGGAATGATTGTAACTTTGGACATTCTTCAAGAGCAAAAGTCATGACCCTAGAAATAGTTAAAGCTCGAGTACGACTCTTTATAACTTTCTAAAGCTAAAATTCTTGGGATTGGAAATATCACTATGGCTTTTTTCTTTGTTTGTGACCTCAATTGTCAATATGCAAGACTAATATTTTGAGCAATGATTAAAACCTTTTATACATTTAATATGATTCATTTATAGCTTTTGGGGTATTGTGAGCTTGTATACATAATTCATTTAATATAAAAAGAACGAAATGATACTTTTAATATCCATGAGGATATAAAAAAAGGCTTAGACATGCCAATAAATTTTATTTTTTGATTCTTGATTGAAAGAGAGCCCATACTTCTAGCCATGCTCAAACCGCCATGGGGCTAGTTTGTTCTAATAGGCTACAAGGTGGTATTTTTTTAAAGGTGAAATATGTTTTAAAAAAATTGCTTTGAGTGTGTGCATGATAGATATTTTAGAAGAAATTTCAATAATCAATATAAAAAGCATCCTAAACAACTAGCTATTTCAACACATAGGGGTACAACTTTGGTTTGGTCTGTTAGCGTACATGAGTCAAATTACCTTTGATAGCCTAGTGATTCAACATCAAATATGATGAGACATACAAGATATAAAGTAAAAGCTCCTATTATTTTGGTTAGAGCTTTAGAAATCATTCTAGAGTTGAGAGATGGACTAAATAAATTATTTTAATTATTCAGTATAATTTAAATTTTTATTTTAATTATTTATCAGTTTATTTTTATAGAAATATTAATTACAAAATAAATTATTAGTGAGACAGATCTAATTTAAATTAAACTAGTAAATCCTAAATAATAAATAATAAATAATAAATCTCATTTTTTTTTCATTTTAATTTTAAATATTCAAATTTAATTATATATTTGTTTATTTTTATATAAATATTAATTACAATATAAATTATGAGTTACACAAATATAATTTATAAAATTTTTTTTAATCAAAATAATATTGATAAACTTTTTAAAAGAAAAAAAAAATTTAAAAACAAAAAATTATTATAAAGTAATATATTTTGCTTTGCTTCTGAATCATTTTGGTTTTGTAATTATTTTATCAATGATATCTATCTTATTAATAATAGATTAGAAATTTATTTTTTGATCATTATTAGAATATTTATCAATAAAATAGTTTATTTTGAATTTATATGATATATAAATATAATGATTATTATAACTAAATATTGAATTCACTTTTGAAAAAAATTTAAAAATTATTATATTTTCTAAGGTTATAAACTTTGAAAATATCAAAAAATAAAAAAAAATACATTTTTTGTTTTTTTATTTTTTAAATAAAACCTATAAACTACTAAATGCATACACAGTTAAATAAGTAAACTCATAGACCCCGTAATGCCTAAATATTGTAACCATTAAACCGATATATAATACATAATAAATAATAAATCTAATTTTTATTTCTATATATTATAATATTAAATATTTATTTTAATTATTTATTAGTTTATTTTTATAAAAATATTTATTACAAAATAAATTATGAGTGAGACAAATATACTTTAAATAATTTATTTTTAATGAAATAATATATATACGCATATAAAAGAAGTAAAGATTTAAAAATTTAAAATTATTATTAATAGTTTATTAATTAATTTCTTAATTAATTTCTATCTTTTTATTAATAGTTTATTAATTTAATTTTTTATCATTATAATAATATCTATCAATAAAATTGTTTATATTGAATTTATATGATATATAATTTTTAATATTATTATAACTAAAATATTATATTTACATTTAAAAAAATTTTAATTATTATTATATTTTCAAAGGTTATAACCTATGAAAATGAGAAAAAATTATAAATTTTTTTTATTATTTTATTGCTTAAATAAAACATATAAACCACTAAATGCCTAAAAACATAAATCACTAAATTATCAAATGACAAAACATCTAAATACTTAAACCATAAAACTGGTATACATTAATAATAAATCATAAATCTCATTTTAATTTTTATTCAGTAATATTTAAAATTTTTATTTTAATTAATTTTCAGTTTATTTTTATAGAAATATTAATTACAAAATAAATTATTAGTGAGACTGATATAATTAAAATTAAACTGGTATAGCCTAAATAATAATTAATAAATCTCATTTTTTTTCATTATAATTTTAAATATTCATTTTAATTATTTAATTGTTTATTTTTATATAAATATAAATTATAAAATAAATTATAAGTTAGGCAAATATAATTTATGTAAATTATTTTTAATCAAAAAATATAGATAAACTTTTTAAAATAAAAAAAAATTAAAAAAAAATTATTATATTGTAATATATTTTGCTTTGCTTTTGAATTATTTTAGGTTTTGTAATTATATTTTAATTGATGTTTATATTATTAATAATAGATTATTTATTTAATTTTTTGATAATTATTAGAATATTTATCAATAAAATAGTTTATATTGAATTTTTATGATATATAAATATAATGTTTATTATAACTAAATATTGTATTCACTTTTGAAAAAAATTTAAAAATTATTATATTTTCAAAGGTTATAACCTTAAAAACTGAGAAAAAATAATAAAAATAAATTTTTTGTAATTTCATTTTTTAAATAAAACCTATAGATCATTAAATGCTTACTTACTTAAATCAGTAAGCTCATATATCCCGAAACCCCTAAATATATAATCCTTTTAACAGCTATATACTACTTAATAAATAATAAATCTCATTTTTATTGCTATTTATTATAATTTTAAATATTCATTTTAATTATTTATAGTTTAATTTTTTAAAAAAATTAATTACAAAATAAATTTCGAGTGAGACAAATATTATTTAATTAATTTATTTTAATTAAAAAAAAATTAAAGCTTATAAAAAGAAGGAAAATTTTAAAAATTAAAGATTATTATTTAGTAATATATTCTTATTTGATTTTGAATCATTTTGTGTTATGTAAATATATGTTAATTAATATTTATATTAATAATAATATTTTATTAATTAAGTTTTTTATCAGTATTATAATATCTATCATTAATATTATTTATATTGAATTTATATGATATATAATTAGTAAGATTAAAATAATTATACATTGTATTTACATTTCAAAAAATTTTAAAAATTATTTTATTTTCAAAGATTATAACCTTTGAAAATCAGAAAAAATCAAAAAAAGAATTTTAAATTTTTATTATATAAATAAAACCTATAAACCACTAAATGCCTAATAACATAAATTGCTAAACTCCTAAACGTCAAAACTCCTAAATAATCAAACCATTAAACCGATATACCATATATAATAAATCATAAATCTAATTTTAATTTGTACTCATTATAATTTTAAATATTCATTTTAATTATTTATTAGTTTATTTTTTATAGAAATATCAATCACAAAATAAATAATGAGTGAGACAAATATAATTTTAATAATTTATTTTTAATCAAAAAAAAGCATATATAAAGAAGTAAAAATTTAAAAACAAAAAATTATTAATTAGTAATATATTTTACTTTGATTTTGAATCATTATATATAGGTTTTGGAATTATATTTTAATTGCGATCAATCTTTTTAATAATAGTTTATTAATTTATTATTTGATCATTTTTATAATATCAAACAATAAAATTACTTAGATTCATTTAAACTTTATTTTAATTATTAAGTTATTATAACTAAATATTATATTTACATTTGCAAAAAATTTAAAAATTATTATATTTTCAAAGGTTATAACCTTCAAAAATGATAAAAAATCACAAAATAATTATTTTATTATTTAAATAAAACATATAAACCACTAAATGCCTAAATAATTAAATCTCTAGACTCTTAAACCACAAAACCCCCTAAATACTTAAACCATTAAACCTATATAACCTAAATAATAAATAATAAATCTCATTTTTATTTGTATTCATTATAATTTTATATATTCATTTTAATTATTTTTTAGATTATTTTTATAGAAATATTAATTAAAAAATAAATAATGAGTAACACATATATAATTTAAATAATTTTTTTTATGAAAAAAAATAAGCTTATAAAAATAAACAAAATTTCAAAATTTTAAAATTTTATTTAGCAATATAATTTACTTTGATTTTGAATTATTTTGGGTTCTACAAATATAATTTAATTAATATCTATCTTATTAATAATAGTTTATTAATTTATTTTTTGATCATAAAAATAATATATATTAATAAATTTTTTTTATTTAATTTTCATCAAATATAATTATTAAGATTATTATAACTAAGTTTTGTATTCATATTTTAGAACTATTAAAAAATTATTATATTTTGAAAGGTTTTGACCTTTGAAAATCACGAAAATTAATAAAAATAAATTTTTTGTTATTTCATGGATTAAATAAAACCTATAAACACCTAAATGTGCAAGCATATAAATCAATAACCTCATTAACCGCAAAACCACAATAAACTTAAACCATTATATAGGTATACCCTAAATAATAAATAATAAATCTCGTTTTTTTAGTATTCATTATACTTTTATATATACATTTTAATAATTTATTAGTTTATTAAGATTATCATAACTAAATATAGTATTTACATTTTCAACAAATTTAAAAATTGTTATAGTTTCAAAGGTTATATCCTTTAAAAATGAGAACAAATAACAAAAAAAAAATTTTGTTATTTTATTTTTTTAATAAAATATATAAACTACTAAATGCCTAAACATTAAATCACTAAATTCTTAAATCCCAAAACTCCTAAATATATAATCTTTTAAACCTGTATATTTTATCTTATTAATAATAGTTTATTTAATATCTATCTTATTAATATATTTTACTTTGATTTTGAATCATTTTAGGTTCTACAAATATATTTTATTTAATATCTATCTTATTAATAATAGTTTATTAATTTATTTTATTAGCGTCATCATAATATCTATAAAAAAATTATTTATATTGAATTTACATAATATATAATTATTTAGATTATTATAACAAAATAATATTTTCACATTTTAAAAAAAATTAAAAATTATTAATTTTTCAAAGGTTTTAACATTTGAAAATACGAAAAAATAAAAAAATAAATTTTTTGTTATTAGATTTTTTAAATTAAAATCTATAAACCACAAAATACGTAAATTCTTAATGACTAAACTCCTAAACCCCGGAGCCCATAAATACATAAGCCTTTAAATTAGTATACTCTAAATAATAAATAATAAATCTTATTTTTATTAGTATTCATTATAATTTTAAATATTCATTTTAATTATTTATCGGTTTATTTTTATTGAAATATTAATTACAAAATAAATTATTAGTGAGATGGATATAATTTAAATAATTTATTTTTCATCAAAAAAATATAAGATTATAAAAAGAGGCAAAATTTTTAAAACAAAATATTATTATTTAGTAATTTATTTTAATTTAATTTTGAATAATTTTAGATTTTTGAATTATATATTAATTTATATCATTCTAATTAATAATATTTTATTAATTTATTCATTGATCATTATTATAATATCTATTAATAAAATTATTTATATTGATTTTACATTATACATAATTATCATGATTATGATAACTAAATATTATATTCACATTTTAAAAAAAATTTAAAATTATTATATTTTCTAAGGTTATAACATTCAAAAATCAGATAAAATCACCAAGGCATAAACCCTAAAACACCTAAATACTTAAACCATTAAACCTGTATATCCTGAATAATAAATAATAAATCTCAATTCTATTTGTATTCATTATAATTTTAAATATTTATTTTAATTATTTATCAGTTTATTTTTATAGAGTTATAAATTAAAAATAAATTATGAAGAAGACAAATATAATTTAAATAATTTATTTTTAATAACAAAAATATAATCTTATAAAAAAAGGAAAATAATAAAAAATTTTATTATTTAGTAATATATACCTTGATTTTGAATAAATTTAGATTTTACAAATATATTTTAAATAATATCTATCTTATTAATAATAGTTTATTAATTTATTTATTGATCATTATTATAATATCTAGCAATGTGATTATTTATATTGAATTTAAATGGCTTATATTTATTAAGATTATTAAAACTAAATATTATATTTACATTTGAAAAAAATTTAGAAATTTTTATATTTTCAAAGGTTATAACCTTCAAAAATTAGAAAAAAATAATAAATAAAAAATTTTGTTATATCATTGTTTAAATAAAATTTATAGACCACTAAATGCTTAAACACTTAAATCTATAAACTCTGAAACACAAAATCCCCTAAATACTTAAAACTTTAAACTCGTAAATATTAAATATAATTTAAATAATTTATTTTACATCAATAAAAAATAAGCTTATAAAAAGAAGCAAAAACAAAAAACAAAAATTATTATTTGGTAATAAATTTTACTTTGATTTTGAATAATTTTAGGTTTTGCAATTTTTTTTTAATTTATATATATCATATTAATAATATCATATTAATTTATTTTATAATAATTGATATCATATCGATCAATAAAATTGTTTATTTTTAGTTTATATTATATATAATTATAATGATTCTTATTATAAAAATATTGTATTCACATTTTTAAAAAAATTTAAAATTATTAAATTTTCAAAGGTTATAACCTTTGAAAATGTGAGAAAATATCAAAAATAATTTTTTTGTTATTTCATTATTTAAATAAATCCTATAAACTACTAAATACCCAAACACTTAAGTCAATAACACCGAAATCTCGAAAACCCTAAATAGATAATTCTTTTAAACTGATATACCCTAAATAATAAATAATAAATCTCAATATTATTTTTTTCATTATAATTTAAAATATTCATTTATATTATTTATTCGTTTATTTTTTATTAAATATTAATTACAATATAAATTATGTGTTAGAAATATATAATTTATATATTATTTTTCATCAAAAAAATATAGATAAAGTTTAAAAAAGAAGAAAAAATTTCAAAACAAAAATTTATTATATATTAATATATTTTGCTTTATTTCTGAATCATTTTAGGTTTTGTAATTATATTTTAATTGATATCTATCTTATTAATAATAGATTATTAATTTATTTTTTAATCATTATTAGAATATTTATCAATAAAATTATTTATATTGAATTTATATGAAATATAAATATAATGATTATTATAACTAAATATTGAATTCACTTTCAAAAAAATTTAAAAATTATTATATTTTCAAAGGTTATAACATTTGAAAATATCAAAAAATAAAAAAAATAAATTTATTGTTTATTTATTTTTTAAATAAAACCTATAACGACTAAATTCATACACTGTTAAATCAATAAACTCCTAAACCTCGTAATGCCTAAATACATAAACCATTAAACTGCTATATACTACTTAATAATTAATAAATCTAATTTTTATTTATTTATTATAATTTTATATATTTATTTTAATTATTTGTTAGTTTATTTCTATAGAAATATTTATTACAAAATAAATTATGAGTGCGAGAAATATTATTTAAATAATTTTTTTTCATCAATAAAAGTATTTACGCTTATATAATAATAAAAAATTAAATAATTAAAAATTATTATTAAGTAAGATATTTTACTTAATTTTGAATCAATTTGGGTTTTGTAAATATTTTTTAATTAATATCTATCTTATTATTAATAGTTTATTAATTTAATTTTTATTCATTATTATAATATCTATCAATAAAATTATTTATATTGAATTTATATGATATATAATTATTAATATTATTATAAGTAAATAGTGTATTCACATTTCAAAAAATTTTAAATACTATTATATTTTCAATGATTATGACCTATGAAAATGAGACAAAATTAAAAATTTTCTTTTATTTTATTGTTTAAATAAAACCTATGAACTATTAAATGCCTAAAAACATAAATCGCTAAACTTTTAAACGACAAAACCTCTAAATACTTAAATAATTAAACTGGTATACATTAATAATAAATCATAAATTTCATTTTAATTTTTATTCAGTTTAATTTTAAATTTTTATTTTAATTATTTATTAGTTTATTTTATATAAATATTTATTACAAAATAAATTATTAGTTAGATAGATCTAATTTTAAAATAAATCTGTATACCCTAAATAATAAATAATAAAAATCATTTTTTTTTCATTATAATTTTAAATTTTCATTTTCATTATTTATTTGTATATTTTTATATAATTATTAATTACAAAATAAATTATAAGTTAAACAAATATAATTTATATAAATTTTTTTCATTAAAAAAAATATCGATACATTTTTATAAACAAATTACAAAACAAAAAATTATTATATAGTAATATATTTTGCTTTGCTTCTGAATCATTTTAGGTTTTTTAATTATATATTAATTGATATCTATCTTCTTAATAATAGATTATTAATTTATTTTTTGATCATTATTAGAATATTTATCAATAAAATAGTTTATAGTGAATTTATATGATATATAAATATAATAATTATTATAACTAAAGATTGTATTCACTTTTTAAAAAAATTTAAAAATTATTATATTTTAAATGTTTATAACCTTTGAAAATATCAAAAAATAATAAAAATATATTTTTTGTTATTTTATTTTTTAATTAAAACATATAAACCACTAAAAGCCTAAAAACATAAATTGTTAAACTCCTAAACAATAAAACCTCTAAATACTTAAACTATTAAACTGGTATACATTAATAATAAATAATAAATATCATATTAATTTTTATTAAGTATAATTTTAAATTTTTATTTTAATTATTTATCAGTTTATTTTTATGTGAAAACTATGTATAATTATATTAATCATACTAATTATATATCATATAAATTCAATATAAACAATTTTAATGATATATATAGAGGTGTCAAACGGGCCGGCCCGGCACGGCCCGGCCCGTTTTAAACCGGCACGATCGTGGTTCCGTGCCGTGCCTGGGCACGGCACGGTTTAAATATAGGCGGGCCCGGCCTGGCCATACAGGCCAGGGCAGAGGCTTACCCGAGCTGCCCAGCCCGAGTCCTGAGACTGAGAGTGAGAGAGAAGCAAGGCAGGGGCAGGCCGGAGGCTGGAGGCCGTATGGACAGGCATAATATTGTTTTTTTTAAATTTATATAATCTAAATTGTATTGCTTAAGTGTAGAGTATTAATTAATAAATATAAATTTTTTTAAAAATGTTAAAAATAAAAATTAAATAAAAAAACAAAAATTAGAAAAGTATTTTTTTTATCAAATTCAAATTAGTTTAGCTTTTATTATATTTATTAATTATATATTAAAGTTATTAATTTTTAAAATAAAATTTAAATCGTAAAAAAAATAAATCAATACATTATTTTAGTATAAATACAAATTTAAAAAAAAATAAACAACACAATTGAAAAATTACCAATCATGCACTTGAAATCAATGGTCCGAACAAAACAAGTATAAGTTTCAACACAACGTACAAACAAAGCGTACAAATACAATGAATAAAAAAACATCGAAAAAAAAATAGCAAATCATCATCAATCGTCAAACGGCATATAATGAGAATTATCAGCCGCAACATCAAGATCAGTATCATATGGATCATCATCATCGGCAATCAACTCCTCCGCCATCGTAGTGGATGTGGATGTGACTGCAGTGCTTGTCCCAGTCCCAGCTCCAGCACGATCATGGATGCTAAACCTCGAATCCTCCCAATCCTTCAAACAAGCCAAGGCCTCAACCATATCTCGACGTAATCTCGATATCCTATCCGAAATCACGTTCACTACAACAGAAAAAACAGACTTCGATGCTACGCTCGACACCGGAGGAGTCAGTAGATCCCGTGCCATCCTAGATAGCACGGGATAGGTGGACTCATATGATTTCCACCTCTGTAATAAATCAAGATTCTTAGTATCAGAATGTGATAGGATTGAGCAGTAATCGGTATCTAAGTACCGAGACAGCTCGCTCCTATGTGATGGTCCACCCCTACATTTCCCCCTCGCTAGCTGAATAAAATAATTGTCATCTCTGAACAAGGTATCAATGTCCGTAATCACAGTCTCACTACTACCACCACCATACCTAGTATCGTAGTATGTGAATAGGTCAGTCAACTTCTCGTGAATGAACCATTCAGGTGGCTCTTCCAGGTTCATGCACGAGGAAATGAAAGTTAGGGTATTTTCTACCCCTTCCACCTTAACCCTAGGGTCCATGCATGAAGCGAGGCAATAAAGAGATGGAACGGTGGACAAGTACTTCAAGTACTTGATCTCCATCTCTGCAACCATATGGCTAAGCATCGAGTCTGCTCGATACTTCCTAAACATGCTACTAATGTTGCATATGCACCGGAGTGCAATGCAAGTGATGGGCGTATAAACCGACGAACACATGTTCGTCGTGTCATAAAATATCTTTAGGAATTTCATAAATAAAATTCCTGAAGCCCAGTCAGTGTCGTCAATAATAAGTTCGTCACTCTTACTATTGACGTAGTCGAATATCACGTGTTCGTATCCAACACATGATTCCAACATCAGGTACGTGTAATTCCAACGATGTCTCACATCCGATTTGAATTTCTTCTTAAGATTCGCAGACAAACAGAGAGTACCAAACTCTTGTTGTCTGTGAGGAGTGCGAATATACTTTAGTGCATTGCATATATTATCCAATGCGGGGGAACACACCTTCATACCCGCTTGAACAATCAGGTTAATCACGTGACACATGCATCTGACATGAAAGATCTCTCCTAATGGTGCGTCTCTAATATTCCTAACAAACATATTGATCGCTACTCCATTATTAGAAGCATTATCGAATGTGACACTAAAAATTTTATTTTGAATTTTATATTCCCTAAATATTTTCATTATACACTCAAAAATGGCCGGGCCATCATGAGGATGAAGAATCTCAGTGAATCCTAAAATTTTTTTATTGATTGTCCAGTTAGAATCTACATAGTGACTCGTGAGACATGCATAAGAAGAATCATCGTGACTTGTCCATATATCGGACGTCACGGACACCGCTACACTATATGCCATAAATTCCTTAATAATTTTTTGTTTTTCTAACTTATATATCTTTAGTATGTCACTCCTAGATGTGGACCTAGGAATCTTACGATAGGAAGGCTGAAAATAACTCTACATGATGCGCACTACCCTCGAATCTTCCGAAAATCTGATAGGAAGACCCATCAATGTGATGAGCCTGGCCATGCCGTCCCTACCCAATTCGCTGGAGTATACGAAGGGAGAAAACTTTGAGACTAAACTCGATCCAGTCTCAAAAAATGTAGTGCCAAGTTGGGTTTGCCTAGGATCTAAGGGTCCATGTTTTTTGGTGCATAATTCGACATGCCTCTTAAGGTGCCCAGTCCCATATGAACTCTTGCATGTTAAAAGTCCCATACAATATTTGCACTGTGCCATTTATAGTTCCTCACCCCTAACATTTTTTTGTGTTTTGATTTTAAAATGAGTCCAAACTACAGAAGTCCTCCTAGTTTTTTGTTTTTTAGAACTTTGGGTTGAGACGACTGGAGATACCAAAGTTTCAGCAGCCGTAGACGTCTGTGTAACACTAACATTTTCATTTTCCAAATTTAAATACGTGTCAGGTGTATTTGTCATTTTTTATGTTTTTTATTTTTTCCTAAGTTTTTCTAGAGAGAGAAGCTTTAGAGAGAGAATGTAAATAAACGTAAAATAAATTACCCTGTAAAGGCAATGAGGTCAGTCACATGCAAGGTGCACCGTAGGAAGCTCTGATGTTCAAAACTCAAGTCGAGTTTCACGAAAATCCAAGCTAAAAGCAAAATCCCGAGGCCCGAGAGAGAGATGCATGGTTTATGTGAGAGAAAGATAGTTTTGAGAGGGTATATGTTTTTGAAAAACATAATTGTTATAGGGAGGGGGTAGAATTTATAGATTAAAGATATTAATTTTTTATAAAAAAAGATATCTTTTTTATATTTTTTTGATTTTTTAATATATAATTAGGGGGCAGAATCACGAGGACCATTGGATTCTGCCCCCTAGCCGTTGGAGTCGAATCCAACGACTGAAATTCAATCAGATTTGAATTTTTTTTTCCCATTGGGATTGGGTCAAAATGTCGGGACCGCGGGTCGGGTCCATTCAGACCCGATCCTCGGGCTTTATTTTGGGAGGGTCTGGGTCACGCCCACGCGTGTGGCGTGCCCGCGTGAAACCTAACCGGCACGGGAGAAACCATGCCGAAGAGCCATGTCGGGCCAGGCACGGCTAAAAAACGTGCCAGGCCGCCCAGGCACGGCCGAACCGTGCCGTGCTTCGTGCCGGGGAGGGCCGGCCCGGCCCGTTTGACACATTTAGATAGATTATAATAATGATCAAAAATTAAATTAATAAACTATTATTAATAATATAAATAATAATTAAAATGTATTTACATAACACAATGATTCAAAATCAAATCAAAATATATTACTAAATAATAATATTTAGATGAAAGATATATTATTATATAAAAATGATTTAGAAGATGCAAAATATATTACTATATAATAATTTGTTGTTTTGAATTTTTTTTTCTTTTAAAATAAATTATTTTTCATTTTAATGAAAAATAATTTATATAAATTATATTTGTCTATCTCAAAATTTATTTTGTAATTAATATTTATATAAAAATTAACAAACAAATAATTAAAATGAATATTAAAAATTATAATTAAAAAAATAATATTGAGATTTATTGTTTATTATTTAAGATATATCTAATTAAAATCATTATTTATTTAGGGTATTCGAGATTTAGAAGTTATTCATTTACGTATTTAGGCAATTAGTGGTTTATAGATTTTATTTAAACAATGAAATAACAAATAAATTATTTTTGATATTTTTAAAAATTTTCAAAGATTATAACCATTTAAATTTTAAATATTTTAAAATATTTTAAAAATGTGAATACAATATTTTGTAATAATAATAATATTTATTATAACAATATATAATATAAACTAAATATAAACAATTTTATTGATAGATATTATATCAATTATCAAAAAATAAATTAATAAACTATTATTAATATGATAGATATAAATTAAAATTTAATTACAAAAACTAAAATCATTAAAAATCAAAGTAAATTTATTACTAAATAATAATTTTTGTTTTTTAGTTTTTGCCTCATTTTATAAGATTATATATTTTTTGATAAAAAAGAAATTATTTAAAATATATTTGTATCACACATATTTTATTTTGTAATTAATATCTCAATAAATTTTTTAAATTATATTTAAGGTTTACGAGTTTAAAGATTTAAATATTTAGGGGCTTCGGGGTTTAGGAGTTTAGAGATTTATGTGTTTAGGTATTTAATGGTTTATAAGTTTTATTTAAACAATGATATAACAAAAAATTTATTTGTTGTTATTTTTTCTCATTTTTGAAGGTTATAACCTTTGAAAATATAACAATTTTTAAATTTTTTTTAAAAATGAATACTATATTTAGTTATGATAATAATAATAATTATATATCATATAAATTCAATATAAACAATTATATTGATAAATATTATATTAATGATCAAAAAATAAATTAATAAACTATTATAAATAAGATAGATATTATTTAAAATATATTTGCAAAACCTAAATTTATTCAAAATCAAAGTAGAATAAATTACTAAATAATAATGTTTTTGATGTTTTGCTTCTTTTTATAAGTTTATATTTTTTGTTCTTAAAAGTATATTATTTAAATTATATTTGTCGTCCTCATAATATATTTTGTAATTTATAATTCTATAAAAATAAACTAATAAATAATTAAAATGAATATTTAAAATTATAATGAATATAAATAAAAGTGAGATTTATTATTTATTATTTAGGATATATAGTTTTAATGGTTTAGGTATTTAGGTGTTTTGGTGTTTAGTGATCTAAGTGTTTATGCCTTTAGTGATTTATAGTTTTTATTTAAAGAATGAAAAAACAAAAAATTTAATTTTTTGATTTTTTTTAATTTTCGAAGGTTATAACCTTTGAAAATATAATAATTTTTAATTTTTTTTAAATGTGAATATAATGTTTGGTTATAATAATCTTAATAATTTTATATAATGTAAACTAAATATTAATAATTTTATTAATAAATATTATAATAATGATCAATAAATTAATTAATAAACTAGTATTAATAAGAATGATGTAAATTAAAATATAATTGTAAAATCTAAAATGATTCAAAATCAAAATATGATATATTAATAAAATATAATTTTTCTTTTTAAATTTTGCCTCTTTTTATAAGCATATATATTTTTTTTGATGAAAAATAAATTATTTAAATTATATTTGTCTCACTAATAATTTATTTTGTAATTACCATTTCTATAAAAATAAACTGATAAATAATTAAAATAAAAATTTAAAATTATACTGAATAAAAATTTAAATGAGATTTATGATTTATTATTAATGTATACCAGTTTAATGGTTTTGAGATTTAAAATTTTCTAATATGTGAATACAATATTTAGTCATAATATTATTAATAATCATACATCATATAAATTCAATATAAACAATTTTATTGATAGTTATTATAATAATGATCAAAAATTAAAATAATAAACTATTAATAATAAGATAGATATTAAATAAAAATTATTTACAAAACCCAAATTGATTTAAAATTAAAGAAAAATATATTACTGAATTATAATTTTTAATTTTTAAATATTAATTCTTTTATAAGCATATATATATATATATATATATATTTTGATTAAAAATAAATTATTTAAATTATATTTGTCTTACTCATAATTTATTTTGTAATAAATATTTCTATAAAAATAAACAAATAAATAATTAAATGAATATTTAAAATTATAATAAATAGAATTAAAAATTAGATTTATTAATTCTTATGTATTATATTGTGGTTTAATGGTTTATGTATTTAGGTTTTACGAGGTTTAGGAGTATACTAATTTAATTGTGTATGCCTTTAGTGGTTTATAGGTATTATTTAAAAAATAAAATAACAAGAAATTTATTTTTATTATTTTTTGATATTTTCAACCAAAATATATTACTATATAATAATTTTTTGTTTTGTAATTTTTTTTATTTTAAAATATTTATCTATATTTTTTTGATTAAAAATAATTTACATAAATTATATTTATCTAACTCATAATTTATTTTTAAACAATATTTAGTAATAATATTATTAATAATCATACATCATATAAATCCAATATAAACAATTTTATTGATAGTTATTATAATAATGATCAAAAATTAAATTAATAAACTATTAATAATAAGATAGATATTATTTAAAAAATATTTACAAAACACAAATTGATTCAAAATTAAACTAAAAAATATTATTGGATAATAATATTTAATTTTTAAATTTTTACTTCTTTTATAACCGTTTATATTTTTTTATTAAAAACAAATTTTTTAAAGAATATTTTTAGCACTCATAATTTATTTTGTAATAAAAATTTATATAAAAATAAACTAATAAATAATTGAAATGAATATTTAAAATTATAATAAATTGAAATAAAAATTAGATTTCTTAATTATTAAGTAATATATGGCGGTTTAATGGTTTATGTATTTAGGCATTACGGGCTTTAGAAGTTTATTGATTAAATTGTGTTTGCATTTACTGGTTTATAGGTTTTATTTAAAAATTAAAATAACAAAATTTTTATTTTTATTAAATTTTTATATTTTCAAAGGTTATAACCTTTGAAAATATAATAATTTTTAAATTATTTCTAATGTGAATTCAATATTTAGTTATAGTAATCATTATATTTATATATCATATAAATTCAATATAAACAATATTATTGATAAATATTCTAATAATGATCAAAAAATAAATTAATAATCTATTATTAATAAGATAGATATCAATTAAAATATAATTATAATACCTATAATGATTCAGAAGCAAAGCAAATTATATTACTATATAATAATTTTTTGTTTTTAATTTTTTTTTCTTTTAATAAGTTTATCTATATTTTTTTTGATGAAAAATAATTTATATAAATTATATCTGTCTAACTCATAATTTATTTTTTAATAAATATTTATATAAAAATAAACAAATAAATAATTAAAATAAATATTTAAAATTATAATGAAAAAAAAATGAGATTTATTCTTTATTACTAAATAATAATTTTTTTAAATGTTTTGCTTTTTTATAAGTTTATATTTTTGTTATTAAAAATAAATTATTTAAATTATATTTGTCTTAATCATAATTTATTTTGTAATTTATTATTCTATAATAATAAACTACTAAATAATTAAAATGAATATTTAAAATTATAACTTATACAAATAAAATTGAGATTTATTATTTATTATTCAGGATATACCAATTTAATGGATTAAGTATTTAGGAGTTTTGTGGTTTATGAGTTTAGTGATTTAATTGTTTCGACCTTTAGTGATTTATAGTTTTTATTTTAAGAATGAAAAACAAAAAATTTAATTTTTTGATTTTTTTTAATTTTACAAGGTTATAACCTTTGAAAATATAATAATTTTAATTTTTTTAAATGTGAATATAATATTTAGTTATAAGAATCTTAATAATTATATATAATATAAACTCAATATTAATAATTTTATTGATAGATATTATAATAATGATCAATAAATAAACTAATAAACTTTTATTTATAAGAATGATATAAATTAAAATATAATTGTAAAATCTAAATTGATTCAAAATCAAAATAAGATATATTATTAAAAATAATTTTTTTAAAAAAAAATTGTGCCTCTTTTTATAAGCATTTTTTTTGATGAAAAATAAATTATTTAAATTATATATGTCGCACTAATAATTTATTTTGTAATTAATAATTCTATAAAAATAAATTGATAATTAATTAAAATGAATATTTAAAATTATAATGAATACTAATAAAACTGACATTTATGATTTATTATTTAGACTATACTAATTTAATGTTTTAACTATTTATGGGCTACGGGGTTTAGAAGTTTAGTCATTTTAGTATTTAGTTATTTAGTGGTTTATAAGTTTTATATAAAAATAAAATAACAAAAAATTTATTTTTGTTATTTTTTCTCATTTTTGAAGGTTATAACCTTTGAAAATATAATAATTTCTAATTTTTTTTTGAAAAGTTAATACAATTTGAAGTTATAATAATCATAATAATTATATATAATATAAATTCAATATAAACTATTTTATTGATATTTATTATAATAATGATCATAAAAAAATAATAACCAATTATTTATAAGATAAATATTGTTTAAAATATATTTGCAAAACCTAATATGACTCAAAATCAAAGTTAAATATTTTACTAAATATTAATTTTAAATTTTTAAATTTTTGTATCCATTTATAAGCATCTATATTTTTTAATGAAAAATAAATTATTTAAATTATATTTGTTTCAATAATAATTTATTTTTTTATATATATTTCTATAAAATTTAACTAATAAATAATTAAAATGTATATATATAATTATAATGAATACTAATAAAAATGAGATTTATTATTTATTATTTAGGGTATAACTATTTAATTGTTTAAGTTTTTTGTGGTTTTGGGGTTAAAGAGTTTATTAATTTATATGTTTACACATTTTCGTGTTTATAGGTTTTATTTTATTAAAGAAATAACAAAAATTTTATTTTTATGAATTTTCGTGATTTTGAAAGGTTATAACCTTTAAAAATATAATAATTATATAATAGTTCTAAAATATGAATACAATACTTAGTTATAATAATCTTATTAATTATATTTGTTGTATATTCATTATAAAAAAATGTATTAATAAATATTATAATAATGATCAAAAAATAAATTAATAAACTATTATTAATAAGATAGATATTAATTAAAATATATTTGTAGAACCCAAAATAATTCAAAATCAAAGTAAATTATATTACTAAATAAAATTTTAAATTTTTGAAATTTTTTTTATTTTTATAAGTTTAATTTTTTTTCCATAAAAAATAATTTATTTAAATTATATCTATCTCACTCATTATTTATTCTGTAATTAATATTTCTATAAAAATAAACTAAAAAATAATTAAAATGAATATTTAAAATTATAATGAATACAAATAAAAATGAGATTTTTTATTTATTATTTAGGTTATATAGTGTTAATGGTTTAAGTATTTAAGGGGATTTTGGGTTTAGGAGTCTAGAGATTTAAATGTTTAGTAATTTAGTGGTTTATAAGTTTTATTTAAATAATAAAATAATAAAAAATTATTTTTGTGCTTTTTTATGATTTTCGAAGGTTATAACCTTTGTAAATATAATAATTTTTAAATTTTTTTCAAATGTAAATATAATATTTAGTTATAATTGCTTAATAATTATTATATATTTTAATTGAATATAAGTAATTTTATTGTTCGATATTATAAAAATGATCATATAATAAATTAATAAACTATTATTAATAAGATTGATCGCAATTGAAATATAATTGCAAAACCTATATATAATGATTCAAAATCAAAGTAAAATATATTACTAAAAAATAATTTTTTGTTTTTTAATTTTTACTTCTTTATATAAGCTTATTTTTTTTGATTAAAAATAAATTATTAAAATTATATTTGTCTCACTCATTATTTATTTTGTGATTGATATTTCTATAAAAAATAAACTAATAAAAAATTAAAATGAATATTTAAAATTATAAGGAATACAAATTAAAATGAGATTTATGATTTATTATATATGGTATACCAGTTTAATGGTTTGATTATTTAGTGGTTTATAGGTTTTATTTATATAATAAATATTTAAAATTCTATTTTTGATTTTTTCTGATTTTCAAATGTTATAACCTTTGAAAATAAAATAATTTTTAAAATTTTTTTAAATGTGAATACCATGTATAATTATATTAATCTTGCTAATTATATATAATATAAATTCAATATAAATAATTTTAATGATAGATATAATAATTATCAAAAATTAAATTAATAAACTATTATTAATAATATTAATATTAATTAAAAAATATTTACATAACACAAAATGATTCAAAATCAAATCAAAATATATTACTAAATAATAATATTTAATTTTTAAAATTATCCTACTTTTTATACGCTTATATTTTTTTTTATTAAAATAAATTATTTAAATAATATTTGTATCACTCGAAATTTATTTTGTAATTAATTTTTCTAAAAAATTAAACTATAAATAATTAAAATTAATATTTAAAATTATAATAAATAGAAATAAAAATGAGAATTTTTATTTATTAAGTAGTATATAGTTGTTTAAAGGTTTATGTATATAGGGGTTTCGGGATTTATGAGCTTACTGATTTAAGTAAGTAAGCAATAAATGATCTATAGGTTTTATTTAAAAAATGAAATATCAAAAAATTTATTTTTATTATTTTTTCTCATTTTTTAAGGTTATAACCTTTGAAAATATACTAATTTTTAAATTTTTTTCAAAAGTGAATACAAGATTTAGTTATAATAATCATTATATTTATATATCATATAAATTCAATTTAAACATTTTTATTGATAAATATTCTAATAATAATGAAAATATAACCTAAGAATCTATTATTAATAAGACCAATATCAATTAAAATATAATTATAAAACCTAAAATGATTTAGAAGCAAATCAAAATATATTACTATATAATAATTTTTTGTTTTGAAAATTTTGTTTATTTTAAAATTTATTTTTGTTTCGCAACAATTTTTCTGTAATTAATATTTATATATAAAAAAACAAATAAATAATTAAAATGAATATTTAAAATTATAATGTAAAAAAATGAGATTTATTATTTATTATTTACGGAGACTGTTTTAATTTTAAATCGGCCTGTCTCACTAATAATTTCTATAAAAATTAACTGATAAATAATTAAAATAAAAATTTAAAATTATACTGAATTAAAATTAAAATGAGATTTATTATTTATTATTCCTGTATACCAGTTTAATGGTTTAAGGATTTAGCTATTTTTTCATTTAGGATTTTATCGATTCATGTTTTTGGGCTTTTAGTGGTTTATACGTTTTATTTAAAAAAATAAAATATCAAAAAAATTTGCTAGAATTTTTTCTCATTTTAATAGATTATAACCTTTGAAAATATAATTATATTTAAAATTTTTTTAAATGTGAATACAATACTTAGTTATAATATTATTAATAATTATATATCATATAAATTCAATAAACAATTATATTGATATATATTATAATAATGATCAAAATTTAATTTATAAACTATTGATATTAAGATAGATATTAATTAAAAAATAATTACAAAATCAAATTGATTCTAAATTATAGTAAAATATATTTCTGGATAACAATTTTTAATTTTTAAATTTTTACTTCTTTTATAAGCATATATATTTTCTTAAATTATAGTTTTCCCACTCATAATTTATTTTGTAATAATATTTCTATAAAAATAAACTAATAAATAATTAAAATGAATATTTAAAATTATAATAAATAAAATTAAAAATTAGATTTATTAATTATTAAGTAGTATATAGTAGTTTAATGGTTTATGTATTTTGGCATTACAGGGTTTAAGAGTTTACAGATTTAACTGTGTATGCATTTAGTTGTTTATAGGTGTTATTTAAAAAAAATATCAAAAAATTTATATTTTTTATTTTTTGTTATTATAAAAGGTTATAACCTTTGAAAATATAATAATTTTAAAATTTTTTTCAAAAGTGAATACAATATTTAGTTATAAAAATCATTATATTTATATATCATATAAATTCAATATAAATATGTTTATTGATAAATATTCTAATAATGGTCAAAGAATAAATTAATAATCTATTATTAATAAGATAGATATCAAATAAAATATAATTACAAAACCTAAAATGATTCAAAAATAAACCAAAATATATTACTATATAATAATTTTTTGTTTTGAATTTTTTTCTTTTAAAAAGTTTATCTATATTTTTTTGATGAAAAATAATTATATAAATTATATATGTCTAACTCAATTTATTTTGTAATTAATAATTATATAAAAATAAACGAATAAATAATTAAATTGAATATTTTAAATTATAATGAAAAAAATAATATTGAGATTTCTTATTTATTATTTAGGGTATACCGGTTTAAAATGATTATCTATTTAGGGTTTTCAAGACTTAGGAGTTATTGATTTAAGTATATAGGCATTTAGTGGTTTATAGGATTTATTTAAACAATGAAATAACAAAAAATTTATTTTTGTTATTTTTTCATATTTTCAAAGGTTATAACATTTGAAAATATAATAATTTTAAAATTTTTTAAAATGTGAATAAAATATTTAGTAATAATAATCATTATAAGTATATATAATATAAACTAATTATAAATAATTTATTTGATAGATATGATATCAATTATCAAAAAATAAATTAATAAACTATTATTAATATGATAGATATAAATTAAAATATAATTACAAAACCTAAAATGTTTCAAAATAAATATAAAATTTTTTACTAAATAATAATTTTTTGTTTTCAAATGTTTACTTCTTTTTATAAGATTATATTTTTTTTCAAGTAAATTATTAATATTATATTTGTCTGACTAATTTTTTATTTTGTAATTAATATTTATATAAAAAATAAACTAATTAATATTTAAAATTAATATTTAAAATTATAATGAATACAAATTAAAATGAGATTTAAGATTTATTATTGCTTTATATGTATTTTATTTTTTGATAATCTATTTGTATAACCAAATATTTATTCTATTTTAATATTTTCATGTAAGTGCAGGAAACGAAATATTAAGAGGCCGGGGATGCAGCAGTTGCACAATAACTGAGAGAAATTTTAATATAAAATGTTTTGTAATTTTATTTTCGGGTGGCTATTTTGGGACTCATGGAATTGTTCATCTTCTCTCTCTCTTCTCCCTATGTGATTTATCATGACTATTCTGTGTGCTGCATACTCTAAGACATTTCTGTTGCTTTAATCTGTAATTAATAAGTATTTTCTGGTGGATTTAGCTAGTCGTACTGAGCGACTAGCGAACCACATTATTTTCGGTGATTATTTCTCGTTTTTTGATTATATCATGGATGGTTGCTGAATTGGGATATATATATTGCTTGTTTTATATTATTTCTGTGTTTCGGTATCTCAATCTCACTACCGTGCAAGCACAATTGCCCAACAAGTTTATAAGGTATACCAGTTTAATAGATCAATTATTTAGAGGTTTTGTCATTTAGCAGTTTAGCAATTTATGTTTTTAGGCATTTAGTGGTATATAGGTTTTATTTATATAATAAAATTAAATTTTATTTTGATTTTTTTTAGATTTTGAAAGGTTATAATCTTTAAAAATAAAATAATTTTTAAAATTATTTGAAATGTGAATACCATGTATATTATATTAATCTTATTAATTATATATATCATATAAATTCAATATAAATAATTCTAATGATAGATTTTATAATAATGATCAAAAATTAAATTAATAAACTATTATTTATAATATAAATATTAAAAAATATATATTTATAAAACACAAAATGATTCAAAATCAAAAAAAAATATATTACTAAATAATAATATTTAATTTTTAAATTTTTCCATCTTTTTATATGCTGAAATTTTTTATGATTAAAAATAAATTATTTAAATAATATTTGTCTCGCTCGAAATTTATTTTGTAATTAATTTTTCTAAAAATTAAAATATAAATAATTAAATTGAATATTTAAAATTATAATAAATAGAAATAAAAATGAGATTTATTATTTATTAAGTAGTATACAGCTGTTATAAGATTTATATATTTAGGGGTTTTGGGTTTTTTGAGCTACTGATTTATGTAAGTAAACATTTAGTGGACTATAGCTTTTATTTAAAAAAGAAATATCAAAAAATTTATTTTTTGTTTTCTTTCTCATTTTTTAAGATTAAAAACCTTTGAAAATATAATAATTTTTAAATTTTTTTCAAAAGTGAATACACTATTTATTTATAATAATCATAATAATTATATATCATATAAATTCAATATAAACAATTTTATTCATAGATATTCAAATAATTAACAAAAAATAAATTAAAAATCTTTTATGAATAAGATTGATATTAATTAAAATATAATATCAAAACCTAAAATGATTCAAAAGCAAATCAAAATATATTACTTAATAATAATTATTTGTTTTTTAAATTTTTATTCTTTTTATAAGCTTATCTATTTTTTGATGAAAAATAATTTTTATAAATTATATTATTAACTCTTTATTTATTTTATAATTAATATATATATATATATATATATATATAATTAACAATCAAAATGAATTTTTAAAATTATAATGAAAACAAATAAAAATGAGATTTATTAATTATTATTTAGGGTATACCCGTTTAAAGGATTATCTATTTAGGGGTATCGGAATTTTGTAGTTAAGTGATTTAAGTGTTTAGGCATTAATTGATTTATAGGTTTTATTTAAACGATGAAATAACAAATAAAAAATATTATTTTTATTTTTTTACATGTTCAAAGGTTATAATCTTTGAAAATATAAAAATTTTAAAACTTTTTTCAAAAGTGAATACAATATTTAGTTATAATATTTATTAAATTTATATATCATATAAATTCAATATAAACATTTCTATTCATAAATATTCTAATAATGATCAAAAAATAAATTAATAATCTATTATTAATAAGTTAGATATCAATTAAATTATAATTACAAAACCTAAAATGATTCAGAAACAAAGCAAAATATATTAGTATATAATATTTTTTTTGTTTTTAATTGTTTTCTTCTTTTACTATGTTTGTCTATATTTTTTTGTGGAAAAATAATTTAAATAAATTATATTTGTATAACTTATAATTTATTTTGTAATTAATATTTATATGATAATAAACAAATAAATATTTAAAATGAGTAATTAAAATTATAATGAAAAAAATAAAAATGAGATTTATTATTTATTATTTAGGATATACATGTTTAGAAAATTTATCTATTTAGGGTTTTCGAGATTTAGAAGTTATTGATTTAAGTATTAAGGCATTTAATGGTTTATAGGTTTTATTCAAAAAATGAAATAACAAAAAAATTATTTTTTATATTTTTTCATATTTTCAAAGGTTATAACATTTGAAAATATAATAATTTTAAAATTTTTTAAAAATGTGAATACAATATTTAGTAATAATAATAATTATAACTATATATAATATAAACTAAATATAAACAATTTTATTGATAATATTATATCAATTATCAAAAAATAAATTAATAAACTATTTAAATATGATAGATATAAATTAAAATATAATTAAAAAACCTAAAATTATTCAAAATCAAAGTAAAATCTATTACTAAATAATAATTTTTTTAGTTTTTGCATTATTTTATAAGATTATATATTTTTTTGTTGAAAAATATATTATTTAAATTATAGTTGTCACTTATCATTTATTTTGTAATTAATATTACTATAAATTATATAAATTATATTTAAGGTTTACGAGTTTAAAGGTTTAGGTATTCAGGTGCTTCAGGGTTTAGGAGTTTAGAAATTTATGTATTTAGGCATTTAATGGTTTATAAGTTTTATTTAAACAATGATGTAACAAAAAATTTATTTTTGTTATTTTTTCTCATTTTTGAAGGTTATAACCTTTGAAAATATAACAATTTTTAAATTTTTTTTTATGGGAATACTATATTTTGTTATGATAATCTTAATAAATATATATTATGTTAATTCAATATAAACTATTATATTGATAGATATTATATTAATGATCAAAAAATAAAATAATAAACTATTATTAAATAGATAGATATTTTTTAAAATAAATTTGAAAAACGTAAATTTATTCAAAATCAAAGTAAAATATAATACTAAATAATAATTTTTTTGATGTTTTGCTTCTTTTTATAAGTTTATATTTTATGTTATTAAAAGTAAATTATTTAAATTATATGTCTTCCACATAATTTTTTTTAAATTTATAATTCTATAAAAATAAACTAATAAATAATAAAAATGAATATTTAAAATTATAATGAATACAAATAAAATTAAGATTTATTATTTATTATTTGGGATATACTAGTTTAATGGTTTAAGTATTTAGGTGTTTTGGGTTTAGTGATTTAAGTGTTTAGCCTTTCGTGATTTATAGTTATTATCTAAAGAATTAAAAAACAAAAAATTTAATTTTTTGAATTTTTTTAATTTTCGAAGGTTATAACCTTCGAAAATATAATAATTTTAATTTTTTTTAATTTGAATATAATATTTAGTTATAATAATTTTAATAATTATATATAATATCAAGTAAATATAAATAATTTTATTAATAGTTATTATATTAATGATCAATATATAAATTAATAAACTAGTATTAATAAGAATGATATAAATTAAAATATAATTGTAGAATCTAAAATGATTCAAAATCAAAATAAGATATACTACTAAATAATAATTTTTTATTTAAAATTTTGCCTCATTTTATTAGCATATATATATTTTTTAATGAAAAATAAATTAGTTAAATTATATCTATCTCACTGATAATTTATTTTGTAATTAATATTTCTATAAAAATAATTGATAAATAATTAAAATAAAAATTTTAAATTATACTTAATAAAAATTAAAATGAGATTTATGATTTATTATTAATGTATACCAATTTAATTATTTAAGTATTAAGAAGTTTTGTCGTTTAGGAATTTAGCGATTTATATTTTTAGGCATTTAGTGGTTTATAGGTTTTATTAAAACAATAATATAATAAAAAAAAATTTGTAATTTTTTCTCATTTTCATAGGTTATAACCTTTGAAAATATAATAATATTTAAAATTTTTTGAAATGTGAATACCATATTTAGTTATAATAATTTTAATAATTATATATCATATAAATTCAATATAAACAATTTTATTGATAGATATTATAATAATGATCAAAAATTAAATTAATAAACTATGGATAATAAGATAGATATGAATTAAGATATATTTATAAAACCCAAATTGATTCAAAAGTAAAGAAAAAAATATTACTGGATAATAATTTTAATTTTTAGAATTTTACTTCTTTTATAAGCATTTATTTTTATTTGTTTAAAAATAAATTATTTTAATTATATTTGTCGCACTCATAATTTATTTTGTAATAAATATTACTTTAAAATAGACTTATAAATAATTAAAATGATTATTTAAAATAAAAATAAATTGAAATAAAAAAAGATTTCTTAATTATTAAATTGTATATAGCAGTTTAATGGGTTATGAATTTAGACAATATGGACCATAGGAGTTTACTTATATTACTGTGTATGCATTTAGTGGTTTATAGGTTTTACGTATAAATTTAAATAACAAAATATTTATTTTTTTTATTTTTTGATATTTTCAAAGGTTATAACATTTAAAAATATAATAATTTTTAAATTTTTTTCAAATGTTAATTCAATATTTAGTTATAATAATAATTATATTTATATATCATATAAATTCAATATAAATAATATTATTGATAAATATTCTTAAAATGATCAAAAAATAAATTAATAATCTATTATTAATAAGATAAATATCAATTAAAATATAATAAAAAACCCAAAATGATTCATAAGAAATCAAAATATATTACTATATAATAATTTGTTGTTTTGAATTTTTTTTTCTTTTAAAAAGTTTATCCATATTTTTTTGATGAAAATTAATTTATATGAATTATATTTGTCTACCTTATAATTTATTTTTTAATTAATATTTATATAAAAATAAAAATATAAATAATTAAAATCAATATTTAAAATTATAATGAAAAAGATAATATTGAGATTTATTCTTTATTATTTTGGGTATACTAGACTAATTTAAATTAGATCTGTCTCACTAATAATTTATTTTTTAATTAATATTTCTATAAAAATAAACTGATAAATAATAAAATAAAAATTTAAAATTATACTGAATAAAAATTAATATGAGATTTATGAATTATTATTAATATATACAAGTTTAATATTTTAAGTATTTAGAGGTTATTTCGTTTATAACTTAAGTGATTTATGTTTTTAGGCATTTAGTGGTTTATAGGTTTTATTTAAGATATGATATAAATAATAATAATCATTATAATTATATATAATATAAACTAAATATAAACTAATTTATCTATAGATATGATATCAATTATCAAAAAATAAATTAATATGTTATTTTTAATATGATAGATATAAATTAAAATATAATTGCAAAACCTAAAAATATTCAAAATCTAAGTAAAATTTATTTCTAAATAATAATTTTTTTTTTAGTTTTTGCTTCTTTTTATAAGCTTATTTTTTTTTTGATGAAAAATAAATTATTTAAATTATATTTGTATCACTCATAATTTATTTTGTAATTAATATTTTAATAAATTATTTTAATTATATTTAAGGTTTACGAGGTTAAAAGTTTGATTATTTAGGGGCTTTTTTGTTTAGGAGTTTAGAGGTTTAAGTGATAGCCATTTAGTGGTTTATAAGTTTTATTTAAACAATGATATAACAAAAAATTTATTTATATTATTTTTTTAATTTTCGAAGGTTATAACCTTCAAAAATATAATAATTTTTAAATTTTTTCAAATGTAAATATAATATTTAGTTATAATAATCTTAATAATTATAAGTCATTTAAATTCAATATAAATAATTACATTGCTAGATATTATAATAATGATCAAAAAAAATTTAATAAACTATTATTAATAATATAGATATTATTTAAAATATACTTGCAAAATCTAAATTTATTCAAAATCAAAGTAAAATATATTACTTAATAATAATATTTTTTAATGATTTGCTTTTTTATAACTTTATATTTTTGTTATTATATATAAATTATTTAAAATAATTTCTCTTACTCATAATTTATTTTGTAATTTATAATTCGTTAATAATAAACTAATAAATAATTAAGATAATTAATTAAAATTATAGTGAATACAAATAAAATTGAGATTTATTATTTATTATTAAGGATATACCGGTTTAATGGCTTAAGTATTTAGGTGTTCTTGGGTTTAGGAGTTTAGTGATTTAAGTGTTTAGACCTTTAGTGATTTATAGTTTTTATCTAAAGAATTTAAAAACAAAAAATTTAATTATTGAATTTTTTTAAAATTTGAAAATTGTAACCTTAGAAAATATAATAATTTTAAATTTTTTTAAATGTGAATATTTATATTTAGTTATAATAATCTTAATAATTATATATAATGTAAACTAAATATAAATAATTTTATGAAATGATATTATAATAATGATCAATAAATAAATTAATAAACTAGTATTAATAAGAATGATATAAATTAAAATATAATTATAGAATCTAAAATGATTCAAAATCAAAATAAGATATATTACTAAATAGTAATGTTTTATTTTAAAAATTTTGCCTCATTTTATTAGCATATATATTTTTTTGATGAGAAATAAATTATTTAAATTATATTTGTCACACTAATAATTTATTTTGTAATTAATTTCTATATAAAAATTAAAATAATTCGATAAATAATTAAAATGAATATTTAGAATTATAATGAATACTAAAAAAGAAATATAGGATTTATTATTTAGGGTATACCTATTTAATGGTTTAAATTTTTTGTGGTATTGGGGTTAAGGAGTTTATTGATTTATATGTTTGCACTTTTATGTGTTTATAGGTTTTATTTAATCAATGAAATAACAAAAGAATTATTTTTATGAATTTTCGTGATTTTCAAAGGTTATAACCTTTGAAAATATAATAATTTTTTAATCATTCTAAAATAAGAATACAATACATAGTTATAATAATCTTAATAATTATATTTGATGTAAATTTAATATAAACAATTTTATTAATATATATTATTATAATGATCGAAAAATAAATTAATAAACTATTATTAATAAGTTAGATATTAATTAAAATTATATTTGCAGAACCCAAAATAATTCAAAATCAAAGTAAATTATATTACTAAAAAAATTTTAAATTTTTGAAATTTTGTTTATTTTTATAAGCTTATTTTTTCATAAAAAATAATATATTTAAATTATATGCCTCACTCATTATTTATTTTGTAATTAATATTTCTACAAAAAAAATCTAAAAAATAATTAAAATGAATATTTAAAATTATAATGAATACAAATAAAAATATAATTTATTATTTATTATTTAGGTTATATAGGTTTAATGGTTTAAGTATTTATGACGTTCTGGGATTAAGGAGACTAGATATTTAAATTATTAGGCATTTAGTGGTTTATATGTTTTATTTAAAGAACAAAATAATAAAAAAATTATTTTTGTGATTTTTTATTATTTTTGAAGGTTATAACCTTTGAAAAAATAATAATTTTTATATTTATTTCAAATGTAAATATAATATTTAGTTATAATAATCTTAATATTTATAAGACATTTAAATTCAAAATAAGTAATTTTATTTATAGATATTATAATAATGATCAAAAAATAAATTAATAAACTATTATTAATAAGATTGATAGCAATTAAAATATAAATGCAAAACCTATAATGATTCAAAATCAAAGTAAAATATATTACTAAATGATAATTTTTTGTTTTTAATTTTTTACTTCTTTTTATAAGCTTATATTTATTTTTTGATTAAAAATAAATAAATAAAATTATATTTGTCCCGCTCTTTATTTATTTTGCAATTAATATTTCTATAAAAAATAAATTAATAAATAATTGAAATGAATATTTAAAATTAGAATGAATACAGATTAAAATGACATTTATGATTTATTATATTTGGTATACTGGTTTAATGGATTGTTAATTTAGGCGTTATGTCGTTTATAAGTTTAGCAATTTATGTTTTTATTCATTTAGTGGTTTATAGTTTTTATTTATATAATAAAAATAATTTTTTTTTGATTTTATATGATTTTCAAAGGTTATAACCTTTGAAAATAAAATAATTTTTAAAATTTTTTAAAATGTCAATACCATGTATAATTATATTAATCTTACTAATTATATATCATATAAATTCAATATAAATAATTTTAATGATATATATTATAATAATGATCAAAAATTAAATTAATAAATATTATAAATAATATAAATATTAATTAAAATATATTTACATAACACAAAATGATTCAAAATCAAATCAAAATATATTACTAAATAATAATATATTATTTTTAAATTTTCTTTCTTTTTTAAGCTTATATATTTTTTTGATTAAATATAAATTAGTTAAATATTTTTTGTTTCAATCGAAATTTATTTTGAATTAATATTTCTAAAATATTAAACTATAAATAATTAAAATGAATATTTAAAATTATAATAAATAGAAATTTAAATGAGATTTATTATTTAAAAAGTAAAATATAGCTATTAAAAGGTATATGTATTTAGTGGTTTAGGGGTTTATGAGCTTACTGATTTACGTAAGTAATCATTTAATGATCTATAGGTTTTATTTAAAAAATAAATTATCAAAAAATTTATTTTTATTATTTTTTCTCATTTTTTAAGCTTTAACTTTTGAAAATATAATAATTTTTAAATTTTATACAATAGTGAATGCAATATTTATTTATAATAATCATAATAATTATATTACATATAAATTCAATATAAATAATTTTATTGATAGATATTCTAATAATTATCAAAAAATAAATTAAAAATTTATTATGAATATGATTGATATTACTTAAAATATAATATCAAAACCTAAAATGATTCAAAAGCAAAGAAAAATATATTACTAAATAATAATTATTTGTTTTTAAATTTTTATTCTTTTTATAAGCTTATCTATTTTTTGATGAAAAATAATTTTTATAAATTATATTTTTAACTCATAATTTATTTTATAATTAATACAGATATACAAATAAAAAATTAAAAATCAAAATAATATTTTTTAATTATAATGAAAACAAATAAAAATGAGATTTAATAATTATTATTTAGTGTATATCGGTTTAAAGGATTATCTATATAGGGGTATCGGGATTTTGTAGTTTAGTGATTTAAGTGTTTAGGCATTTACTGGCGTAAAGGTTTTATTTAAACAATGAAATAATAAATAAAATATTTTTTTTATTTTTTCAAATTTTCAAAGGTTATAAACTTTGAAAATATAATAATTTTAAAATTTTTTTCAATAGTGAATATAATATTTAGTCATAATAATCATTATATTTATATATCATATAAATTCAATATAAACATTTTTATTGATAATTATTCTAATAATGATCAAAAAAAATAAATTAATAATCTATTATTAATAAGATAGATATCAATTAAAATATATTTACAAAACCTAAAATGATTCAAAAGCAAAGCAAAATATATTACTTTATAATAATTTTTTGTTTTGAAATCTTTTTTTCTTTTAAAATGTTTATCTATATTATTTTGATAAAAAATATTTTATATAAATTATATTTGTGTAACTCATAATTTATTTTGTAATTAATATTTATATAAAAAATAAACAAATAAATAATTAGATTTGAATATTTAAAATTAAAATGTAAAAAAAATGAGATTTATTCTTTTATTTAGGATATACTGGTTTAAGTTAAATTAGATATTTCCCACTAATAATTTATTTTGTAATTGATATTTCTATAAAAATAAACTGATATATAATTAAAATAAAAATAAAAATTATACTAAATAATTAAAATAATTTATTTTGTTCCTCTCTCAACTCTAGAATGATTACTAAAGCTCTAACCAAAATAACAGGAGCTTTTACTTTATCTCTATTATGTCTCATCATATTTGATGTTGAATCACTAGGCTATCAAAGGTAATTTGACTCATGTACGCTAACAGACTAAACAAAAGTTGTACCCCTATGTGTTGAAATAGCTAGTTGTTGAGGAAGCTATTTATATTGATTATTGTAATTTCTTATAAAATATCACTCATGCACAAACTAAAAGCAATTTTTTTAAAACATACTTCACCTATAAAAAAATAACCACCTTGTAGCCTATTAGAACAAACTAACCCCAGGGTGGTTTGAGCAGGGCAAGAAGTATGGGCTCTCTTTTAATCAAGAATCAAAAAATTTATTTTATCGGCATGTCTAAGCCCTTTTTTTATATCCTCATGGATATGAAAAGTATCATTTTTTTCTTTTTATATTAAATAAGTTATGTATACAAGCTCACAATACCCAAAATGGTGTAAATGAATCATATTCAAATGTATAAAAGGTTTTAATCATTGCTCAAAATATTAGTCTTGCATATTGACACTTGAGGTCACAAATCAAAGGAAAAAGTCATAGTGATATTTCCAATCCCAAGAATTTTATCTATAGAAAGTTATAAAGAGTACTACTTGAGCTTTAATTTTTTCTAGGGTCATGACTTTTTCTCTAAAGGAATGTCCAAAGTTACTATCATTCCTAGTGCAATGACTTTGCAATATAAAGATAAAATGCACAAGCTATGGTCATATCCAATACTTTGACCCAGTATTATAGTGATTAAATATGTATTCAGGATCATTCTTAGTGCCATAACAATATGTTCAATAGAGAGACACAAGTTATGGCATATTCTCGATATGATTTTGTGTTCTATAGAAAAAATATACAATCATGACCTTTGCTAATGTTACTATAATCAAAAGCAAGAAAGAGACTGAATCCATAACTCACCCCTTGAGTCATGACTTTGTGTTACATATACAAAAAGATAAATTTGTGACATTCCTAAAAGTTGTGAATTTCAATTTAAATTTAACACTTAGTCATTTGATTATAAAAGTGCAAGACATGAGATTTAGGATTTAGTGTTTATAGATTAGGGTTATAGTTTATGGTTTAAGGTTTAGGATTTAAAGTTTAGGGTTTATGGTTTTTTTTCGTTTTTTTTTTTGGGAAAATACACACTATATTTATCATTTAGTCACACAACTTACAAGAGACTAAAAAGCTCACTAATTTAGGCCAGCCCACCAAATCCTATGCACCTTAATGATTCTATCCATAAAATACATAAAAAATCATAATGCCTAATAATTCCAAACATATGAATACAACTAAAATCACCTGGCATTCCTGGAGTGCGCACTGTGTCCTTTCCATGCATCAAATCATTATGCGCACTACGTCCTTTCCATTCGGATTTGTCCAAGCCTTTTGGAGGAACCTGAATGATGCACCATATTAAAACTATGCAAATATAAGATTGTGCATGTGCGTGACATGTAGCATCAAGCATTTGCCTATGACATTGCTATGCAATGAAATACATGTAAAACTGAATACCCATAAATCCACAAGTCCATAACTACGGTACTTTGTCAATTCATTCTCACCTCTAAATTCCACATTATTTTGCTTCAATGATCCTCAAAAATGTATCTCTTGGGTTAGAATGCTTCTTCCTAGCGCTCTAAGAAGTGGCTATATATTGCACCGAAAAAATATCAAAAAATATGCATGCATCGGTGTACATGTGTGATTAGGTCCATCTCATAGTCTAATTATCTACACGTACAACCAAGCAGAATACAAGTAAAATTACAAAATGCTATAAATATCGGTCTTCTGCTCCCATGAGTTTAGCATCGTCTAATGTGTATTTACAAAATGCATTAGTGTGCCCCACTTAGAGATACTCATGGGTCCAGTTGCTCCTATTGCATGCTACATAGAGAACATACAAGATTGTGTGTGTGAGTATGTCATGATCCGTCTCTACAAGTACATGGTGCATACAAAGCCCAAAATACAAATAAGACTACAAACATAAACTACAAGTTTGAATCTTTCGTTCCCGTGTGGCTAGTCTGGACTCCATTGTTTTTAGGCCCTTCTTGATTATGCTTTGGATTTTTCCGGCTATCCAATTAATCATGGATTACCCACTACTCCTGTTGTGCAATGGTTGTGTGGCCCTATATGCTGCTAGATAGGGCTAGTAGGACACACTCCTAGCTACTCCTGAGTTTACACTATACCACTTTGCTCGGTCTCGTCAGTTGTCTGAATGTAATAATCTCGGCTTGCTAGTGGGGCCCTCTACAAGCTGGTGGCCCATACTTATGGCTGCTTCCAGGACTTGTTGGCCCCTTTCCATGCTACACCAAAATTGACAAGAATATGTGCACGTGTGTACTGTGGTCCGTCGCTATGTGTGTGTGGTGTAGCTGTATCAGGGTTTAGTAGTTTAGTAATTTAAGCATTTAGGTATTTTGTGGTTTATAGGTATTATTTAAATAATTAAATAACAAAAAATTATTTTTATGATTTTTTCTCATTTTCAAGGTTATAACCATTGAAAATATTATAATTTTTAATTTTTTTCAAATGTTAATACAATATTTAATTATAATAATCATAAAAATTAAATATCATGTAAATTCAATATAAATAATTTTATTGATCGATATTATAATACCGATCATAAAATAGATTAATAAACTATTATTCATAAGATAGATATTAATTAAAATATATTTGCAAAACCTAAAATGATTCAAAGTCAAAGTAAAATATATTACTAAATAATAATTTTTTATTTTTAAATTTTTGATTATTTTTATAAGCTTATAAATTTTTTTGATGAAGATAAATTATTTAAATTATATTTATCTTATTCATAATTTTATTTTGCATTTAATATTTCTATAAAAACAAACTAATAAATAATTAAAATGAATATTGAAATTATAAAGAATACAAATAAAAATGTAATTTATGATTAATTATTTAGGGTATACCGGTTTAATGGTTTAAGTATTTAAAATTTAGGAGTTTAGTGATTTAAGTCTTTAGGCGTTTAGTAGTTAATATGTTTTATTTAAATAATGAAATAAAAGATAATTATTTTTCAAATTTTTCATCAATTTTGAACGTTATAAACTTTATAAATATAACAATTTTTAAATTTTTTTGAAATGTGAATACAATATTTAGTTATAATAAAAGTAATAATTATATATCATGTAAATTAAAAATAAACAATTTTATTGATAGATATTAATAAACTAAATAGAAATATAATAATGATCAAAAAATAAATTAATAAACTATTATTTATTGATAGATATTTATATATTATTTATAAATACTTAAACCTTTAAAGTTCGTTTAAATGTTTAAGTATTTAAAGGTTTTGGGGTTTAGAAGTTTAATGATTTAAGCATTTAGGTATTTATTAGTTTATAGGTTTTATATAAATAATAAAATTACAAAAAAATTATTTTTGTGATGTTATCTTATTTTCAAAGATGATAACCTTTAAAAATATAATATTTTTTAAATTATTTTCAAATGTAAATATAATATTTTGTTATAATAATCTTAATAATTATATAGCATGTAAATTCAATATATACAATTTTATTTATAAATATTCTAATAATGATCAAAAAATAAATTAATAATTTATTATTAATAAGATAGATATCAATTAAAATATAATTACAAAACCTAAAATGATTCAGAAGCAAAGCAACATATATTACTATATAATAATTTTTTGTTTTTAAAATTTTTTTTCTTTTAAAAAGTTTATCTATAATTTTTTGATGAAAAATAATTTATATAAATTATTTTTGTCTAGCTCAATTTATTTTGAAATTAATATTCATATATAAATAAACATATAAATAATTAAAATGAATATTTAAAATTATAATGAAAAAAAATGAGATTTATTATTATTTTATATTATTTATTAATTATTATTTAAAGATACTATTTTAATTTAAATTAGATCTGTTTCACTAATAATTTATTTTGTAATTAATATTTCTATAAAAATAAACTGATAAATAATTAAAATAAAAATTTAAATTTTACTGAATAAAAATTAAAATTAGATTTATGATTTATTATTAATCTATACCACTTTAATGGAATAAGTATTTAGAGGGTTTGTCGTTTAGGAGTTTATCAATTTATGTTTTTAGGCTTTTAGTGGTTTATAGTTTTTATTTAAAAATTAAAATAACAATAAATATATTTTTATTATTTTTTGATATTTTCAAATGTTATAACCTTTCAAAATCTAATATTTTTTAAATTTTTTTCAAAAGTGAATACAATCTTTAGTTATAATAATCATTATATTTATAAATCATATAAATTCAATATAAACAATTTTATTGATAAATATTCTAATAATGATCAAAAAATAAATTAATTATCTATTATTAATAAGATAGATTTCAATTAAAAAAAGATAGATATCAATTAAAATATAATTATAAAATCTAAAATGATTCAGAAGCTAATCAAAATATATTACAATATAATAATTTTTTGTTAAAAATTTTTTTTTCTTTTAAAAAGTTAATCAATAATTTTTTGATTAAAAATAATATATATAAATTATATTTTTCTAATTCAATTTATTTTGTAATTAATATTTATATATAAATAAACAAATAAATATTTAAAATGAATATTAAAATTATAATGAAAAAAAATAAGATTTATTATTTTTTATTTAGGGATACCGGTTTAATTGAAATTAAATTTGTCTTACTAATAATTTATTTTGTAATTAATATTTCTATAAAAATAAACTGATAAATAATTAAAATAAAAATTTAAAATTATATTGAATAAAAATTAAAATGAGATTAAAGATTTATTATTATTGTATACGAGTTTAATGGTTTAAGAATTTAGTGGTTTTGTCGATAGGAGTTTAGCGATTTATGTTTTTAGGCTTTTAGTGGTTTATAGGTTTTATATAAAAAAATAAAATTTATATAATTTGTTTTCATTTTCATAGGTTATATCCTTAGAAAATATAATAATATTTACAATTTTTTGAAATGTGAATACAATATTTAGTTATAATAATATTAATTATTATATATCATATAAATTCAATATAAATAATTTTATTGATAGATAATATAAAATTGATCAAAAATTAAATTAATAAACTATTAAAAAAAAGATAGATATTAATTAAAAAATATTTACAAAACCCAAATTGATTCAAATTAAAAGTAAAATATATTACTGGATAATAATTTTTAATTTTTAAATTTTTACTTCTTTTATAAGCATATATATTTTTTTAAAAAAAATTAAATTAATTAAATTCTATTTGTCGAACTCATACTTTATTTTGTAATAAATATTTCTATAAAAATAAACTAATAAATAATTAAAATGAATATTTAAAATTATAATAAATAGAAATAAAAATTAGATTTATTAATTATTAAGTCGTATATAGAAGATTAATTGTTAATGTAGTTAGGCATTATGGGGTTTAAGAGTTTACTAAATTAACTGTGTATGCATTTAGTGGTTTATAATTTTTATTTAAGAAAAAAAATAAAAAAAAATATTTTTATTATTTTTTGATATTTTCAAAGGTTATAACCTTTGAAAATATAATAATTTATAAATTTTTTTTAAAAGTGAATAAATATTTATTTATAATAATCATATTAATTATATATCATATAAATTCAATATAAAAAATATTATTGATAAATATTCTAATAATTATCAAAAATTAAATTAAAAATTTATTATGAATAAGATTGATATTACTTAAAATATAATATCAAAACCTAAAATGATTCAAAAGCAAAGCAAAATATTTCACTTTATAATAATTATTTGTTTTTAAATTTTTATTCTTTTTATAAGCTTATATATTTTTTGATGAAAAATAATTTTTATAAATTATATTTTTAATTCATAATTAATTTAAAATTAATATATATATATAAATAAAAAAACTAAACAATCAAAATGAATTTTTTTAAATTATAATGAAAACAATAAAAAAATGTGATTTATTAATTATTATTTAGGGTATACCCGTTTAAACGATTATCTATATAGGGGTATCGAGATTTTGTACTTTAGTGATTGAAGTGTTTAGGCATTGAGTGATTTATATGTTTTATTTAAATAATGAAATAATAAAAAAATATTTTTTTTTGTTTTTTCAAATGTTCAAAGTTTATAATATTTGAAAATATAATAATTTTAAAATTTTATTCAAAAGTGAATACAATATTTTGTTATAATAATTATTAAATTTCTATATCATATAAATTAAATATAAATTTTTCTATTAATAAATTTCTAATAATGATCAAAAAATAAATTAATAATCTATTATTAATAAGTTAGATATCAATTAAAATAAAATTACAAAACCTAAAATGATTCATAAACAAGGTAAAATATATTACTATATAATAATTTTTTGTTTTTAATTTTTTTCTTCTTTTAATAAGTTTATCAATATTTTTTTGTTGAAAAATAATTTATATAAATTATATTTGTCTAACTTATATTTTATTTTGTTATTAATATTTATTTAAAAATAAACAAATAAATAATTAAAAATAATATTTAAAATTATAATGAAAAAAAATAAAAATGATATTTATTATTTAGGATATACATGTTTAAAAAATTTATCTATTTAAAGTTTTCGAGATTTAGAAGTTATTGATTTAAGAATTTATGAATTTAATGGTTTATAGCTTTTATTTAAACAATTAAAAAACAAAAATTTATTTTTGATATTTTTTGAAATTTTGAAATGTCATAACATTTGAAAATATAATAATTTTAAAATTTTTTAAAAATATGAATACAATATTTACTAATAATAATTATTATCACTATATATAATATAAACAAAATATAAACAATTTTATTGATAATATTATATCAATTATCAAAAAATAAATTAATATGATATTATTAAATAAAACCTATAAACCACTAAATGCTTAAAAACATAAATTGATAAACTCCTAAATGACAAACTCCAAAATAATAAAACCATTAAACCGGTATACCACATATAATAAATCATAAATCTCATTTTAATTTGTATTCATTATAATTTTAAATATTCATTTTAATTATTTATAAGTTTATTTTTTATAGAAATATTAATTACAAAATAAATAATGAGTTAAACAAATATAATTTTAATAATTTATAGATAATCAAAAAAATATATAAGCTTATAAAAAGAAGTAACAATTTAAAAACAAAAAAGTATTATTTAGTAATATATTTTACTTTGATTTTGAATCATTATATATAGGTTTTAAAATTATATTTTAATTGCTATCAATCTTATTAATCAAAGTTTATTAATTTATTATTTGATCATTTTTATATTTATATTTATATTTAGTTTATTAATATCTATCAATAAAATTGTTTATTTTTAATTTACATGATATATAATTATTAAGTTTATTATATCAAAATATTGTATTCACATTTGAAAAAAATTTAAAAATTATTATATTTATATAGGTTATAAACTTCAAAATTGATAAAAAATTTGAAAAATAATTTTTTTGTTATTTCATTATTTAAATAAAACAGATAAACTACTAAATGCCTAAACACTTAAATCACTAAACTACTAAACTCCTAGATACTTAAAGCATTAAATCGGTATTCCCTAAATAATTAATCATAAATCTCATTTTTATTTGTATTCATTATAATTTTAATATTCATTTTAATTATTTATTAGTTTATTTTTATAGAAATATTAATTGCAAAATAAAATTATAAATGAGACAAATATAATTTAAATAATTTATCTTCATCAAAAAAATTTATAAGCTTATAAAAAGATTGAAAAATTTAAAAATAAAAAATTATTATTTAGTAATATATTTTACTTTGATTTTGAATCATTTTAGGTTTTGCAAATATATTTTAATTAATATCTATCTTATTAATAATAGTTTATTAATCTATTTTATGATCGGCATTATAATATCGATCAATAAAATTATTTATATTGAATTTACATGATATTTAATTTTTATGATTATTATAATTAAATATTGTATTAATATTTGAAAAAAATTAAAATTTATAATATTTTCAATGGTTATAACCTTGAAAATGAGAAAAAATCATAAAAATAATTTTTTTGTTATTTAATTATTTAAATAAAACCTATAAACCACAAAATACCTAAATGCTTAAATTACTAAACTACTAAACCCTGATACAGCTACACCACACACACATAGCGACGGACCACAGTACACACGTGCACATATTCTTGTCAATTTTGGTGTAGCATGCAAAGGGGCCAACAAGTCCTGGAAGCAGCCAGAAGTATGGGCCACCAGCTTACAGAGGGCCCCACTAGCAAGCCGGGATGATAACATTCAGACAACTGACGAGACCGAGCAAAGTGGTCGGGAGTAAATCCAGGAGTAGCTAGGAGTGGGTCCCACTAGCCCTATCAGGCAGCCTAGAGGGCCACCCAACCGTCGCCCAGCAGGAGTAGCGGGTAATCCATGATTATTTCGAGAGGCGGCAAAATCCGAAGCATCAACAAGCAGGGCCAGTAAGCAATGGAGTCCAGACTAGCCATATGGGAGCGAAAGATTCAAACTTGTAGTTTATGTTTGTAGTCTTATTTATATTTTGGACGTTGTATGTACCATGTACTTGTAGAGACGGATCATGACATACTCACATACACAATCTTGTCTGTTCTCTTTATAACATGCAATCGGGCAACTGGACCCATGAGTATCTCTAAGTGGGCCCCACTATTGCATTTTGTAAATTCACATTAGGCAATGCTACATTCCCGAGAGCATAAGACCGATCTTTATAGCATTTTGTAATTTTACTTGTAGTCTAGCTTGGTTTTACACGTAGATAATTAGACTATGAGATGGACCTTATCACACATGCACACCAATGCATGCATATATTTTTGATATTTTGTCCGTGAAACATACAGCCACTTCTTGGAGCTCGACGATGAAGCATTCTAACCCAAGATATACTCTTTTGAAGATAATTGGAGCAAAAGAGAGTGGAATTTAGAGGTGAGAATGAATTGACAAAGTGGCGTAGATATGGACTTGTGGATTTATGGGTATTTAGTTTTACATGTATTCTATTGCATAGCAATGACATAGGCAAACGCTTGATGCTGCATGTCACACACATGCACAATCTTATATTTGCATAGTTTTGATATGGTGCATCATTCAGGTTCCTCCAAAAGGATTGGAAGAATCCGAATGGAAGGGACGCAGTGCGCATAATCACTCAATGCCAACTTTGAAGTCCGGGAATGCTAGGTGATTTTAGTTGTATTTGTACGCTTAGAATTATTAGGCATTATGTTTTTTTATGTATTTTATGCATATAATAATTAAGGTGCGTAGGATTTGGTGGGATGGCCTAAATTAGTCAGCTTTTAAGTCTCTTGTAAGTTGTGTGGCTAAATGATAAATAAAGAGTGTATTTTCCAAAAAAAAACAAAAAAAAACCATAAACCCTAACCTTTAAATCCTAAACCGTAAACCATAAACTATATCCCTAACCCATAAATCATAAATCCTAAATCTCATGTTTTGCACTTTTATAATCAAATGTCTATGTGTTAAATTTAAATTGAAATTCACAACTTTTAGGAATGTCACATATTTATCTTTTTGTATATGTAACAAAAAGTCTTGACTCAAGGGGTGAGTTATGGATTCAATCTCTTTCTTGCTTTAGATTATTCTAGCATTAGCAATGGTCATGATTGTATATTTTGTCTCTAGAACACAAAATCATATCAATGAGAATATGCCATAACTTGTTTCTCTCTATTGAACATATTGTTATGGCACTAAGAATGATCTTGAATACATATTTAATCACTATAATACTGGGTCACAGTATTGGATATGACCATAGCTTGTGCATTTTATCTTTATATTGCAAAGTCATTGCACTAGGAATGATTGTAATTTGGACATTGCTCAAGAGCAAAAGTCATGACCCTAGAAATAGTTAAAGCTCGAGTACTATTCTTTATAACTTTCTATAGCTGAAATTCTTGGGATTGGAAATATCACTATGGATTTTTCTTTGATTTGTGACCTCAAGTGTCAATATGCAAGACTAATATTTTGAGCAATGATTAAAACCTATTATACATTTGAATATTATTCATTTACACCTTTCTGGGTATTGAGAGCTTGTATACATAACTCATTTAATATAAAAAGAAAGAAATGATACTTTTCATATCCATGAGGATATGAAAAAAAGGCTTAGACATGCCAATAAAATAATTTTTGTGATTCTTGATTTAAAGAGAGCCCATATTTCTTGCCCTGCTCAAACCGCCCTAGGGCTAGTTTGTTCTAATAGTCTATACGGTGGTTATTTTTTTAGAGGTGAACTATGTTTTTAAAAAATTGCTGTGAGTGTGTGTATGAGTTATATTTTAGAAGAAATTACAATAATCAATATAAATAGCATCCTCAACAACTAGCTATTTCAACACATAGGGGTACAACTTTGGTTTAGTCTGTTAGCATACATGAGTCAAATTACCTTTGATAGCTCATTGTTTCAACATCAAATATGATGAGACATAATAGAGATAAAGTAAAATCTCCTATTATTTTGGTTAGAGATTTAGCAATCATTCTAGAGTTGATAGAGGAATAATATAAATTAATTTAATTATTCAGTATAATTTTAATTTTTATTTTAATTATTTATCAGTTTATTTTTATAGAAATATTAATTACAAAATAAATTATTAGTGAGACAGATCTAATTTAAATTAAACCGGTTTATCCTAAATAATAAAAATAAATCTCATTTTTTTTCATTTTAATTTTAAATATTCAAATTTAATTATTTATTTGTTTATTTTTATATAAATATTTATGACAAAATAAATTATGAGTTACACAAATATAATTTATATAAATTATTTTTCATCAAAATAATATAGATAAACTTTTTAAAAGAAAAAAAAATTTTCAAAACAAAAAATTATTATATAGTAATATATTTTGCTTTGCTTCTGAATAATTTTAGGTTTTATAATTATATTATAATTGATATCTATCTTATTAATAATAGATTATTTATTTATTTCTTGATCATTTTTAAAATATTTATAAATAATATTGTTTATATTGAATTTATATGATATATAAATATAATGATTATTATAACTAAATATTGAATTCACTTTTGAAAAAAATTTAAAATAATTTTATATTTTCTACGGTTATAACCATTGAAAATATCAAAAAATAATAAAAATAAATTTTTTGTTTTTTTATTTTTTAAATAAAACCTATAAACTACTAAATACATACACAGTTAAATAAGTAAATTCCTAGAACCCGTAATTCCTAAATACAGTAACCAATAAACCGATATATAATACATAATAAATAATAAATCTAATTTTTTATTTCTATTTCTTATAATTTTAAATATTCATTTTAATTATTTATTAGTTTATTTTTATAGAAATATTTATTACAAAATAAATTATGAGTGCGACATATATAATTTAAATAATTTATTTTTAATGGAATAATATATATATGCATATAAAAGAAGTAAAAATTTAAAAATTTTAAATTATTATCAAGTAATATATTTTACTTTAATTTTGAATCAATTTGGGTTTTGTAAATATTTTTTAATTAATTTTAATCTTTTTATTAATAGTTTATTAATTTAATTTTTGATCATTATTATAATATCTATCAATAAAATTGTTTATATTGAATTTATATGATATATAATTATTAATATTATTATAACTAAAATATTAGATTTACATCTAAAAAAAATTTAAATATTATTATATTTTCAAAGGTTATAACCTATGAAAATGAGAAAAAATTATAAACTTTTTTTTATTATTTTTTTGTTTAAATAAATCCTATAAACCACTAAATGACTAAAAACATAAATCGCTAAATTTTCAAATGACAAAACATCTAAATACTTAAACCATTAAACTGGTATACATTAAATTTTTTTTATTCGTATAAATACTTATTAGTGAGACAAATATAAATAAAATTAAACTAGTATACCCTAAATAATAATAAATAAATCTAATTTTTTTTCATTATAATTTTAAATATTCATTTTAATTATTTATTTGTTTATTTTTATATAAATACTAATTACAAAATAAATAATGAAACAGATATATAAATATTATAACTAAATATTAGTGAGACAGATATATAATTACATATTAGTGAGATAGGTATACCCTAAAAACATATAAATACTTATCAGTGAGATAGATATATAATAATTAAGAATATTATAACCAAATATTATATTAATATTTTTAAAAAATAAAAATTATTATATTTTCGAAGGTTATAACCTTCTAAAATTAAAAAAAATCAAAAAATTTGATTTTTTTATTTTTTTATTGTTCAAATAAAAACTATAAATCACTAAAGTCCTAAACACATAAATCACTAAATCCCAAAATAGCTAAATACTTAAACCATTAAACTAGTATATCCTACATAATAAATAATAAAAATTTTAATTTTATTTGTATTCATTATAATTTTAAATATTCATTTTAATTATTTATTAGTTTATTTTTATTGAATTATAAATTAAAAATAAATTATGTGGAAGACAAATATAATTTAAATAATTTACTTTTAATAACAAAAAATATAAACTTATAAAAAGAAGCAAAACATCAAAAAAATTATTATTTACTATTATATTTTACTATGATTTTGAATAAATTTATGTTTTGCAAATATATTTTAAAAAATATCTCTCTTATTAATAATAGTTTATTTATTTATTTTTTGATAATTAATATAATATCTATCAATATAATTGTTTATATTGAATTAACATGATATATAATTATTAAGATTATCATAACTAAATATAGTATTCACATATAAAAAAAATTTAAAAATTGTTATATTTTCAAAGGTTATAACGATCAAAAATGAGAAAAAATAAAAAAATAAATTTTTTGTTATATCATTATTTAAATAAAATTTATAAACCATTAAATGCCTAAATACACAAATCTCTAAACTCCTAAACCCCGAAGCCCCTAAATATTTAAACCTTTAAACTTGTAAACCTTAAATATAATTTAACTAATATATAGAATTATTAATTACAAAATTAATTATGAGTGACTAATATAATTTAAATAATATATTTTTCAACAAAAAAAGATATAAGCTTATAAAATGAAGCAAAAACTAAAATAAAGTTATTTTTTTAGTAATAAATTTTACTTTGATTTTGAATTATTTTAGGTTTTTTAATTATATTTCAATTTTATCTAACATATTAATAATAGTTTATTAATTTATTTTTTGATAATTGATATAATATTATAAATAAAATTATTTATATTTAGTTTATATTATATATAGTGATAATAATTATTATTACTAAATATTGTATTCACATTTTTAAAAAAATATGACATTTTAAAATTTGAAAAAAATATCAAAAATAAATTTTTTGTTATTTCATTGTTTAAATAAAAGCTATAAACCATTAAATTCCTAAATACTTAAATCAATAACTTCTAAATCTGGAAAACCCTAAATAGATACATTTTTTAAATATGTATATCGTAAATAATAAATAATAAATCTCATTTTTATTTTTTTCATTATAATTTTAAATATTCATTTTAATTATTTATTTGTTAATTATTATATTGATATTAATTACAAAATAAATTATAAGTTAGACAAATATAATTTATATAAATTATTTTTCAACAAAAGAATATAGATAAACTTATTAAAAGAAGAAAAAATTTAAAAAAATTTATTATATAGTAATATATTTAACATTGTTTATGAATCATTTTAGCTTTTGCAATTATATTTTAAATGATATCTAACTTATTAATAATAGATTATTAATTTATTTTTTGATCATTATTATATATTTATCAATAAAAATATTTATATTTAATTTATATGATATATAAATTTAATAATATTATAACTAAATATTGTACTCACTTTTGAAAAAATATTTAAAATTATTATATTTTCAAAGATTATAACCATTGAACATTTGAAAAAAACAAAAAAAAATATTTTTTTTATTATTTCATTGTTTAAATAAAACCTATAAATCACTTAATGTCTAAACACATAAATCATTAAGCTACAAAATCTCGATACCCCTATATAGATAATCGTTTAAACGGGTATACCCTAAATAATAATTAATAAATTTCATTTTTTTATTTTTTTTCATTATAAATTAAAAAATTCATTTAGATTTTTTTAGTTTTTATTTATATATATATTTAAATTATAAAATAAATTATGAGTTAAAAATATAATTAATACAAATTATTTTTCATAAAATAATAGATAATCTTATAAAAAGAATAAAAATTTAAAAACAAATAATTAATTTTTAGTTATATATTTTGCTTTGCTTTTCAATCATTTTAGGTTTTAATATTTTATTTTAAGTAATATCAAAGTTATTCATAAAAGATTTTTAATTTATTTTGTGATAATTATTATAATATCTATCAATAAAATTATTTATATTGAATTTATATGATATATAATTATTATGATTATTATAAATAAATATTGTATTCACTTTTGAAACAAATTTAAAAATTATTATATTTTCAAATGTTATAACCTTAAAAAATGAGAAAAAATAATAAAAATAAATTCTTTGTTATTTTATTTTTGAAATAAAACCTATAGATCATTAAATGATTACTTACTTAAATCAGTAAGCTCATAAACCCCAAAACCCCTAAATACATAATCCTTTTAATAGCTATATTCTACTTATTTAATAATAAATCTCATTTATATTTCTATTTATTATAATGTTAAATATTCAATTTAATTATTTATAGTTTAATTTTTTAGAAAAATTAATTCGAAATAAATTTCGAATTAGACAAATAATAGTTAAATAATTTATATTTAATCAAAAAAAATATAAGCTTAAAAAAAGAACGAAAAATTTAAAAATTAAATATTATTATTTAGTAATATATTTTGATTTGATTTTGAATAATTTTGTGTTATGTAAATATATTTTAATTAATATTTAGATTTTTAATAATAGTTTGTTAATTTAATTTTTGATAATTATTATAATATTTATCATTAAAATTGTTTATATTTAATTTATATGATATATAATTAGTAAGATTAATATAATTATACATGGCATTCACTTTTCAAAAATTTTAAAAATTATTTTCTTTTCAAAGATTATAACCTTTCAAAATCAGAAAAAATCAAAAATTTTTTTTTATTTTTATTATATATATAAAACCTATAAACCACTAAATGCCTAAAAACATAAATCGCTAAACTTCTAAATGAAAAAACCCCTAAATAATTTAACAATTAAACCAGTATACTATATATAATAAAAAATAAATCTATTTTTTATTAATATTCATTATAATTTTAAAAATACAACTTAATTATTTATTAGTATATTTTTATATAAATATAAATTAAAAAATAAATTATTAGCGAGACAAATATAATTTAAAAAATTTATTTTTCATCAAAAAATATATAAGCATATAAATGGATACTAAAATTTAAAAATTTTAAATTAATATTTAGTAAAATATTTCACTTTGATTTTGAATCATTTTAAATTTTGCAAATATATTTTAAACAATATTTATCTTATTAAAAATTGTTTATTAATCTTTTGTTTGATCATTATTATAATTTATACCAATAAAATAATTAATATTGAATTTATATGATATTTAATTATTATGATTGTTAACTTCATATTGTATTAACTTTTCATACAAAAAATTAAAAATTATTATATTTTCAATTGTTATAATCTTCAAAAATTAGAAAAAATAACAAAAATAATTTTTTTTTATTTTATTTTTTAAATAAAACCTATAAACCACTAAATGACTCAATAATAAAATGACTAAACTCCTAATCCACGAAGCTCATAAATACTCAAAACATTAAATTAGTATAGTCTTAATAATAAATCATAATTCACATTTTTATTAGTATTCATTATAATTTTAAATATTCATTTTAATTATTTATCAGTTTATTTTTATATAAATATTAATTACATAATAAATTATTAGTGAGACAGGTATAATTTAAATAATTTATTTTTCATAACAAAAATATATGCTTATAAAAAGAGGCAAAATTTTAAAAAATTAAAATTATTTTTTATTAATATATCTTATTTTGATTTGGAATCATTTTAGATTTTACAATTATATTTTAATTTATATCATTCTTATTAATACTAGTTTGTTAATTAATATATTATTAAGTAATATATTTTGCTTTGCTTTTCAATTTTTCTAGGTTTTGATATTATATTTTACGTAATATTAATCTTATTCATAATAGATTTTTAATTTATTTTTTGATAATTATTAGAATATCTATGAATAAAATTGTTTATATTGAATTTACATGATAAATAATAATTATGATTATTATAAATAAATATTTTAGTCACTTTTGAAAATAATTTAAAAATTTTTATATTTTCAAAGGCTATAATCTTAAAAAATGAGAAAGAATACAAAAAATAAATTTTTTGTTATTTATTTTCTAAATAAAACCTATAGTCCACTAAATGTTTACTTACATAAATCAGTAGCTCATAAAACCCGAAACCCCTGAATACATAAACCTTATAACAGCTGTATACTACTTAATAAATAATAAATCTCATTGTTTTTTCTATTTATTATAATTTTAAATATTCATTTTAATTATTTATTAGTTTATTTTTATAGAAATATTTATTACGAAATAAATTATGAGTGCGCCAAATATAATTTAAATAATTTATTTTTAATGAAATAATATATATACACATATAAAAGAAGAAAAAATTTAAAATTTTAAAATTATTTTCCAATTATATATTTTACTTTAATTTTGAATCAATTTGGGTTTTGTAAATATTTTTTAATTAATTTCTATCTTTTTATTAATAGTTTATTACTTTAATTTTTGATCATTATTATAATATCTATCCCTAAAATTCTTTATATTGAATTTATATGATATATAATTATTAATATTATTATATATACAATATTATATTTACAGTTAAAAAATTTTAAATATTATTATATTTTCAAAGGTTATAACCTATGAAAATCAGAAAAAATTATAAATTTTTTTTATTATTTTATTATTTAATAAAACCAATAATAATAAATCATAAATCTCATTTTAATTTTTATCTAGTATAATTTAAATTTTTATTTTAATTATTTATCAGTTTATTTTTATTGAAATATTAATAACAAAATAAATTATAAGTGAGACAGATATAATTTAAATTAAACTGGTATACCCTAAATAATAAAGAATAAATATCATTTTTTTTTTCATTATAATTTTAAATATTCATTTTTATTATTTATTTGTTTATTTATATATAAATATTAATTAAAAAATAAATTATGAGTTAGGCAAATATAATTTATATAAATTATTTTTCATCAAAAAATATATAGATAAACTTATTAAAAGAAAAAAAAATTAAAATCAAAAAATTATTATATAGTAATATAATTTGCTTTGCTTCTGAATCATTATAGGTTTTGTAATTATATTTTAATTGATATCTATCTTATTAATAATAGATTTTTAATTTATTTTTGATCATTATTAGAATATTTATCAATAATATTGTTTATATTGAATTTATATAATATATAAATATAATGATTTTTATAACTAAATATTGAATTCACATTTGAAAAAAATTTAAAAATTATTATATTTTTAAAGGTTATAACCTTTGAAAATATAAAAAAATAATAAAAATAAATTTTTTGTTATTTTAATTTTTAAATAAAACCTATAAACCACTAAATGCATACACAGTTAAATCAGTAAACTCTTAATGCCCGTAATGCCTAAATACATAAACTATTAAACCGCTATATACTACTTAATAATTAAGAAATCTAATTTTTATTTCAATTTATTATTATTTTAAATATTCATTTTAATTATTTATTATTTTATTTTTATATACCTTTTTATTACAAAATAAATTATGAGTGCGACAAATATAAACCACTAAATGCATACACAGTTAAATCAGTAAGCTCCTAATGCTCGTAATGCCTAAATACATAAACCATTAAACCACTATATACTAATTAATAATTAAGAAATCTAATTTTTATTTCAATTTATTATTATTTTAAATATTCATTTTAATTATTTATTAATTTATTTTTATATAACTTTTTATTACAAAATAAATTATGATCCATTAATATTTTTTACTTTAATTTTGAATCTATTTGGGTTATGTAAATATTTTTTAATTAATATCTATTTTATTAATAATAATTTATTAATTTAATTTTTGATCATTATTATAATATCTATCAATAAAATTGTTTATATTGAATTTATATGATATATAAATATTAAAATTATTATAAATAAATATTGTATTCACATTTCAAAATATTTAAATCTTATTATATTTTCAAAGGGTATAACCTATGAAAATTACAAAAAAATTACAAATTTTTTTTTGTTATTTTATTGTTTAAATAAAACCTATAAACAACTAAATGCCTAAAAACATGAATCGCTAAACACCTATACGAAAAAAACCTCTAAATACTTAAACTATTAAATTAGTATACATTAATAATAAATCATAAATCTCATTTTAATTTTTATTCTGTATAATTTTAAATTTTTATTTTAATTATTTATCAGTTTATTTTTATAGAAATATTAATTACAAAATAAATTATTAGTGAGACGGATATAATTTAAATTAAACCGGTATACCCTAAAAAATAAATAATAAATCTCATATTTTTTTCATTATAATTTTAAATATTCATTTTAATTATATATTTGTTTATTTTTATATAAATATTAATTAAAAAATAAATTATGAGTTAGACAAATATAATTTATATAAATTATTTTTAATAAAAAAATATAGATAAACATTTTAAAATAAAAAAAATTACAAAACAAAAAATTATTATATAGTAATATATTTTGGTTTGCTTATGAATCATTTTATGTTTTGTAATTATATTTTAATTGATATCTATCTTATTAATAATAGATTATTAATTTATTTTTTTGATCATTATTAGAATATTAATCACAAAAATTGTTTATAATGAATTTATATGATATATAAATATAATGATTATTATAACTAAATATTGAATTAACATTTGAATAAAATTTAAAAATTATTATATTTTCAAAGGTTATAACCTTAGAAAATATAAAAAAATTAATAAAAATAAATATTTTGTTATTTTAATTTGTAATTAAAACCTATAAACTTTTAAATGCATACACAGTTAAATCAGTAAACTTCTAAAGTCCGTAATGCCTAAATACAAAAACCATTAAACAGCTATATACTACTTAATAATTAAGAAATCTAATTTTTTTTTAATTTTTTATAATTTTAAATATTCATTTTAATTATTTATTAGTTTATTTTTATATATATTTTTATTACAAATTAAATTATAAGTGCGAAATTTTAATTTAAATAATTTATTTTTAATAAAAAAATATATATACTCTTATAAAAGAAGTAAAAATTAAAAATAAAAAATTATT